>JABUIW010000024.1:10890981-10932725 GCA_013363375.1 Menidia beryllina
ATAGATAGATAGATAGATAGATAGATAGATAGATAGATAGATAGATAAGGCAGATTGGTATGAACATAAATGAAAATAGTCAGGAGCAATATAATACCCAGTGGTGAGTATAAGTATAAATGACTAAATAGAAAACGTGCTTATGTGAAAAACCGTTATGAAATAGACATCAATATGGGTTTAATCATGATCCTCCCTGGCCACTCAGTGAAGAGTTGGACAGTCTAGTGGCCAGGGGCAAAAGATGTGTTAGTGTAGCTCCTCCTTCGTGCCTCATCAGTCTGGTGGAGTTCAATTTTGTAATCTAGAGTTTGTGAATTAAAAGTGCCAAATGTATGTAGCTCCTTCCACTAACTCTAAATGGCCAGACTTGGTAGTGATCAGCTTTGATCGGTTTGAAAATGAGGGTGCTAATCACTATGGCTGCTCTCTGGTTTGGGCTTCTGATTATCCCCTAACCAGTGCTGATGGAGCTGTCAGACAGCCGTTAGCAGATCGGGGCAGAATAAGGCACTCAGCTGGCACTTTTGACACCACAGATGGCTTTTTATGATGTTGTCTGTTACGACTTCCTGTGATGTCACTGACGGCTGCAAAATGGCAGCCGCAAAAGTGGGATTTTGCTCTCACGCTGCCATCCTCGTCATTCATTTTCCATCCCACAACATGTAGGCAGCATGCATCACTATGATCAGTAGTATGATAGTTGATTTTTTTTTTTTGGGTTAACCCATATTGAGTTAAAATAACGCACACTTATAGAAGCATGTTTGCTCCATCTTGGCCGCAAAATGCCACGGCCGTTTCAAGACAGGCATCATTAAGTCGAGCTAATCATTTGCTCGGTGTCCCAGATTCACTGTTTGCTGATGCCCAGGGCCTGTACGCTGCCGCACCAGGCTCAGCGTGCACAGGCAGACTAATGAAACATATGGCATTGTAAAGGAAATTACCCTGTCTGACTCACAGCCCACTTTTAGAATAGTCTTGACAGCCAGCACGGCACAGGTTGTCAAATATAAACCCGGGTCCACCTGAAATGCAATTACACAATTCCAAATGTGTGCTCTTTATTCGGCCGGTTAGGTTGTCAAACTGCGTGGAATTTGAACAGAAGCCTGTCCCCCCCGCTGCTTTGAGGGGGAAAAAAAACACGAGTCACAAAAGTTGTTTTAATTAGGACACAACCCGGAGCTGAGCGGGAATGACCTGGTCTGTCAGGGCCATGTCATCTGCTGTTCCTTTGTTGGCCAACACTGGGCTCACATTCTGGCCTTTCCCCCTCTGTTCCTCCTTACAGGGACTGTCGGGGTGTGTAGTTATCGCATTCTAACACGACTCTGACTTCAGTTGTTGTAACTGAAACCAGAAAACATTCAGTGTCTGGCTCCAAAAATCTGCATCATTTGCAGCAGCTGTTTAAAAATGTTTCCCAGTTTGGGTGATTATGGACCTTTTGATCATAAAAAAAAGTCAAACCCTTCATCAGCAGGGGATGTATGAGCTTCTGCATCAGCGGTTACAAGATTTCCTGCCACCCCCGTTACACCCACTTTTTCTAAAACATCAGCTATTTGCTGGTATTAAACCCTATAGTGCCATATGTATCATATTTGATGCATACATTTCCCATTTGCATCATTTACTGGTAAAATCTTCAGATATTAAACACCAAAACGTCACATATGCCTGATAACAGCAGGCAGAAGACTACACCACATTCATTTGATCTGAACTGCTAAGATCGGTCTGCAGATATTTTGATATTACACCAGAAGCAATAAATGAACGACTTCTTGATGTACTCTATTGTTATTGGAGATGTGGGAAGTAAAGAGAAATGTCTTCATTAATAACAAGATGATTTTTTGTAATGTAGATAAATGAAAAAGTCAAGTTTTAATTGGTGGTAATGTGTTTCTGTTGCAAGGCTTGGAGCACAGATCACTTCTTAATTGGATAACAAGCAAGTCAGTGAGATATCCAGAATCTTATTGTTTGGTTAATAATAATAATAATAATAGTAATAATGATAATGATAACAGGTCATGACTGCTGTGCATTGTGCAAATGAAATGATGACATTTGAGAAAAAACCCTACGTGCCGCTGCACTGTGACTGATAACTGGTAGGATGTGTTGCGACTAACAAGAATGTTTTTTTTCACCTAGAAAGAACATTTTGTGAGAAGCGTTTCTAAATCATTGTCCCTGATCTGTTTTGTGCAGCTTTTTGCATGATGTCAGACGCTGCTATGATGAAGTTTCAATGTGAGGTCTGTGACTCATATTGCAGATTGAATCTAATTTGACTCCACAGACTGACTGCACAATTGAAGATGATAAAAGAAAAACAGGAGTGCGGGTTGCTTGGCATGATTCCGCCGTGTGAGACAACCCCGGGTTAATTTAGCCCTTTTTAAATCGGACTGGGCTGAATTATTAAGTTATTGCTAAAGAGCTACTGAGACTTGAAAAGCGACTGAGGATCGCCAACAAAAGCAGATGATTGAGACTCTACAGGGGCCGTGGGTTATTTTTAATATTATTATCTCGAAAAGTCATTGTGCCATGTAGTAAAAGTGCCGACTTGAGAAGGGGGAAGCCACCAGCGAGCTATGAGGCTTACCGTAGAATCAACAGGTGGTAAATGTGGTTATACATACTGACCGGGCTAATCCCTCTTGAACCCTCTTAGCTGGCTAATTTGTCTCCGTTATCCTCTTTCTTCCTCCTCCTCCTCCTCCTCCCCCTCCTCGTCTCTTTACAGGTCAGCACAACTACCTGTGCGCCGGCCGAAATGACTGCATCATCGATAAGATCCGACGGAAGAACTGCCCGGCCTGCCGCTTCAGGAAATGTCTCCAAGCCGGCATGAACCTGGAAGGTAACCAGTCCGAATGGGGGGTCCTCGAAATAAAATAAAAGGCCACTCTCATGGCCCCCGGTTTTAACCCCAAGACACTGCCTTCAAAGGCCACCTTTTTTTTATATTCGATTTTTTTTTATTGGTCAGTGCAGCATTCCAGCTGAGACACGGTTAAGGATGATGCATGAGAGCAGGGAAGGTGGGGATTATTTAAGATCAGCTCCCTCGGCAGGAAACAGACTGTTGTCAGACGCCCGTACTGTTCCGTTCTGAGTCGGGTGTGTTAGGCAGCTGGCTGTTTCTCCACATCAACAGAGAGGGCGAGCCATGAAAAAAGGGGAAAGAGGGACTTGATGGGCGTCCGCAGACAGGCTTCCATCTGAAAGGCTTGTAGTTTCCATGGAAACCGCTCAGAGAGGAAATTAAAAAAAGGTAGTGAGTAGGGGAGGCGTGCTCATTTCATGGTAACCTCTCAGCATCCGATGTGTGCCTCAAATTTAGCTTTAAAAAAGACCCGAACGATGGAGAAGGAACGCACAACACGGCGAGGGTTGGAGAAGTTTAGGCTGCACTCCCGTTAAAAGGAAGGAAAATAATCAAGATGGTCATTATTTTCAGAAGCCTAAATTGATTTATTGATTTTTTTAAGGAAGATAAAGGCAATTTAGAGGTGCACAGATTTCAGTTTATACAAGCTTTTAATTCAGAGACTTTGAAAATATTCGCATTGTCCCTCCTGGCTCCTAAAATTATTAAAAAACTAACTTACAAACCCAGACATGATTTATTACCATGCGTCAATCTGAATCAGGTTTCATTTTAAAGAGTTATTTTCTCACTCTTGATGAAAACGTTGCATTAGGTAATTGAGAATCACAGCACTGGTCCATGCACGGCTCACTTAATGACCCCCCGTTTGGATTTCTGTCCCATTTTTCAGTCACTTTAGGGTCCATTTGTCGTCCTGTGACATGACTCAATTTTAGCCAGGCTTCAGACAGTCGCACAGATGGCCTGGCGTTGGTCACAGGGATTCTTTAGTAGTTCACAGCGAGCGCCCACTGCGTGTCCAGTGTCCCGTGGCTTGCGAAAAACCGGCCCAACCCGCCGCATTTTGACAGGATGTAGCGGGTGTTTGTGCTCACTGACATGCTGGCTGGGTCGCCCAATGTCACCCTGTGTGTTATGGCCAAACATTTACACTTTGGGCTCATCCGTCTAAAGTACATTGTTCCAGAACTCTTGTGTTTTCTTGGCCTTTGGCAGCTGAATGCCTAAGGTCAGCAAACTGCCCCAGGCTTCACGCTCATGGAGGTCTGTCACCGAACCCACTCTCTCTCTCACACATCATGTCTGCAGTTTAAGGCTCGGCTTTTATTAAAGAAATGCAGACAAAGTGTAATGTGTCCTCCATTTTATTTATTTTTTTCTTAACTGACCAGATATGTAGTAGATGATTAATCTAGTCCTGATATAAAAGTCTGTGCAACCATCATGCTGAGCTATTGGCAGCTATTACAAAGTCCTCTCAGATTAAATGATGAATCAAGAAAAAACAAAAAAGAAAAAAAGGTCAGAATATTGACACAGGAGTGAATGTTTAATGAAGCTCTATGATTAAAATACCGGTTCTTCCTGATTACCCTCAGTGAGTTCGGGGCCTTTTACGTTTGGCTTTTTCTGATTTCCGAGTGGGGAATATGACATTTTTTTCATACGCTATCAATTATTACCCCATTGTAGGAAGAAAAACAGGCGACTCTTAATAAATGAAAACATTTTTTTTTACTCTGCTTCTTTCCACAGCGAGGAAAAACAAGAAGCTGATCAAGATGAAGGTGTCGCGGCCGTCTGGCTCCCCGGAGCCGGTCAGCGGCCTGCCCGTCCCCGTCATCCCCCGGAGCATGCCCCAGCTCGTGCCCACCATGCTGTCCGTGCTCAAGGCCATCGAGCCGGAGATCCTGTACTCGGGCTACGACAGCACGCTGCCGGACACCTCCACGCGGCTCATGACCACTCTGAACCGCCTCGGGGGTCAGCAGGTCATCTCCGCCGTCAAGTGGGCCAAGTCGCTGCCAGGTAACGGAGAGGCCTCGGCCGGCGTTTACGGGCATTTACGAGCATTTACAAACGCACGGGGGATCACCGCGACACACGTTTTAAAGCTCAAGGCGCACGGGCGTTTGAATTTCAGATTTCCACGCTCATCACGGGGCCCACGGGTCACTGCGGCCAGTCTCGTCATTATTCTGTTCTGGTGGTTATTATGAAAAGTTCCCGACAAAGAAGGGAACTGTCGTGATTAAAGGAGGCGTTAGGACATGGGTTTTAATCAGATCAGCTGACCGAGCAGGGTTCTGCTGTTGTAGACTCCCGTTTGAATGCAGGAAGCGCGATTGTTCATCGTCCGGCTGATGGAATCACGGTTAGGCCTGCGGCCAGCTAGTTATCTTAATTGGAGCGACAAAGAATATCAGATATCGAGGCAAACTTTTCCTTTTTTTTTCTGTTTGCCAACTGCTCTGCTTGCCAGTAGAAAACAGATGTTCATGAAGCATGTGATAAAACGTGTGACCTGTGTAATTACATGGAAGTGAGGGGTAATGGAGGCTGATGAAAGAACAGTTCATCGTAGAAATCCGGAGTGCCTTGACTTTAGAAAATAAAGTCGATACCACTGCTGACATATGTTGTCCCTTCAACACGCTGAGGTCATTAGTCTGGAAATATCCCATGTTTATCTGTAAGCAGTTTACATCATTGCTTTTAAAGGTGTTTATGTATTTAAACCACACGAGCAATTCTAGGCCTTCCGTTTTATAAGCTACTTCTACTATGAGTTATGACAAAGAAATTAACCTAAAGTCTTCCCATACTGAATTCTTTTTTTTATTCATAGAATGAGGCTTATTATAAAAGAAGAGGAAAGTGTGTATCGTAGCAGGAAAGGCTTGTAGAAATGCACAATGGTGTTACAGGTGGTAGTATTAGAAGCATTTAAGCATTTGTACATTTTATGTTAGTCAGAAATAACCTAAATTTAAGTAAATTTAAGTTGCAAAAAGAAATCACTAGAATGAATGATTGAGTCCAACACATCGATGGAAATACTTCAAAGCCGGTTGTATTTCCGTGGTCTGTGCTCATGAGAAAGAAGGCACATGACTTGATAATCACCCCAAGTATTTAAGATCATATTACTTCAGTGAATACCTCCCATTAATTTTTTTTTGCCCATGTGACAGTGTAATGAGGGGCAAGTCTACCCTCAGAATTTTTCTCTTTGTGTGTATGTGGTGTGAAGTTGGGGAAAAGCCCCTTTGGGGGAGGATGTTGGCTTTAGTGTGGCTGAAATATGGTTCAAAGCAGATATGAAGTGAAAGTCCTTTCGTGTGCAGTTTTCTGCAGTTGTTTTGACAGAGTAGAAACATTTGAACTGCAATTCAAATTCAATTTGGACACCGACTTAACCCGATTTTTGCGTCTCTCCCTCCTCCTTTCTTTTTGTTTTTTTTTTACCTTGGCTGGCTTTGTTATGTTGTGGTGATTAGCACTGTTGCCTCACAGCTGGAAGCCTCAGCTCTTTCTGCGTTTAGTTGAGATGTCTGTAAATGGGCGGGTCCGTTAACACAGATGTTCAGTAAATGTATCGTAGCCCAAAAGATTTAAGTGACACTGTCACGGTAATGGTGCCTTTCTGTGTTAGAACTTTACATTTATATTCATCTTAATATCTCTAGAAAGCTGTTTTTAATAGATTTTGTCCTTCGCAAACCTCCAGTTTATACATAAATACAATTTCTTACAGCATTTTCTCTTCTGTTAATTGTCCAAACTCTCTGACTTTGCTCATTCTGCTTGGTTATGAGGTGAACATTGTTTCTATGCACATGTATTTGTTCTATTTCATGACTCACCAAAGTGTTTAGATCTAACCAGGTTTGTCTGACCCTCTCAGGCTTCCGTAACCTGCACCTGGATGACCAGATGACCCTGCTGCAGTGCTCCTGGCTCTTCCTCATGTCCTTCAGTCTTGGTTGGAGGTCCTATGAGCATTGCAACGGCAGCATGCTCTGCTTCGCCCCCGACCTCGTCATCAACAAGTGCGTCCAAGGCCAGCTGTGCACATCATCATGACGTAGTGTTAGCCAGATCTGCTTTGGGTTTGCTCATTTCAGTTCATGACTAAGTGTCTGCGATTGCCCTTCTTCTAGTTGCTAATCAGATGGTGTGGAAAAAGGTAGAAGTGATCAAGATATATTTAAATGAGTGACATGCTCAAATGTTAGCATTTGTAAATGCAAACTCCCTGTACTAAGAAAAGAGGAATAAAAAAGACTCAAACATTAATAAACTCTAGCTGAAAGCATCAACTTGGCAAAAAAATCTAGAGGAAAGCTTTACCTCCATGCTTCTTGATACTGTTCACTGATAAACTGAATTACAGGAAGAGGGGGAAAAAACTCAACTTTCTTTCTAATCTAATGTACCTTGTTTCGTTTTCCTGTTTTGGTTCCAATGCTGCTCAACAACCGTCGAATTTTCTTTTGCCTTTTCCTCTTGTCCTTTTGTCCAGAGACCGCATGAAGCTGCCCTACATGAGCGACCAGTGTGAGCAGATGCTGAAGATCTGCAACGAGTTTGTGAAACTGCAGGTGTCCTATGACGAGTACCTTTGCATGAAGGTGCTCTTACTGCTCAGTACAGGTAAAGAAAAAGAAAAAAAATGAAAATACACCTTTTTTAAAAGCAATTACAAAGAGGCAGAACAGTTTTAAAAAAAAATCATAGATCAGTAACAAGGTTTTATGTTTTGTTTTGGGCCACGTGTGGTTTTTGACCCTACGAAAATAACAAATTGTGTCTGAAATTATGTTAAATTACTTGCATAATTTACTGCTCCTTCTAAATCAAAGAACTCTCACGGATGTGGAAGTGTTGCTCGTCTTCTTTCCTCACTGCTTTAACCTAGCATGTTACGGAGAGCCAATTTCCTCCCTATTAACAGGACGAGCACGGGGAGGTCAAGCAAGAGTTTTTGACTTGTTGCACAATCAGCGCAAATTGCTTAAATAAGGGCAAGTCATGAAGAAACCCATTACAACACAACCTTTTTTTTCCTAATTTTGGAACATTTCGGCTTCGCTGGCTGGAAATTGCATTCGGCAGATTTATTGACCTATTCTGAACGCACTTTTAAATGGATGTGATTTGTACTTTTAAAAAAAAAAAAGAAAAAGCACAGATTAGGGAGGGCCTTTGGGGAAGGACTGACTGTAACTCGGCTGAATGAAAAATGTAAATCACAAGCAGCCTTCCTTCCCCATCTTGCTCAAGAGAGAAAACACTAAGGTCTGTGGACAGCCAGTCTCTTCCGGTGGTCGAGTGTCCTTGAAATCCTGCCAGGAAACGTCAGGCAACATGTAAACCGTATCGATAAATGACAGTTCTCTTTTGTAAAGTAACTTTTGTTGAGGGGCTGACTGTTTTTCTTTGCCTCATTCCTGGGGCCTGGCGGGGAAAAAGGATGCAGTTTTGACACATTTGCTCATCATGAAGAGGAAATTACAATTCCATACTGAGCGCTGTTGCATTTTTCTACCTGAGATATTTCCATCTCTTCCCTTAAAAGGATGGGAAAACTATCAGGACAGTTTTGGTTCTCGCTTTTCATCTTTTTTTCTCAAACGTTGGAGCTACCGAGACCCATGGGGTTCCTCTTAAGTTCAACCTTTTTTTTTCTTTCACTTTTAAATCCACATTAAGGTGGATTTAAATGTCACACAAGATGGTTGCAAATGCTTTTGAACTTTTTATACCGAAAGTAGTATTTAACTCGGGTGTTGGCTGTAAAAAAAATAAATAAATAAATAATCTAAAAAGAGAGCAGGGTATTTTAAGAATGGTGAAAACTTAAGGCGTTTTCAAATGCACAGGCAGTATAATCCAATTTTTCCCTGTCACAACAACAGGATTTCAGCTGGAGATGAGATGGGAGCACATGATCTTTATTTTCCCCTCTGTCCCCCCTAAATACTCTTAAATGGTCTCGCCCACTGATTTTCTGTAGATTTTCCTTCTCCCCAAACGTTTCGGGACTCCAGTCAAAACAGCTGCAGACAGTTCGGAGAGCTTCCACTCGGCAATGTCTCTCATTTATTTGATTATGTAAATCTGACAGTATGTCGTGCCCTTTGTGGCTTTGCATAATCCCTGCAAGTGACTGTGGCTCTGTGAGGGCCCGGTGCCATGCGGCCGACTAACAATGAGCCCATGCATTCACGTGGCCTTTACGACTGGGTTTTGATATGGTGTTTTTGTTCCTAAATAAACGAAAAAAGAAATAGGTCCATGTTTGTCCATAGTTGTTGAACACTGTGATGGAGAATTGTCAGGTTGAACGTTGGAAATTCAAATGAGTTTTCATCCTCCGGTGCTGTTTGTGGCAGCAGGGAACAGGACAGACCACAGAAAAATGGCAGCATTACGGCTGGATTTCCAGATCCAGTCAGTTTCACCAGCTGTTCACATCACAAGCTGCCCAGATGGCAGATTTAAAAGATACTTGACACAGATACTCCAACGATAATCGGCCCACCAAGAAGAAACAATGCGGATTTCCAAAGAGAACAAGTTTCCGTTTTAATGCCAGATTACCCAACCAAACCAGACAATTCTTAAAAGTGCAGTGGATGCTCTGAAGCTTTGTCAAAATGAAACTGCTGAATGGCCGCTTTGTACTTTGTGCGCAGTGCCGAAAGATGGCCTGAAGAGCCAGGCGGTGTTTGACGAGATCAGGATGGCGTACATCAAGGAGCTGGGAAAAGCCATCGTCAAGAGAGAGGAGAAGTCGAGTCAGAACTGGCAGCGTTTCTACCAGCTAACTAAGCTACTGGACTCCATGCAGGAGGTTAGAAGTGCACACACACACACACACACAGAAACAGCAAAACAGGATTTTCTGCACAGGACATCTTTATAGTAGTCTGGAAAAGTGATTAAAAAATCATTCCCAAAAGGAGTTGCCTGCTGTTGTTATTAGCTGAGGTGGATCCTTAGCTTGGTGTGCTTTTTATCTTGCTGAATAGTGTAAAAAAACAAAAAAAGGTTAGTCTCTAAGTTAGATAGACATTTTTAAAAGGTTTAACTTGACTTAAGAATGTGACCACTGTTTCACATAATTTTTTTAGAGGCTACTTAGACAATATTCCTGCAAGATGAAGGAGTAGGAGGTGAAAATCCAGCTGTGAAGTGTGATTCTGACCAATCTCTCTGTGTCTCTGCCCCTCTCTCTGGGCGTCCTAACCAGATGGTTGAGGGTCTTCTGCAGATCTGCTTCTACACCTTTGTGAATAAAACCCTCAGTGTGGAATTCCCCGAGATGCTCGCCGAAATCATCTCCAACCAGATACCAAAAGTCAAGGACGGGAGCGTTACACCTCTGCTGTTTCATCAGAAATGACTGCCTTAACACTGTGAATCAATGCCTTAAAATCCACACGCGCATCTCTGTGGGCCCTCCTGAACGTCTGCTTCTCCTGCCATCCTGTCGTCCATCTTGGCTCCATTTTGAGAGTCCTGCCACGCCCCCCCCCAGGCATCAGCCACTCAGCCTCAGAGCACAATACCTGTGGCCTCAAAGCTCCCGTTCCAGTCCTTTAATACTCGTACCTCGTCCTATTGGCTAACCAAGAAAAAAAAAAAAAAAAAAAAAAAGGCCTCTGAATGTCTTTTGGAAGATCTATTTTTTCAGCCCCCTGCCACGGTCCTAACCTCAGCTACCTTTGTCTCGCAATTGTTTATTTTTGCCTCTTTACTGCCTCTGAAGTTTGAAGCTATTTTCGCAGGAAAAAAAAAAAACTTGCCCCGCAAACATAATTCTCTTTCACCTCATGAGGAGCAACTCCTCTGGATGGTCAGCTCCGGCCTAGCGTCCATCAGCTCACCCGCACAGCTTCACTGCACAGTGATTGTAGTAAGCACTCACTTTCTAGAGTTCCCAGAGGATTTTTGGCGGCGATAGGAAGATTTTTTTTTTTCTCAAACACCGAAAAGTTGGAAACCTGTAGTTCTGACTTGAGAGACCCCTTTTTTCTTCCGGACTTATGGTCATTGAGGACAAAAATGAGATTTTATTGACATGACCGGTGGAAGAAAACCCATACCGGGGGGGGGTAAATACTCTTCACTTATGCAGACTGGCATCGCCGACCACACTTGTAAGAGTAAGACTTTTGTTGGGCACTCAGAGTATGAGTAGACACATTCACAAATGTTTACACAGGATGCATCTGAGGGAAAACCAGTGCCTTTTAGTTTTTAAGCTCGTCATAGCCATCCATTCGAAACCTATTGTTTTCTCACGCTGACCACTCTCTGCATATTCTGTCAGTTCAAATTTCTTTTTCAATCCACACTGTTAATTTCCCTTTTTTTCTCTTTTTTGTTCGTTTTGTTTTTGTCTCAAGCTGACATTTTGGTGTTTTAAATATAGGACTTTTTGTTTATTTGATGTGCAGACATGTATGTAAGAGCCTATTGTATCCATTAGATAAACGTGTGAGCGGTCCATGTTAAAATTGTACAATGCTCATTGAAAAGATTTTATTTTTTGATCAGGTGTAAAAGAAAATTTAGAGCAAACGAGCCCAAACATGTACTT
Organism: Menidia beryllina; assembly: GCA_013363375.1. Classification (NCBI taxonomy): domain Eukaryota; kingdom Metazoa; phylum Chordata; class Actinopteri; order Atheriniformes; family Atherinopsidae; genus Menidia; species Menidia beryllina. Next base: position 10,902,513 of record JABUIW010000024.1, read on the forward strand.
CATGTAGTGTAGTTAAATAGACAAGCCTGGATAAAAATCTGTTAGTTTAAAAGGGCAAAACTCTAACTTTACTGTCAGGCTTTTTTCAGTTGGGGTGATAAATCGTTGTGAATCATATTTTCTCGGAAGCATTCACATGAGTTGGAGTTTCAGAACTAGATGTCTTTTTGGAAAAACACATTCAAAGTGTTAGAGGAAAAAAAATACAAAGTGTCTGTGTGTTAGAAAATAACCATAATCATTCAACTAAAGCTGGTTTGTAGCCAGAACGGTCCTTTCACTGCCAGCTGCTTTCATAGAAAAGATTGTTGTGTAGCAAATGGTTTCTCACGCAGTTAGATTTGAAAATGTGGGATATCAGAGGTTCGCTTTGAGTGACCAGATGACCTGATCCCGACCCAGAAAACCCTGGCTCTATAGCACTGAAATGGCAAATACCCCTATGTTTTTATATTTAGAAACTACAAAGATTATGCTTGTAGGCTCCCAGCAGGTAAGGACCTGAACCCTTCATCCATAAATCACCACATCAGAGAATCTAAACTAAAAAAAACTCTTAAGTTGTGAGACATTTTGCAGGAAAGAGCAAAGGAAAAAGCAAACCGATTTTTTCTCATTGGTCCCCAGAATGAAGAACTTCTTTAAATATTCATCCTGACCTGTGAGACTGAGAATATGCAAAAGTATTAAACTCAGTGCCATTTTACACACAATCCACCCTTTAATCAGCTTCATCTCAACACACTTTCACATAGGAACTGGTCTTAGTATGAGGTTTGTGTCTGAAAGGGTAAAAAAAAAAAAGTCATCGTCATAATCTGTAAAGCTAAATGAGTGGAAAAAACTTCAGCACTTAATCTCAACTTCAGCACATCTGAAATTGAGATTATTTGAAGAAGCTGCAGTTCAGTCCAAATGATTAATGAATCAAAGCTCAGGCTGAGTGATTACATCACTTACATGTGTCTCACCAGTGCCAAATACAACAGGAGGTTTGTAACTTTTTTTTTTCTCTTCCTGGTGATGTGAAAGTGTACCGATCCATTTGTGATCTGGCATTATGTGGTTGTTGTAACTTTGCTTCAGGGTGCTTAAGTTCCAGTGTCACACAATCACCAGCCTGAACCACAACTGACTGTTGTAAACACAGTCAGTGTATGACAGCATATGAGGTTCACGAATGATGGTATTTTCGTTATTTTTTTCTTCAGAATTGCACAGTAAGCTGTCGTTTTTGCTTACGTCAAAATTGTTGCGCAGCATTTGGTACAGTTATAATGTAAAAAAAAAAAAAAGTATACTCAGACCAGCTCATGTGAGGGCCAAAGTAACTGAAATCAGACGTGCAGTGGGAAAACACAAAGCCATCCGCCGCCTCCCTCCACCCGTTTTAGGCCTCTCTTGCCTAAAATGTCGACTGTATAGAATTTTTTTTTCTCGCTCTTAAGCCACCCTGCAGCACATATAGCTCCAAATGCCAGTTAACAAACCAGGTAGCAGGCTGCCATGGAGACCAGCGGTTTGTGTGTAACTCTGGATGCTGCGAGCCCCCCCCCCCCCCCCCAGCAGAGGGGAGGTAACCTGGTTTCATGTACAGAGCAGCCTTTTAACTTTCCGCCCGCTAACCCAAGGAACTGAGGCTGCTTACATTACCGCCTGTTGCTGGAAGCGTGAACTGAACAGTTGTTTTTCGGGGAGGACTTGCATACAGTGTTACGTTTATTTCCAGGTGATGGTGCTTCAGAAAACCAGCTTTAATGTGTAGATGTACTCACATACCCGCTAATTTGCAAAATGGCTATAGGTGTATATAGCAATGCCGACATATCCAGTGTAATGTAAACGGTGTCTGTTATTGCAAAATATTTTTTACATTAACTTCTACACTTACAACTTTCTCTTTTACCTTTTCAACTACATGTTCGACTAAAGGCCTTGCGAAAGGGAGACAGAGAGCCATAGAAATAAGACTTCAAAATCAGGAAACAGACAAATATCAGTGCTTTTGGAGATCGATCTATTGTAAATGACAATATTTTCTGTGATTTTAAATACATAAACTTAATCCTCTTTGATATGACTAATTTTACTCAATCATTTTTGTACATTGAAAGAGTCGAGAAAGTAATTTTTTTCCCTTTCTGTTTTGTTGGTTTGTGTTTGATAAAAAAAAAAAAGTAGGTGTGTTAAATACATTAGAAAGTGTTCAATATGTTTGTCTTGTGAAGTAAATGTTAATTCTACAAGTCAGTCTACGTGAATACTGACTGTTTTTAAAAGATACGAGGAAATGAGAGCGAGGGGCGGGACGGCAGGTTGAAAGGACACTGAGATTTTTGTGATAACAAGAGTGACCAAAGCGGAGAAGGAAAAAAAATTGGAATAAAAGAAGTAATCAAGCAGTTACATCTTGTGTAGCATATACAAGCTTACTTCGACCACTTCTGGTTTTATCATAATGTTTTTTTTTCTTTTTTGTAATGGTCTTGGCTTTGGATCTCATGTATATTGCTGTGAGGATTTACTGGTCACTTTAAAATAAACAACAAAAAAAGGAAAAAATAATCAAGAAGCTTATTCTCTGTGTGAATGTACACTTTACAGAGCCTGATGGAATCGCACTTCGCTCATGTTGGTTGAAAGTCTATTTTGTATATAATGCATCTAATTTCTTTAAAACAAAAATATGAATTTCAGAAAAGTATATTCTTTTCATATTTCATTTACATAGATTTAATCTGATGTAATACACAGATAAATACATACACATGTATCTCGTGTATATATATATATATATATATATATATATATATATATATATATATAGAGTGTGTGTGTGTATGTATGTATATGCTCACAAACAAAGGAATTGTCCATCTTAAACAAAACAGTTTATATCTACACTTACATTTTCACCTAGTTGATTAAATGTTGAATTCAGCTACTGTATCGTTCTTTGACATTGAATTTGACATTGGGTCAGCTGTTGTTTTTCCCATCAATTTTTCAAAGCTGTAATTCATAAAGAACCAATTATTTCTTTAGCGCAAACACAATGAAGTTTCCTGTTTTCTTAATATTCAGCTAGTGTTTTTTTCTCTAAATGACGTAAAGTAGCTGGCAATAAATGATGGAGAGTTGTTAGCTGGAAATGTGAGGTATCCGTTTAAAGTAAAATAGGTTTTATTAAGGCTGAAGGATGACTGCATTTCTTACCCAGATGTGTGCTCGTGCTGGATGTCCATCTCGGTTCGGTGATTGTCTGAGCTACAAGTCCAGTCACATCATCCAAGAGAGGCGGTGCGGCCACAGCTCGACCACATTTGCTTCTCGGTTTGAATTAGACACGTTGCGTTTATCCCATTTGGCTCATCTCTAGACAAATCTGTCAAATATTCAACTGAATGATTGCACAGGTTTCAGATGCTGTCGAACTACCAACATGAAACACAGATATTGTCAGACATGGGTAAAGAGGGACTGCAGCCTTCAAATCCCATTTGTCCAAATTCTCCTTTGAGAAAAACAGTTTTCAAGGCAAAGCTGTGTCCATTAGGGTGGGTCACCATCTGCTCCGGCTCATTTTACCTTATTCCCCCTTTACATTACCTTATGAAGTTAAGCAGATCCATGTATGGATGTATGAGAACTAAGACATGACTGAAAATCATCCGAGTCAACTCACCTTGAAGTCAACAGCTCAGCCTAAACAGCTTAAAAAGTCTCAACCTTTTTAATATCAGAAACACATTCCTTCTGGTCAGACATTCTAAACAGTAAAATAAAAGTATAAGTCAGTATAATAAAAGCAACAGCAGTTCATGATTGATCTTTAATTCTCCACAACACATCACCAAAACATCTGCAAGAATATTTAAGGCTGGGAATATACTTAAATGATGCAAACAAATCTGGCCACAAAGATGAATTTAAGGACTTAAGTTAGTATGCTAGAAATACAAAATATAAAATTTCATGCTTGAAAAAAAATTATACCTCATCAACTGCTGTATTTATTTACAAGATCAATAAGACACCTCAAAAGGGATACAGTCCAAGATTCTGGAAGTCTCATAAATAAGATATTTAGATATGAACAAAGTAGTCTCATTTCACATTTAGATTCTCTTTAACTCCTATTTCATGTATTTGCTTAAATGCTAAAATGTTCCTTTAAAAGTTGAATAAAAAAAAAAAGTTGTTTTTTTCCCCCCAGAAATCGAAAAACATTCACAGATGGTTCATTGGAAAGGTTCAGCTGTCATTTTGGAGCAGACCAGCTCTTCTGTTTATTTAAAGAACAACTCTTCAATAAAAAAAAATTTAAAAAGCTATATTTTTAAAAATCTTGCCAATTCGATATATAAAACATGTGATAGACTTGTCTGAATCCAATTCTAAATTTCCATCCATCTCAGATAAACTGCATTGTCAGCGCTGTCTTTGTAATCTTACGTAAAAAAAAAGAGAAAAAGATCCTGGTGAAATGGAGAAAATGAGGAACAAGACGTTTGCTCTGAGATGTAAAAAAAAAAAAAAAAATACAACTTCTTGTTAGAATTCCAAGAATGGGCTAACATAGTGCAAGCATGACTCATCACTCCACAAAGGTTGAGGTCTTGCAGCTGTGCCTGTTTTAACCAGCAGGAATCAGCGGCTCCTCCTCCGCTCCTCTGTATTCTGCTGACCCGCCAGCAGAACTTGTTTGAAAAATGTCACTTTTTCTTCTTCTTTCCAAGAGGGCTCTGCGGTTAGACGTATTAGAACTAAGGAGAATGCCAACACTGACACTTTGGTGAACTGATTGAGGGCGAACTCATCTTCTTCTGATCTCCCCGGAGGCTCCTGCTGTTTCACTGACACATTAGCCAGGCTGGGTCTTGTTGCCCAGGAATTAGCAGGCTGCAGCAACAAGTGCTCACAAATACATTTACAGCTGTACTGCACGACCCAGTAATTTCAGTCTGCTTTCAGTCAGCTCCCACTCCCTGAGCGAGCTTGCAATAAATCAACAATGAGAAGGTGAATGAGCAAGTTTAAAGCTGAAGGCAATTTGCTATTCATCATGTATTTTCTCATTAACAATGCAAGACGACCGCTCTGTATCTAGATGATGAAAAATTCTATGTATGCTGAAGCTGTGGCAGTGCATAAGAAAAATAAAAAAAGAGATAAACAAAAAAAAAACACCCTTATCTCAAAAATATTCACTCATATAAATCACTTTCTTCCCCACACTATGATCACCATGTCTTTGGAGGCCATCTACAAAAACTCAGAAACAGACAGCCTTCTTGTCCCAGTACAACACAGTCATTCCCCTGTCTGCTATTTTTTGGTCCTCTTTCGCCTCCGGTCGAATGATTCTGCTTGGTCCAGTTTCGATTCCCAAATTAAGTCAAGACGAGAGCCGGTAAACAAGGGTTGAGTCCAGTAAGATTTTACGTTTGTGCAGTGACATCTGGTTCTATCGAGACCAGAAATGTCCAGGTCTTTTTCTTGCCTGACCTACAGAAACTCCACGTAGTTTTCCGGTATCAGTCCTGTTCGACCATCCAGAGTTCCTTCCAACCAACCAGGCTCCCGGGAGGTATGAACTAGTGACAGAGAAGGAAACATTCATTTACACGGAATGTTTGAAGATAGAGTTTATGTCTCTTAATACATTTGAAGCATGTGTAAACCCAGTTCATTGTATTCATTATAAAAGGAGAAAAACAAGTCTTTGCTTTTATACATAAATACAATCATAGATGATTATAGACACGCTCCATTTTGACTTTGTGTGAATTATCCACTTGGGTTGGAATTAATGAGCCTAAGGGAGATTGTCCATATTACACAAATGTTCACTAAGATCCAATGTAGTCAGGCACATCCAATGGAAACAGTCAAAATATAGACATGCATATAGACCCAATGGACAATCCCAATTTTTCAGCTAATTTCCAATCCTCATGAATATCAAAAACGCATCTTGGCTTGAGAGCACAGTTACTTAGCAAATTATGGCCTGTAAACCAATCAAACGATAAAAGCTCTGTTGCTCAAGACAAAGAGGTGGGTCCTGACAACAGTCCGAGGAGTTCTTCTACTGGTCTACTGGTGATTTCAGAGCTGCTGCTGATGATATGTAAATAAACAAATGGAAAAACTTCAAATTGTTCTGAATATGTTTTGGCTATAATCTCACAGCCTGAGAAATCACCCCGAAACCTGGCCAGCATGGTCGACTCCTCTGATAAATCAGTTTCTGTAATCCACCAGATTTATTCCTCCGGCAAAAGGGGGAACGTAACTATGATTCAGAAAGTAAACATTCGGTTTATCAGGAATTTAACAAATGCTGCAGAATGCTCCATCACGCACCCGGATCCGCGAGGGAACCCGAACTTGAATTTAAGATGGAGCCACGCAGTGTTTGCATTTGATCTCCATTGCTCAGAGCGTGAATCTAAACTGTGGAATTTGAAATAAAAACTCATCACACATTGTACCCTTGTACCTGTATTCTTGTACTAAAACAAAAAACAACAACAAAAAAAAGCACTAGGCTGTAGTGTGAGCTCCTTGGGGACAGATGAAATGCTACGTCCTTGGCTGCTGATGAAAAGACTGCAGTGTTCAGATACCATTTTGAGCATTACATGTCTCTGGGGTCACAGTTTGACCCAAGGAGCTCACATGACACTGCTCTGCATTACATAACTCTCCACAGTCTTTATACAGCCTACTCTATTTAGAGTGTATGGGCCATCTGTCATGGCGTCATATGTGTGTTTGCAGGCAAATGGAATTTCTCCACTGAGGTTTTTAACATGCGAAGCATACAAAGGAAGCTATTTAGGCCAGATTTGATTATGTGAGTTAATAAGTGAGGCTGCACAAGCACAGGTGCCATGGTCATCTATCCATACTTCATCGAGACAAAGAGCTGAGCCAAAGCAAATTTGAGAAGTGGGCTGTGATCGAGGAACTTATGAAAAAGATAATGCGTCAAAATAGAGAAATAAAAATGCTAACAGCTCATCCTTTGTGTGCTTGTGTAGGGTTGGTTTCACCTTTGTTTTTATCCAAAACAAAGCGCATGACTACTCCAAACCCAAAAGCATTAAACCTGTTTCTGTCTACGAGGAGCTGCAGCCTTTTCCGCTCTCCAGCTTTCGACATGGTCTGTGTGGTTCCAAGCACATTACCTTTTAATATCAGGTGCCAGACAAAAATACACTCGACAAATGGGAAACCAGCCGGCACCTTATACATGCATTTGCCCTATTAATTATCAGCGCACAAAAAATGCAGTTAAAAGCCTTTTAGATAAATCTTTGTCCACAGGCTGTTTGGACGGAATCTTTAAGCCGTAACAGAGAAATCCAGAGGGAAAGAAAACGCAAGTTCCCATGGCTGACTGTGTATTTTTACAACAGATTGTCTCTTTTCCTCAACATACAGTCCTTCCTTGTCTCTTACTGTTAAGTTGTCCCAGTCTGACTCACCATTCTCAAAGATAGTCCCAGCGATGAAGGACAGCTCAGAGTCATGCTCTGCCTTGCAGGCATACAGTGCGAGAGCCTTTCTGCCTGCGATGCTGGAAAAGGAGGAGAGCAACATTGACACAGTGGGTTCTTGGCTTATGCAGAGATAGAGGCGGAAAAATTCTGAAGCCCTTGTAAATCAAACTAACTAAAGACAAGCAATTACTTGAAACCAAATGTTCCATAATTATCATGTGGGTGTAAACACTTTCTAATGTACATTTTCCACATACAGTTAACTAAATGTAAAGTCAAGACTGTAATGGATTTAAAATTCTAGCTACCATCTTGCGTTTGGACCTATGACCCTTTAATCCATAAGACAAGATGTAATTGTGCCCCGTGCCAACATCGAGATTGAGCCTGTGATCTTAACAGGTATAACTTCTGTCCTCTTTTTCTCACACATACCATGTCTTGCATTCCTGTAATTTACACTGAACATGCCACGGACACTGTAATCTAGAGGAAGGGCTGGCTATTGAGGTTGCAAAGCAGTTGCAAAGAGGACCGGCTGTTGGCAGCTTCTAGTACAGCAGTGGGGAGGCTTGAGTCTTGAAATGTGAAGCACTGAAATATAGTGGCATCCACCAGACATCTGCCAAGGTTCAGCCGAGCAACCGCAGCAAGTCGAGGTGCATTATTTTTTGTGCATTTAAAATAGAGGCGCTTATGTAAGGAGAACTGCTGCCTGACCGGTGTATAAATAGTGCTGAGCACATTCTCAGTCTAAGATGCAACACTGCTCCACAAGGGGATAATTTAGCTTTTGAATTCCCTCCTTTCATGGGTGAAGATCAGAGGTCATAACCACCACATGACGACTTGCAGGATGGAAGAATCTTTCTAAGGGACATTTGGGATGAAAAAAAAAAGGCTTGTTCCTTATTTTGCTTCATAAATAAATTGGAAGAAGCGGAGGCAGCTGGTGCAAATTTAATAAATGATGGGATATTGCTTCCCTTAAATAGTAGCTGAATGAGACACCTATAGCAGTGAACCTTATCGTGGATATATGGAGGTGAAACTGTCATCCCTTTTTTTTTTTTTCCTCACGTCACCTCAGGGCAGAGACGGAGACAGCTTACAGTTTAATTAGATAACAACAATCTCCGATAGCTTTTCCCAGAACAGCTACAAGATGGGTTTAAGTCCTTCCGCTAACAGCGTCGACCAACCTGACAGGAGAGGAGTCACTGGAAGCAGAGGACACTGGCTGCGGACTTGAGGGGGCAGAGAACATTGGCCAGGAGGGAGAGCGTGGCGAGGTGGGGCTGGGGGACGTGGCACTGATAAACACATTCACACAGAGAGGCATGCCGATATCATAGAAAGACAGCTTCTGTTTAGGACCAAAATACAAGAGACCTCTCTGTTTCTTTTTTTTCTTACCTGGCCGGTATGCTGCCACGGCTCTTTGGGTTCAACCTGCAAACACAGAATTAAAAATTAAATGAATTCAGGCTTGTTGCTGTCAGATTTTCCCACGACTTCACACATATTCACCGTATTCTAGTTTCCAAATGCTTTATCACAGTAAAATATGTCATTTGTATGAGAAAGCCATGTGCATTCGTCTATCCATTTGCTGCACAGCCCATTTAATCTGGAGCAGTGACATGCTGATAAAGTAACGGTCAGCTGCAAAACAGCTTACATAGAAGATAAGACCTGGTTCTGCAACACGATTGGAGAACATTTTCATTAATGAATCAATTTTTACAATCACAATATACATGAATTACACACAAAAACACATTACTTGAGTATAAAGAACACGTGGTGAACACACCACCCACCACTGCTGCAGCCTCCTGAGCACTCAGCTTTACTAAATGGGTCTCAAGCTGGAGAATTACTTCTAAAGCCGCTGCATCTCAGTAATTACATTGTTTTAGCTGAAATAATACTGAGAAAACTACAAAAGCCAGGACTGCAGAAGTGATGTGCCACTTATTGTTCATACTCCTACATCATCACATTCTTTTGTGCAGGACTTCCTGTCTGTACTCTAAACAGCTAAGACAATTTATCTCTGTTGTTCAGAGGTAACAGCTTTTTGAGCATTGCTCTTTGTTTGTACCCACCTGGGAATTAAGACAAGAAAGAAACAGTGACTCTGCTGGTGGATATAATAGGCTAGTCTTCTTCCTTTAGAATTAACCAGACTTCAGCCATAATCACATTTTGTTTTCAATAAAGGAGCCAATGCTGTGCTATTTAAGCTTGCAAATAAGGCTCACGTTAATTTGATTAAAAGCAGAATTTAAGAGAGACTGTAGAACAAAAAGCCCCCTCGCCAATATTACCAGTAAGCCTTAAAAAAACAACTAAAAGGCGTACAAGTCACCCAAAACACGGAATTAAAATAATTTCCGTGTGTTGTAAAAGTGTGTTGTTAAAAATAAAAATAAAAAACTATACTTTTCAAATAATGCTTTATCCAACAACAAATGGTCTCTTCTGGTATTGTATTGAATTCTCAGTACTCTGCAGGCTATTTCCATATAGAACTTCCTTTCAAGAGATAATTGTTTAAGCTATTGGAAATCAACTATGACTTCTAATAGTCCTGTAATCAGATACTGAGCAAGCTGACACTGAGTAAAAGCTGAACATAACCCCAAACTACTCCCATGGGCCTTTGACATTCAATCTTGAGATTTTTTTCCCTCTAATCTATCTCGCTCTCATGTCTAGTTTTATATATAATCTTTTCCTCCTTGATGCAATGATGTGTTTTTTTTTAAAGAGACCCAAATATAGTTAGGTGCTGCTGCATAAATGACAGGACAGGGTTTTTTTTTCTCTAAAACTCCTGTCACTGGCTGACAAACAGATGTGTGACTGATTCAGTTACAATTAAGCAAGTGTTTTAGCTTTCTTACTAAATTAAATTATAAAAGCTTCTGATGTGTTATCTCTCAGCATGTGATATGAGTGCAGTTCACTTAGACCGAGGCAGCAGTGTTTTCAACTAGTCTACATTAATCTTTGCTTGTTATTTCCTTAAGATATAGTACGTGTTGTCATGGTTTTCCACAAACCCCTCTTGGAAAGAATGGAAAGGAACTGAAGTGTCCATCTTCTCTGAGTATAAATGAAGTGGGAAAAGGGGCCATCAGGCACACAGCCACAGGGTTGTGCGCTCATCTATTTGTTTTGTACATTGTTAGTGCTGTGAAACAACAAGACATTTTCCGTAATTATTAGATCATGACTTTATTTTGATCACAGTCTTTCTCATTGTACTATTTAGGTTGATTTAACCTGTACCCGTTCCTCTGTGTGTCAGCTGTGAGACTAAATATGATCCTGCTTTGTTTTCAGCCTCTTTTGAATATTATTATCAGCCAGGGCTGACAGCTCACATGCATATAAAAGAGGCAACTCATTACAAAAACATTTTAGAGCAAAATGAGAGCACAGACAACGATCAAAATGGCATGTCAGAGAAAGACAGCAAAGATATATTAATTTCCCATATCTATTTAAGAAGGATTCACAAACATTCATTTCGAATGGATTTGAGTCGTAGTTGACATGTTGCATATGTTCCTGGTACTCACTTTCTTTACCACAAATAGTGCTTATATCAAGGCACAGCCCTGCAGGAAAAAAAACTGTAATCTGAGACGGCACCAAAACATGAGCAGAAAGTTGCTGTGCGTCCCCGCTGCATAGAGGCAACACGCAGCTATGCCATATGCCACTTTTTCACTCCAGTCTTGTTCTTATGCCCTTTCTTTATAAATAAGTTAATGTGCTTGCTCGCTTCCACTCACTGAATTCTTCTCTGTCATTTGCCTGCCTGTCTGCTCTCTCCAGTACCTCATCCTTTAGCAGAGATGTTGCAGGGACAGGAAGATTGATAGTGACACAGCATGAATCAACTATGTTTTATTTCTATTACGCTTGAGAGAAAGAAAACATGCATATTGAACACGTTTTGGCATATTTTTTAAACACAAACAACTGAGTGTGGTTTTAAGTGAGCAAGCTCAGGCCTCCTCATAACATCAATTAATCGTTTTAACATTAACATTTTTAATGCTCAATTATAAACCTATAATAATAAGCTACTGCACTGTAATATACTTCACTACAGTCTATACTTCTTTCTTTAACTTGTCCATGTCCAGTGTCATCGGTGTGGAAACAGTTAGGGTTTAAATGTATTGCCTAGATGTAACAGCACATTGCTTTCTTGGCATTTACCAGGTTAACAACAACCTTTCTTAAAACTTAGGTTTTAAGAAAGGTCCCCCTTAAGTAGAAACACCTATTCTGCTTCTTAAAGGTAATTTGTGGAATACATTGAGGCGACCTGCTCAATAGACAAATAAAAAGATTGGACTCTAGAAGGGAAAAAAAGGAGAAAGAGTGCCTAAGATATCTATTTTTGCAGAATTCCAGCTGTACGTCTTTACTAGTCTTTTAAAATAAGAAGTCAGGAGTGCTTAGAAATATTCAGTGCAACAACGTTATCGGAGAGACCACCTGTTTGTAATATGTGCCAAGGGTAAAACTGAATAAATAAATACACAAATAAGATCAACAGGCATGACATAAGATATCAGGAAAATGCTGTAAAAGTAGCAAAAGCATGTGTCCCGGTGACTGAGGCTGTAAAATGGTGTTGATTTATTTTCCTCTCAGCTTGTCATCCGTATGTCATTGGGGTTTTTTTTCTTTTTTCTAGTGACACCAATTCTGCTTAGCAGGCTCTGGATCTCTTATCCTTCCCCAACACTTTAACTTCATTTTTGCTCCATGTCATCATTTTTTCCAGATGCCACAAAGGCTGGAGCAATAAGCCTGCTCACAGGGATATGATTAATATGGCAAATGGGGTCATTTGTCATATTAGGTTCGGCAAACATAAAGAAAGGTTGCACTTTGAAATGTGATTAATTTTTTAGTTAAGTTAAGATATGAAAACTTATGTGTGAGTGTGTGTCAATTTAGTTTCCTGAAAGTGACAAAAATATACCTGATATAAAATATACGCCTCTGAAGTGGCCTCTAAACGTGTTATTTATCTGGAATGAGCACACGGGCATGTATTTATTGAAAACCTGTGCAGTTTGGCCCTTGAAGACTCAGATCTAAGCTGTGAGCTGGCTGCGGCCGGTTTGAAATGGAATGATTATTCTATTGCACATTAGCACTAATAAAATCAGCGATTTCAATGCTTTTTCAATCATGTAAAGACGGCCCTCATAGACATGTTTTCATAGAGCAGACATGCTCTTAACAAGGTCAGTTTTCCCTCCAATTGATACTATTATGCAGGCTTCTGGAACATGTAAGCTGCTGTTATATGCATGGTTTTACTTATTAATCATGAGGTTCAGAACATTTCCTGAAATCTGTGATCAACCAAACGTACCAGAAAATAAACTGAAATCTTGTGCAGCTAAGCCGAAGCGCCAGTACTCTTTTCTATTTTAGTTTCTGCTGAATTCAGAAGCTGCCGGGGATGTGAGATAGAGGTAGACTGTTCCATTCTTATTAAACGTAATAAGACTGAATATGTCTAATGAAACATTTTCTCTCTCAGGCAATAAAGCATTACGCATAAAAAAGGATCTGATCAAATGATAAGACTGGTCAATTTTCCACAACCCGTACGCTTAAAAGAAAGGATAAACTTTATCTGTAATTTAGATTGATTTATTATAAAGTCATTTCTCAAAAACTAAAATGAATCATTATAAAACTAACCATAAAATGAACCATTCTTACAGGTATTTGGGAATGGGCGAGAATGAAGGCTTATACCATCTACATCGTTCAGCGTTCTCTGTGCAAACAGATGACATTGAGCATTGTGGAATTGTTATCTTTGAACCTGTGAGTAAGATGACACAGACAAAGTGTCAACAATGTGGGACTCAGTCTCTAAAAGGACACTACGCAAGGATTCAAAGCCTTGTAACTCAGCTATCTTTGACTTGGCAGCTCTTTAGAGAATCGTACTTCACTGACTACTCAAGCCAAATAGGCCCACATTGACTGTGTGTACTGTGTGCTTTGTGGGTGAGCAAAGGCTCAACATCCATCTTTAAATCAAATGTTAGAGTTTGGACCAAGCGACCGCATGGTAATCCCAGTCCTACTCACAGTGAGCTGGGTCGGACCTGCCGGCCGTCCTGCTCCCCGTCGTTGCTGGTTAGACTGTGGCGCGGCGTTCGACACTGGCTGCCGGCGCTGCTGCTGCTGCTGCTGCTGTTGCAGTTGGCAGAGGACGAAACTGGGTTCTGCAGGTCAGCAGAGGTGGTGTTGCTCACGCTGTTCCTCTTCTCACCTTTACAGAAGGTAGAGTTATTTAAGCCTTAAGAAACCTTCAGAAGAATGCTGACCACAGAGCAGAAATGTCAAATCAACCTCTAATGCTTCTTTCTCTCGTGATATTTGACATTTCACAAAGTAAGACAACTAAAAAAACTAAGAGGGAGGGGACGGGAGCTAAGCAGATTTGTGTAATTTCTGTTATATGTATGCGAGTCACCTTTCTGAGAATGTGTTGGTGTGTGGAATAGTGTGAGAGGCCTCTCGCTGCAGGACGGGGCTTTGACCTCAGTGCTTTTCCTTCTGGATGGCGTGTTGGCTGGACCGCCTGCAGAATTCGGCATGTCCCTAAACATCTGCCAAAAAACAAGACAAACCGGCTCATGTACAGTACAGCTAAAAACAAATAAGGGAGTACAGGATCATCACAGTTAGGGGACAGACAGTGATCCCAACGGTGGAAGTCTCCATGATTAAATAGAGCCCCTACATGTAAAGGTTACTGGATCAATTGGCAGACTTAGTAATACAAGGAGTATCATTGCTGTTTTGCCAACTAGATACTTGAGAACTGGGAATGCTGTTGGCTCCAGAAAACACTTTGCGCTGTGGCACTTACTGCTTTATCATTGGAATTTATCGCTGTTAAACTCCTTAAAGCACAGTTATGTAAGATGTAGCAAACCCCTGGCTGCGAAACAAACCTTGACATCGCTCTTCCACAGGTATTAATGCTACTCTGTACGCTCGCAGCTCACTCAAGAAGAGAAAGGGGATGCATCACAGAGCCCTGGCTGGGCTGATTGAGTTGCAGGAAAGGACAATGAAATGTCAAACCATCCACATCTCCCAAAACATAAAGGATGTTTCCATTAAACGCACGGGCACAAGCCTGAATCAATACTTTCCCGCTAATTTGCCGCAACAATGTTTTAATGCATCCCACAGGTTTCAAGATATATCGGTTGCTGGGCCAACACGTTGGCGGGGACGTCAAACAGGCGAGTGTGTGTCGTCCTTTTTAAACATATTCTCCAGCTGCTCTGTAAAAATATGCCTGCAAGCAAGTGCGGCTTTGACCTGTCTTATTAGTTTGTCTCATTTTTTGCACCGTCCACTGATGGAACATACAACCTGCACAATATCAGGGTCTAAGGCAGACATACTGTTGCCATGGTTACATGTTTAAGCAGCTTGGCTTGCCAATAAGCGGCTTGTATCTAAAGGGGTGAGGGGCTTTGAAACCTATAAAAAGGTGTGTGCAGTTATTGCTTGCCCTGTCGATATGGTTAGGTGCTTTAATTGTTTTAATGTGCACACTAAAGTTAATCTGCGATGGAAAGTGAAGGGATTCTCTTAATCCTCAGCCATCCCGCCGAACTCTGCATTAGTGTCATTCATTTGTTCTTCTAACCCTCTCGTGGTGCTCTATCAGGATTTCCACTACAATGTTCTGAAACTTGATGTCCATGATGGCCGCCACCGTCTCTTCCTGTGGGCGGAGCAGGGTTGGCCCAAAGACCACGCCCAGATTGGCGACGGTCATCAGGTTGTGCTGGTGGTGGCTGGCCACACTATGGAGAAAGAGGGACACCATGGTTAATGAAGCTGTAACAAATATGACAAAAAAAAAAACTTAAATTAAGGAAACAACAGCTTAGTGAATACATTAAACAGCTGTTTGTGAAGGATGTCTTCCTGAGGCTGAAAGTAAATCAGAGATCAAAATACATTTACAACGGGCTCACTTTAAATATGGCTAAAAGGAAAAATATAAGGGCGGATGTGTCAATAGGAGAAATTTAAGTATATGAAATATTTTTTATTTCTGCAGTCATTTATCTTATTTAGTATAGATGGACAACTGGTGACCATGGAAATACATTCAAATGATCACATTTAATGTCATGACATTTGTTTCAAATTCATCATTAGATTTAATTACCAGCATCTAATCATTTCTCCCAAATACTTTCAGGGCTGACAAAAGACCATGTACAAAGCTATAAATAATCAAGTGCATATCGATGACCCTGAAAGTACTTCAAGAGAAATGCTGAAAGAGCAGAGTGACCGAGGGGCATCATCTATCAGTGGATAGCAGGTCAGAACGAGTCAAAGCACTGGCCGAGAAGTCAAGCCACGAAGCCGGAGGGTTTTTTTTTTTTTCATCGTTCATGCAATGTTTACACTTTGGCAATTCAAGCTATACACAAGCATGTCAGTAAAGCTAAACTCACATGAAGATTCACAGGCATGATAATGATATTAACTTACTGACGATAAAGTTAACTCAATTCTACAAAAACACTAAATACCTTTGACTTCCTCTCTCTTTGTTTCTCATTCATTCGCCCCATTCACATTAAACAATGTTACTGATTTTATATTGCTCATGCCCATTTCTACACATGTTGTGCCCCATTACCTTATCCTGGGCATTGATGTGGTTTATCTTAAGACCCCAACTGACAGAAACAGAGAGAGACAGAGGTCTGAGGGGTGCTGTGACACTGCCATCCTTTCCAGCCTGTGATGATGATGACCATTGGCAGGTTAATCCACTAAGCTCAGGGAAATGCCCTCAAATTGTCTGCTTGTGCACTCACCCACATGCAGTATAAATATGGCCAATGGCCCATTTATCACAGATTGTATCATGCTGAAGAAAAGCCTGATAAAGCCAGAGGGCTTAAATCCAGGTCGAGACTGAATTGAAAACACAATTCTGATGCTTTAGAAACATAATTACATATAAATCAACAGTGCCATGCCCAGTTCTTTTTTTTCTTTATCTTTTTTTTTTTTCGGTTTGCAGCAGCTCACAAATATGAAGCGGTCACGTAGGTAGTCATCAAAAATCCACAGTACTTCAGCCAATCTATAGCTGCAGTTGTCTCCTTAACCGTATTAGCTGCCACTCACCGGTGGCCACAGGAGTTCTTGCACCTCCTGACACCATTAGAAAGATGTGCACCTGACCAGTGACTCTTCTCTCCTTTTCAAAGACGGGTTGGGAAACAGATTTAGCCCGTCGGCTGCTGGCTTTCTATTTCCAGTGCACAATGCGTCAATAAACGTGGTCAAGAGATTACACTGAGCACTAATCCTCTGAGGATCGATGACAACAGCAGTCGAGGGGTATTATACAGCATTATGTTGTATTACGGATAAGGAGGAAAGATATTCACCGGAGGCACTCGCACTGCGTGGAATGGATTTTTAAACAAACACAGGGTCTAACTGGAGTACACAGAGGATAAACCAGAGAAAGGGCCGCCGTTGTGGCATTTGTCCGCATGCACGTGACGAGTTTACATACTTTGCCAGGTGTTTCATCAGCAGCTCCAGCATCTGTCTGTTCTTCTCAGGCAGCCGGTGCACCAGAGCATGGACCTCAGTCACCCTGGCTTCTGGGTTGTCCATCTCTGAGCAGAGATAAGAAACAAAGGTTGACATCTAGAGGCACGCTGTAACTTTTAGTCCCTGTAACAAGCAGTAAAAATGCAAAACCAGTTTTATTCAGCATTTACACAAGTTAAATATGGCTTAGATCCACTTGCCCTGTTGTGCGTTACTCTGAATTTCTTTTCGGGGTGAGATTTACAGTGTCAATGCTTCCATTGATCTGTTAAAGCAGCTGCATGCACTCCTTGATATAATTTGTGTTAACATACTTCAAGCCTCAGCTGTTTTGAGTCTGCAAGCAATATCTGGCATTCGAGGGACGTTAGACAGTATGCAGAGAAAGGTACAAAACAACACTTTTCTCATATGACTTTAACAACAACAGTCAACGTGCCGTGCACAAAGCTGGGACGTAGCTCAAAACATCACTTTCCAACAATACACCCCGATGCTGGTTATAATTACGATTGTGTGGCTATAATGACATGACAGAAAAAAAGAAAAAAAAGCTTGAGTTGCACTTTTATTTACTTTCTGGTTAAGTCCTCTGGGCAGCTGAACATGTGTCAAATTAACCCAGTCTGCTAATATGAGTGCAGCAGTTTCCACATGCGTGGCGTTGAAACTGATACAGAGTTACTAAGTCTGGCCCGGTTAGATTGTCGTCCCAACATGCAATAGTACCATCAGAGTAATTCACACACTCCACAGACACGGTCAGCTGCTTCAAGATAAATGTACTGGGAGGCAATCCATGTGTGGAAGGGGATTAAGTGTAAGTGATAAAGCTGGGGGTATTTAATGTTAAAAAAAAAAAGTATATCCAAAAATATAACTTTTTTTATTTTTATCAGAACAACAGTGTACACTGTATAATGGATTGGGGGATTTTGGTATCTTTTTTATCTTCCATTTAGCATATTAGAAATGCGTGTGTGAGTGTGTAAAAGCAAATTTTGCCTAAAGTCAACACCAAAAGGAATTTTTATCTCCAGAACACTTGTTTTGTGCTGCAGTGAACCCCCGACGGGCATTTTATTTTTTCTGTGTTTTTTTTCATTCACTCTCTGTTTTGGCTTGCCGGTTCCTCAACGTGGATCCTGTCAATAAAACGGATTAATGGTGAAAGATGTGGGTGTTAGGACTGCTTATAAGAGAAGCATCTAGCAAAAACTTAGCCGAAGAACACACTAACACAGGTATAACACAGGAAATAGCTCTCTCCGTCTTCTGTACCTGGGAGAAAAAGAGAAAGGAATCCACACAGCCCCTTTTGAAAAACATATCTATTAATATAGAAACATATAACTTAACTCTCCTGATTTACAGTCAACATAAATAATCTGACAGGATGCGTCATTATAGGCCAATAGAAGTTGTCTTCCCCTCATAACAACTTCACTCTCAAAGTTCTTCAACTAGAGTGTATATCCAACAACATCTCATCAAACCTAGCATTACGTTTATATGCAAACAGGCAAAAGGTCTTAACATGATTAGCACCGGTTCAATTTGGCCTGCGTCTCCTGTTGCAGTGTCAACAAGGAGGAATTCAAAGTATTTTCTGATGTTGGACCGAGGAGTACAAGTGCACAGGATGACATAGTCAGCAAAACACCCCGAATGTCCCGTGCACACATAAACGTTACAGCTGCAAACAAAGGAAATCTTCAACCTGGAAGAGGTTCTCCAAAGAGTTTCAGTGGCAAAAATATCATGCGCATGTAGACGACAGGCAAGACAAATTCAGCTTTCCAAGCCAGGATGGGTCATATCTCATGACTTTGCACCAAACTCAGTAAACCGTCACTAAGATTAAAAAAAAAGGAAAAGAAATCTCTTAATGCAAGAATGCACACAACTTTGCTCTTGGACTGCTGGACGCCTGTGAACTTTGAAGCCTTGAGCAGAGCTGCATGAGACGCTGTCACGACAGCATAATCAATATAGCCTCAAGAGTACCTTGAAACTATTTTTACTAAGACACTCCACAACTGCATCCAGACATGCAACCTGAAACTGTGCAACTCATGCGGGGAGCCGCACACACACCCACTCTGCAGATAAACACCACCAAGCTTTTTTGGGGTGGAGCTCCTCTCTGAGTTTTATCTGCAGTCCAGGCAAGTCCCTTCCTGAAAATGTGTGGCACCTAATGAGACAAGAACAGACTTCAGCCTCAGAAATCTTGCATTGAGCTACGATGATCACAGATTTCTTTCAAAACTCCAGCTGAACACACAGAGTCACTAATCATAACTTGTGTCTGTCAAATTACACGGATGAGGTTTTATATCATTTAAAAAAATTTCACATTTTTCTTCAAAAATAATTTATTGGCTGTGGGGTACAGGGGAGGTAAGAACTGGTTGTGCATCATTTTCATCTTTTATTACCTGGCAACACCTAACACCTGAAAACAAAATTCCAGGAAGTCAGTGTTACCAGTCTGTCATTTCCTTTTCAAGTCACAAGTCACACATTTTTCAATCTGTGTGTGGTAAGGATGATAAACCTGTTGCCTCTTTAGCCAAAACGAATTCTTTCAGGCAAATACAGTCATGCCAGCTAGAGAACAGTAGACAATAGAGAGAACACTGATGTTTCGCCTTTAATACACAGAATATGGGATTGATAGACTCTCATTCTGTAATTGCAACAGGCAAGTGGGAAAAGCAAAGGCTACTAGACTTTAAATGTGTTATTTCTGCTATCAACAAGAGCTGTAAAACCATTTGTTTTGACCAGCCGAGAGCAAGAGACAACTGTGAAAAAGCAGTAGGATCACCACAGTGTGACGAAGTGAATGTTAATTTTGGAAGAGTAGCACGCTAACGCGGTCGAGGTGAAACCCGGGCGTTAAAAAAGATTTGTGGGTGAAGCTGTTTTTTCTTTTTTAAGTCCAAAAAAATATCTACAGAGTTCTTGTTTGTGAACAGATGGAACTCTATGGTGGCAGCCTCAACGACACAGCAGAGGTTGGGGGCGAAACATGAAAGAGAGCTCAAATCCATTGCACGCCGTTGTTTACGCACAACTGGCCAACTGTTTCAAGAAGAGTTCTGCTTGACATATTCATGGATGTACCGAACGGAACTTATTGTCACAAATGTGGCATAAAAGACATTTAATATTTTCAATGATCAAACAAGAGCCTGGTTTGTAACACCCTTGTGCACACTGTGGTCCGCTTCATCCACAACACAAGCTAAGTGGCGGGAAGTTGTGGATGTATGAAAGGAAAACAGTAGGATGCTTTTACAGAGGTTTGGAGAGGAACCCACCTGCTCACACTTAAATGCAGCCAAAGGTCTGCACCTGATCGCTTTAAATGCTCCAAAATATAAACAATAGAAATCAACACTTCCTTTCCATTTGAATCTACCAAAACAATTAACAATTAACAATTTCTTAGTGCATCAACTCAAAAAAGCTGACCTTACTCCAGTACTCGAAGCATGCACTGCATGCTAGAAATTAGGCAAGAAAATGAATGTACGTTCCTTCGTTTGAGAACCTTTAAGGAGAGCTTCAACCTCGCTGGATGAAAAAAAGAAAGAAAACTAATTATGAGAAGAATGTATCATAATATTATACAGGGGGTTGGACTTGAGCAGAAATCTCACCCAAACTATAAGGATAATCTGATTTCTTGATGAGAAAATGGCAAGCAAAAATATTTGTCCATAGCCCAAGCAACAACTGCATCTGCCCCTCTCCCCCTTTTGGTTTCCCCATCTCTCCCACCATCCGTGTCCCAACATCATTTCCTCTGTTCCCTCCAATCTTATCTTTGATTTCTGTTGAAAACCTGATAAGTAAATAAGGCTCAAAGTCAAAGCGTGTCAGATGAGCCCTGTTGGTGGGAGGAGTTGGGCAATATGTGAAAAAGAGGGGGAAGAAAGGAGGAGCCAAAAGAGGTGAGTTCAAACCGGGACACTGTCCTCAAAACACATTCCTGCTTCTGCAAAAGTCTGCCTTAGAAAAGACTCACACACATTCAAGTAGACAAAATTCCCATACACATGCATGCAGAAACAAATGCGTGACATTCAAATGCATCATTACCGGAAATTGATCAGTTCGAGGGGAAAAAGAGAGGAGAGATCAGGTCAAAAAATAAATGTATAAATAATTATGATTATTCAGTTCTTTATAGAAAAACATCAATCTTTTTTAATAATAAAAAAGCTGTAAAAATAATCTGCAAGCATAAATGACTGAGCACTTCTTTCATTTCTCCAGTTGGCATTGCTATGTATTGAGCTATTTCCTGGTAGTGTTGCCAGAGAGGCAAAGTCATTTCCTGTAGTTCCTTCCCACTGCAGCACAGCTTTCCAAAGGATTAGCTGCAGACAAACAAAGAGAGCTGCTCGCTGCATCCTTCCAGGCCGGACCGGACAAGGTGAGACTGATCTGCCCCTCAGCTTTTAGCTGTTGAACATTCACAACGTAAAGATAAAGCACCAGTCTCCTAAATTCCAGACGGAAGAGGTCGAACAACAAAAAACCAGATCATACAGGCGATCAAATAAAACTAGGCGAATGACTTCTAATGGAAAATCTCAATTTCATAGCGTGAATCGGTTTGTCCTTGCAAGTGTTTATTTAGTAGCTTAGCAGCCACAGGAAAAGAATCTACTGCGCTGAATAATTGCCTAGACTGCAGAGGGCTTAGGCAATCAGTCTTCAAGTTAATGTGGAATAAACCACACCCGTCAGGCGGTGCAACTCAAAGAAAAAAAAAAGTTGGATCAGCTGTTTGACGGGGCAAATAAGTTTAGACTCTGTGGAACTTTCCAGATCATCCACACAGGGTTTTTCCCACTATGTGGATTTTGAATATCATCTCTATATGAAATGCAAAAGGGCTGCAACATTCTGCTCAAGAAGAAAAGAGGGCAATGAGGCAAATAATGAACACTTCTTCATACGATTGATATGTTGTCATTCTTCAGATTAATCGTCGATTACATTATATTAAGAAATGTACAATCCGACTGTTAAGACCAAAAATCCCTATCTCAAATATTACAAAAATATTAAATCCAGCTTTAACCCATCCACAGAGAGTATATCTCAACATGAAATGATTTCAGCTTCGATCATCAACAACTCAAGGTTGGCTTAACCATTTCCAAGAACAGGAATTTGCTTTTTTTCCCCTAAACGTTGGCCACTTTAGTTTAGTAGAGACTTATGAGAATTTTCAATAGTACCTAGTAATCTTTTTTATATTTCCATTTAGGCTGGCGCCTCATAACAAGTTTTAGCACCTACTCTGCCGGTTTTCCGGGCGGGCTGACTGATTGGCCATTACTAGATTGACTCAACTATTAATGGAAGCAACTCCTTCTTGCTATTTTAGAAACTCTGCAGCAAGGTTAAAAGCCCCTAAACTAAGTCGTAGCAAGGCGTGCAAAGCCACATTGGGCTGGGTAATAATGAAATACCTTCATTATTCAAACTGTTTGCATTATCCTAAACCCAAAGACTGAATATCTAAAATGAAAATGATGTCAGAAAAACTCACTGGCAGCTTTGATGAAGCTCCTCTGGTACTGGTATGTCATGAGAGGTGCAGGCAACATTCTGGAAACAGAGGAGATACCAAGTTAAAAAAAAAAAAACATATGAGTACAGAAAATGAGGTAAGTTTACAGTAAGCTGCTGTGTAAAAATCAGTAACGGTGAATAACTGAGGATGATTTCGGCATGCTCTACACCAACTGCTTAACAAGAGCTTTTCAATGCTCCCGCAGAAGTGTAAAGGCCACTGCTGGCTCTCAGTGGGGCCTTTCCTGTGTATTAGGGCAGTGAGTGGATGACAGGAGATGTTGGAAATGAATGCACAGGAGAGGGTCTCTTGGAATATGCACCTGTGGATTTCTGTTAAGCAAAGCGTAAATTCATCCTGTACAGTAGATTGAGCACAGCATGGGCACTAAAACGTGTCTTCTTACATTCTTTCCCTCCATTTAACAGATTCTTTGAGAGGCCTCGCGATCCTAATCCTCTCATTATCACAGTGTTGTAAAAGAAGTCACTTAACCATTGACTACACGGCTGGCAAAGATTGGGCTCAATAGCCTGTTTAAGATAGAAAATAAAAGAAATGTATGTACAACCTGCAAGTTGTAAAAGATCTGCCATTTTGCAAAAGCAGGAATCATACAGAGATGTCAGGGACATCAACCATAAGTTCCCTTTAGAGGTTAAAAAGCTTTTACTTTGTCTGTCTCGAGGGCTGCAGTCATTCTCATGCATAAGCCTTGTTGTTAGCTCTTTCACACAAACCTGAGATAGTGCTTGATAGCACTCGTTATTGTTTTGATCTCCCACTCTTGACTTTCCAGCTCCACATCAGCACACGTTTTAGGATCTGATCAAAACATTTGAGATGAAAGAAAGAAAAAAAAAAAGACAGAAATGAAATTACAGTTGCATTTTAGATGTATGCGATTTAATGGTTGTGTTTCTGCTTCTTTACCCATAGCCAGACCCAGCAGCTTTTGAACTTTGGAGTTGACGCCAGCGATTCTGTACAAACCCTGCTCGTCAATACCTGAGGGAAAAAGGAAAAGACATGAATTTATTCTATGAGGGAGTTTATGTAACTGCAAACTGAAAAATATTAGCAAAATATTGGTTTAAAGAACTCTATCTGACGTGATTTTTTTTAATCAACAAGGCTATTTGCAATAGTTTATATATCACACTTCCATGGTTGGTGAAAAGTGTCTTTGTTTTGGTCTGACAACCATGAATTAAGCCCAGAAAAAGTCAGAAGTTCATCAACACTACAACACAACCTTAATAGTAGCTAGTAGATCGTTCACCCTCTCTTTTTTTTTTGTATTGACAAGATATTCTAAATTTTTGAACCGGTGCACTTGTGAAGAAATGAAAGAGTAACTTTCTGTGATAATGGAAGGAATTCTGATATCTGGCAGAAAAAAATCTTCCAATCTGCATGGAAAGGTGAATCTATCTGCAGGAGGGTGAAGATTCTTACAAGAATGGGTGCTATGAGAGCTGGAGATGAAAAAAGGCACAGACACTGAGTGAACATGTAGACCTTTACTGTGACATTTTAAAAAATATCTATCAAGATGGATGCTCTGATAGATCAGGGAGTAACATTCTTACAAGGTGCTGTATTTAATTACAGTTCACCTTTCCTCTGAAATCCTGCATGCCATGTGCTTTGGAATTAGCACATAAAGATGGAGGTAACTATATCCCTACGATGCATACACACAATGTAGACTGCCCACCTCTTTGGTTGTGGACTATCTGGTCTAAAATCTGTTTGTGTAATCTTGTTTTCTTGTTTACATTCATCCTCTCTGAACAAATCCAGTAATCCAGTAAGTTAAGGTGTGTTTAGCTCAATGTTTTGCATAAAAACTACAACCGTGGTTTTAATGTGATTTCATGCTTGTCCAAGCAGCCTAATGAACTCAGCGAATTCTAATATTAGTTAATCTGCCAATATATCCATGTGGATTTAGTTCAATACTATTATCACTCATTAAATTATAGTAATTTCAAGGTTGCTCACTGAATGCAATAATCCTGCTCATGGGGCATTCCCAAAAGCAGAAAGCTGAAAACTCTGTTTTAATATTTTGTCTACACTTCTAAAAGATTCTGGACCTTCTGGTACTTATGTTTTTTTCTGATATAAACTAAGCTTGAGCATTAATCACATATTAGAGAGAGAATAATGTAAGGATAGAATTGATGGAAGATCCTT
The DNA here is from genome assembly GCA_013363375.1 of Menidia beryllina. NCBI lineage: Eukaryota > Metazoa > Chordata > Actinopteri > Atheriniformes > Atherinopsidae > Menidia > Menidia beryllina. Next base: position 10,927,509 of record JABUIW010000024.1, read on the forward strand.
TCTGTCTGTTACCAGTGGCGCTTGCACATCTCAACACTCTCATTTGATTTGGGAAAAACTGTATATCATCACAATTTACGAGAAAAATGTGCTTAAGAAACATATAATGGGATGAATTTTTGGGGGGTAAAATCAGGAACTTTTTCCAGTCAGGAAAAAGAATTCTATCTAAATATTTTACCTCGGGTCTCCACTGCATAGATTAATTTTTTCATCACATTGAATCCAATGACATCCAGCTGGGCCACTGATGGAGAGGAGCACAAACAAAATGAGGTGTTTTCAATATCCTCCAACCTAAACTAAACTTTTGATGAATCTTAAAGCTACTCACTGCCTTCAGCCTGGTTGTCTTTATTGAGGTTGTACACCTGCAAATAAAAGAAAAAACAACATATGAACTTGTGTGGCTGGGTTTAAACAAATGTTAATGGACTGTAGTTATATAGAGCTTTTCTAATCTGACCACTCAAAGCACTATTGCACTACATTCCGCATTCATACACACACACACACACACACACACTCACACAGCTCGTCTTGTTTCACAGGCTACACAGAGTTGTTGGAAGCTTGCTTACACAACATGAGGTTCAGCTTCTCGCTCAAGGACGCTTCAACATGTGACCCATTGAATCTAATGCTGCAAACTTTGGTCAAGTAGATTCTTTTCTTTTTTTTTCTTCAGGTCATAATTTGCTTGGTAATAGAGTCCTGAAAATTTTAAATAGAACACTGCGTATGTGTTTAAGCCCAGATCCACTTGTCTAAAAGGTGACACCCTGATATCAGTCTGCTCTGACTCAGTCACAGCTACAGAACATAGAAGTCCTTCTATCAAAGACAGGTAACAGCTAAGAATACATACACAAGCTGTTTTTTAGAGCATTTTTATATCTATACAGATGGCGAGCTCTCTTGAGCCCTCGCCATCTGCTTTTTCATAGTCGTGTGGATTCTAAAATGTCAGTTACGTTTGCTCATTTGAATGTAGAACACGTTCACACTTTTTTTTCAGTAAAAACTTCGTCACTGAAACAACAAATTGCTCTATGTTAAATCAAAATATGTAGGTGGACTAAAAATGTGCAAACACATGCAAATGATGAACCTTTTCTACGACAAAACAGTTAAAAGTAAAGGGAGCTCTTTCTTTGCTCTTTGCATAGTGGACATGGTGTCCCTGCTGCTCTCTGTCTCTCTCAGTCCTGTGTGTCCGTGTCACGTAAGCATAAACCTGTAACCATGGCAACCTACTGGTTCTCTCCCATCCATAGCCTCCATCCACAGTCTGCGGTCTTCTTCTGACAGAGCTTGCATGGTGATCACACCTGGCCTTCACACACACACAGACACACACAAAGCCACATTAGCTTATCAAATTTTAGGCTAAGGGGCAAACATTGTCAGTTAAACGGTGTTAGAACACACCCAACAACACCAGAAAAAGGCATGCAAGCAGACATGTGCAAATACCATATGTAGCGCTGCAAACCTTTTAGAAAACCTCCAGATGTCATTTAGACATTTACAAAAAAGCTTTATTATCTTTCATTTTCAGATTTTGAATCATACCAAATGATTATTTAACTTCTTCACTTTTACAATTAAGGAGGTGTTTGATTTAAAATAGCAGATATTTATTACATTCCACTAATTTAGGGATGGACAATTTAGGGATGGACACTGTGCGTGCATATTTAAAAACGTTTTCCAAAAGCAAATCATATTCATGTGTGGATGTCAGAGGAGTGACTCACTTCTTTTCATAGTATATCAGCCCATCACAAATCAGATTTACACCATAAGAGGGTAAGAAAAGGGGACACCTATAGCCAGAAAGATCATCAAGTAACAAGAATTCATTATAGTAAGCAGCTTAAACAAATCCATCCAGACAGGTGCAGCATTTAGTGTGGATTCTCACACCTCAGTCATTACCACAGCCTCATTAGCCAAATCCATCCCAGTCTTCTGTAGGTTTCTAATCGTTCCTACACAGTCGCCTGTCATGAGCAGCACTCCACTTCCGCTCACCTATACACACACTAATGCACAAGCCTTTTCCAATCAAGACACACCGTCTAAAAGATCACCTCAGAGCAGGCTCCAGACCCACATCCTGAGACCTGTACTACGGAGCGAGATCAACTTTGTCTGCCTCTCAAAGCATGAGCCTCATTCGCCCATTCAGATAAATACCACCAAAGGGCTGTCTCTCTCTTAATGAAAGTTTTCGTGCTCAGATGCGATTGTCCTTGAAGGGAATGTGTGGAGCTGTTATTTGAAAGAAAGACCATCAGAAGGACTTTTGATTTGATAGCTTTGGGAAATCGTGCTTACAAATATCTCTGGAGAAAAAATAACTGAATGTGAGCTGAAAAGAACACATTCTTACAAGATGGTGCAAGAATTTGAGAATGAAAGCTGCCTCAAAATGTTACAAGTGCGGGCAAAGTCAACAAATACACGCAGCTTCAACTTCAACTGAATTCTTTAGTCTTTTATTCTTTTTTTTCCTGATAATTAACAGATTATCCCATGTTGGAAATGCTAATAAAAGATACGTTCCTACTGTCGTGACTGAGTGGAAATGACAGGCCCGCTCATCCCTTCAATTGTCAAGACTGTCCAGATTAATATTTTGACAAAAAAAGAGATTGGAGTACTAAGAATCATTAGCTCAGAGTGTCCTGAGTGGTGTTCATAAAGTGGTGAATCGTGATTGCGCATTGAGGCTGTGAGAGACTCTTTTGGGAATGAAAAACATCTGCATTAATGAGCTTTTTGGAGTGACACTTTGAAATCAGAAACAAATTAGCAAATCTGTTTGCCATAGAATAAACAAATGGAAGAGGAAATACCAAATTAATTTAAAACCGTTTTGGAGTTTGTATGATATCTGTAAAAAGTTCTTGTTCAAATGCATCATCAGGATATATTTCAGGCTTACTTTGCCAAACTGTTGAGACAGCATAAAGTAGTACAAACTCAGACTGTAAATCAGAAGGCAGCAAGATGGAGGGAAATTATGGAGGCGGAAAAGGGAGGACAACACCACCGGGGGGGAGGGAGTCTGAGGTCTACAATATCCCACCACAGAGCAACTTAGCAGCACCCTCATGTGACGATGAGCTGTAATTACATCCTACAGGACGTCTTCTGCTACAGGTAATCGCTGAGATCACAGCATCAGAAGACAGGATAAATAATTACAGTGGGAAAAGTTTAAGCTGGACAAACAAAAATGAGACACGCACTAACCTGTCCACAGCCTCCACGTCAAAACAAAACCTTTTCTCTATAGAGTCCGTCTTCCTTCTGGTGCATGACTTCAGGGTGAAGTTCTCCTCGTCACCCTGACAAACAAAAGGAGAAAAAAAAACACAAAAAAAACAAAACGGTGATTGAAGCAAAGCAGCCTTTAGAGCCACGAAATCTTGTGTTTTATATCTAAAGAACCTCCTCGGCTTCCTCTCATGTTGCAGAATGGCCGAAGTTTTTACATTCTAATTCTGCTCTGGTTGCAAAACAAAGAATGCCTCCAGGGACTGTCACACAAGCTGAAATTGGAAATGAGTTGAAGAAGCTGAGAACATTCATTTTTTTAAGCATCTGAAATGTTTTCAGAAGCATCTATTGCCAATTTAACTCAATAACATACGACGCATGAAGTATCAAAATGGTTAGCTATAGGTGAAAAACTGAAATGAGCTTTGTGATAAAGCATCAAGTTTAACCTCTTGACTTGTATCCACCCATTATAGAATCAAATCATTTTATGCAGGTCTTTACATAAAAAATACCTCTTTATCCATGAATATATATTTCCTTTCAGTCAAATTTACCTCTTCTGCACCGAGAAACATAATGATTATTCAGTCCTTGGCATTTTCAGAGGTTGTGTTGGAAAACGTTTAGGCTCTTTTGGTAATACTCCTCTTTTTCCCTTTTAAGGTCTGATGTATCACTGAGAATACACGCATTTTGCAGCCAAATGTAATTATAGATGCCTCAAGAATTCGGCGGCTGATTGAGGTATATGTGGGGTTGTTGTACGATTTCAGTTGCACGTAGGGTTAAAAGTGGAACCCTGTTCTGGGAAACCATAGTTTATTTTTGATGAGCCATGAGAATAAGATTTTGTTTTAACGTTATCAAATTAAATACTTTACTTTTTATTTAAAAGATGAAGGTTTTTAGGGGATATATACGACAGCAGTTTTATTGAAGCTGTGCGTAAGCAGGCAGTGTAATGATGTTGTAGAATTTTGGGGGTAATAGCTGGTATGATGCTGCATCTCATTCTTATTGGTGCCATTTTAAAAGGAAGTGTTGAACCAGGATATTATAGATATAATACACTCTGTAGTGAGGTTGTGTTGTATCACACAAACACTCACATATCAATACTTTAAAATAGCTCAGCAGTTTTCCGCAGCAGCTTTTTTGGACTTATCTGAAATAATGCACTCCAACAAACTGTGGGAGGCCGTTATGACCATTAGGGAGCGAATGTGTTGGTTGAAATGAAGCTCAGTGGAACAAACTGCAAATCAGATGCAACAGAGTTTTTCTGGCTAGGTCTAACTTTGTGAAACAATCACTTTGATTTAATTTCAATTAAATTCATTTCATCATGCATTTCGTTTTTATTATATCTGAATTTCTGATAAAAGTAAACTACTTTGGTTGTATTCCGTACAAATGACGGCATTCAGTGGACCACTGAAGAGACTCTGCTTTAAATAGTTCATGATGCTCACCATTTTTCCTCCAGATTTGGGGTCAAAAAGGACCATGGTAACCCTCTTTGGCTCACGATGATATGTGCAGTAGTACTTCACCCAAGTAGATACAAACGAGCCTTTGAGAGATAGAAATAGAGAGAACATGAGAGGTTTAAAAAAAAAAGGAAAGGAAGGAAGAATAGGAAGAAAATACCAAATGTCAGGAAAAAAAACTGTTAGAAGCAGACAGGGTTAAAACAACATTTTGAAAAAAGGATGAGTCAGGCCTCCTTCGGCAATAAATGTGTTGCCATGGCAGCCACGTGTGGAAAGAGCTGCTGTCACATCTCCAACTGACTTTGTCAGCAGCTGGTCCGTTATGGCTCCTTTCTTCCGTTGCGCTGATGCCGTTCGAGTGTCTGTGTGTGTGTGCGCTTGTTTGTGTGTGTGTGTGTGTGTGTGTGTGTGTGTGTGTGTGTGTGTGTGT
>JABUIW010000024.1:10932735-11014276 GCA_013363375.1 Menidia beryllina
TGTGTGTGTGTGTGTGTGTGTGTGTGTGTGTGTGTGTGTGTGTGTGTGTGTGTGTGAGCCAAACAAAATGAGCTAAATGCACACGGTCATGGCATGTGACATGATGGCACGTGCAGAGAGGTGGGCTCACACGTACGTTTCTCCAGCACAAACAGATAGCCCTCCATCGTGTGCTGGCTGACACTCTTGTGTTCATGTGGATTCTCCTTCATCTTCCTCATCAGACTCTCCACCTCGGACCGTGTGCTCTCAAACCGGTTCCTTGTCTGTCAACATGAGCAGAGATCTTCCACTTAACTTATGATCCATGTAAGCTTGTAATAGCAGCTAAACTTAAACAACAATGACAAAAAAAAGCTTTTATCCATGCAGGGGAGGTTGTTTCCACCTACATTCATTTTATTGCCTTTTGTAGATTGTTACAAAGGCATTGTATAGAGAAAAGATTGAATATCTGAATAGTGTAAATTCCTGTCATGCCTAGATCTTAGCAGCTCTATAGTCACAAAGCCAAGTTAATCTTTTTTTAAGTTTAAGTTTTTTTGCCTTTGTTTGCAGACTTATCAAACAAAACAATTTTTCTTTGAAAAAGGAACATCCCAGAATCATGCATATTACTTTTGTTCTTTTACTTCTTCAACGTCACACCTTTTAGTTTAAAATATGTCAAACTTTTTTAATGATATCAAAGCAAATATAGTATACACTTAAAAATATTTGGTGCTCTAGGTTGCCACCCCTTGCTTGATGGATGTAGAATAAATGTGTGTGTGTGTGTGTTTGGGACCTTACGTTCTGTATACTGATGGTAAGATCGGTCTTAAAGTGGTTAAAATCCTTGGCCAGCTCGTAGCCATGGTGATAGTAGGTGAACAAGCCTTGGAGAAACGCCAGCAACTGAAGTGACAGGAAGGCCAAGAACAAAAAGGGATTAAGACAAGAAGTAAAAACAGAAGTGAAATCTCAACAGTAGAGGAATTTAAAAAAAAAGATAGCAAATGGCACCAAAAGTCAAAGCGTAAAAGATTATCAAATATTTTTAAAGACTTAAATACAAACAAAAACTAGCAATGACAAATTGTGGTTGTGCCGAGCATCTGATTGAACACCTGATTACAAAAGAGTGAATGAAAAGGAAGGAACAAAAGAAAGTAAGGGACAAAAAAAAAGAAAACATGTCATCTTACAGGTTCCACAAAGTCAAACATCTTCCTTTCTTGGACCTCCTGCACCTTGAAGACATATTCCAGAGACACTTCATAAAAATGCTGCCTCACATGATCAACCTGGTTGTCTGCCTGCAAGAGGAAAAGAAGCTCATGTAACTTTATGAATGTTCTCATAACTAAAATCCCTTGAATCGTTCTGGGAAGCAGTGAGGCTACCAGAGTCAGACACAACAGCGTACCTCATGTAGGTGGGACTCTTTCTTTTTAGCTGAAAGGCTAAGGTGCTTCTCCAGTACTGCGCAATATTTCTCTGTCTCCTTGTCATATTTCTTCCTGGCTTCCTGTCACACAGAAAACAAAAAATTGCAAACATTTTGTTGGTAGAAAAAGACAACAATGTAAATCATTTCTAACCAGATACTCAACTCATATGGATTTTTTCTGTTTTGTTATTAAATTACACATATTTCCCAATTCTCTTCATATTCTTGTGGCATTTTAAAAATAAGCTATGATGTTATTATTTTTTTTACTTAAGTCAAGATTTAGATCACACAGATTTAACATGATGTTGGTATCTTTTCATTTTTTGTCAAATATTTTCCATTTTTTACACAAGCCAGTGTGGGATTGTCCCCCAGGGGTGCACAGCTGCAGATGAAACAATAGACTCTTTCATGAGACGTGACATCACTGACAGAGAGACACATGCCGGGATGATGAGCAGGGTGTGGACGCGGAGCTCAGAAATTAGTTACTCTAGTTGTTTCTTTTCTGAACACTTTCCCGTTATCTCTCAGATTAGAGCAGCTAATATCAGTTTGGAATATCACTACAACCACAGCCGAGGAGGTTAAAAGTGTTGGGATCTTTCCCGGTTGCTTGGTTTCCCATTGGTGCAAATTTCCTAAAATAACCCGATCAAATAGAAACATTTTGGATTAGGAGCTTTCTCAGATTAAAGTAAACAACCAAAAAGACTTAGATAAATGGGATATTTTACCGCTTTCCTTTTTTGGAAGGATTGAATCAATCAAAATGAATATTCTCCCTAGATTGTTGTATTTGTTTATGGCCCTCCCTATTTGGGTCCCAACAAAGGAACTAAATAAAATGCAAAAAATTGTTTCAGCTTTTATCTGGCAGAAAAGAAAGGCCAGAATAAAACTTACTCAGTTAACCAGTGGTAAACCTTATGGAGGTCTTAATGTACCAAACTTAAAATTATATTACTGGGCTGCACAACTACATGCAAGTGTAAGTTGGCTAATACAGAATAAAGAAACAACATGGCTGACATTGGAACAAAGCGCAAGCCCTAAACTTTCTTTACAGGCCCTTGTGTTCTGCTCGACTGAAGTCTGGAATAAGTACAAAATTACAAATATATGGATGAAAAGCACTCAAAGGACTATAAACATGATTAGAAAAAATATGAAAGCTCCTCAATCTATATCTAGAGCTACAAAAATTTTGGATATAATAGACTTTAAACCAGGCCAACAAGATCCGGGATTTCAAACCTGGCAAAGCAAGAATTTAATTTTTATTGATGACCTGTTTGAAGGAGAGATTCTGAAATCTTTTAACCAGATTAAGGAGAAGTACAAGTTGAGCAAATCTGATTTTTATAGATATTTACAATTGAGAAGTTACCTGAGGTCCCATACCGAATGGTCCCTTCTTCAGACAAGACCTACTGATTTAGAATTATTCTTCATAAAGATTACCAGGGAAAGAAAATCTAATAATACTGTGTCAAATTTATACAAATGCTTACAATCATGTCTGTTGAAGGGATCTCCTGAGATAAAGGAAAGATGGGAACTAGAAATGAATGTGGTGATTGAAGATGAAGAGTGGGAGCAAGTGTGCGTAACTGGACATAAACTGACTAACAGTCCATCATGGAAAGAATTCTATTGGAAAACAATCGTTAGATATTTCAAAACTCCATATATTGTTTCCAAATATGATCAAACTAAATCAAACTTGTGCTGGAGACACTGCGGACTAATCGGGGATCACACTCATGTCTTTTGGGATTGCCCAAAGATTACAAAATTTTGGGAGGGAATTAGAGAGGAAATTTCAAATATCTTGCACACTTATATTGAGTGGAACCCCCGGATCTTTGTTCTGGGAGTTCCCCCAAATAATTTAAGTAAGGAAGAACAATACTTATTTGGTATCCTCGTTCTCGTAGCCAAAAAAATGATAACAATATGTTGGTATAAACCTTTACCCCCTACTGTAAATCAATGGAAGGAGAAACTAGTGAATGTTTATACGATGGAGAAAATAACAGCAAAATTGAACTTGTCCACTGGTTTATTTGAGAAAAGATGGAACCCTCTGAAGAAATATCTCCAATTAATGTTGTAGTAAGATACATGTAAACACACAGGTACACATTTTATAGGTAAACTTAACATACATCTCTGTTAAGATAAAGACAATAGTCCGTCGAGAAAGATTTTTCTTTTATTTCATCCCCCCATGTAAAAAATTTTTTTGGATTTTCAGCTCACCGACTTGTTTGGTTGTTGTTGTTCAACTGTTTGTATGATGGTATTGGAAATTGTTGTTTCTGACTTATTGCATTATTAATTGATTTTGAATATTGATCTGATAAAATAAAATCTTTGTTCAAAAAAAAAAATAAAGTAAACAACCATTCACAACCAAATCTAGAAAAAAATAAGTAAACATACAGATTTTGTTGGTTTTTTTACCGTATTATCTATACAACATTTCTATCACACTCAGATTGAAACACACAACTGTTGATGTACTTTAGTAGGAAGGAAGACCAGATGCATGTGAAGGTTTTTTGGGTGTTTAATGGCAGAGTAAAGACAGAATAAATCCAGTTTGAGCCCTGGAATTTTTTTTTTTTATCTTTGATTTGTGTTGACACATGGCAGGTGAAACGTGACAAAGATTGCCCACCCCTCTTTGTAAGAAATCAGAAGCAACAATGGCTTAAAATTGCTGGTCTTATCTTTTGTTTAGAGTGTTTAGAGTTAACACACTAACATAGTGCTACTATATTACTTAAATTTGCAATGATGTGAATAGAAAGCTTAAAGCTTTCTTAGGAAAATAATTGAGTATACCTACTTAATCGCTGTCTGTTACTGGTGTATGGAAACATAAGGGGAAACAGAAGGAGAGAAGCTGACACATAAACAGAGGAAGGGCAGATCAGGCGGGTTTCCCTCTGTCAGAGTGGCCCTGAGGTGCTATAACTGTACATCCGTCCTAACCTGTTAATGTTATTATTTCTTATCCTGAGATCACGGCATGACCAGACCGTGGGGTGGGGGGGGGGGGGGAGAGACATGGCTTAAGAAAATTAGTATTTGATACCTAAGTTATGTACATTATATCTGTTAATTCTGTGTGTTTTATCGTGTAAAATCATATTCATATCGAATAAATAATGTTTTAGAGCATTAATTGGTGACTTAATACGATAGAGTAATAGACAGTGAACCATCTAGAAAAGCATTTTAACATAGACTGTAAACTAAAGTAACAGCATTGCCAATAAAAAACTATCCAGCTGTATGTGTGCGTAACTTAGAGCCGCCTCTGCTTAACTGCTTACATTTTTATTTTAATTTTCACCAATGGTGGAATGGTTAATATATAACTGTGGAGTCCATTGCCAAGCAAGGTTCCACAGTGTGTTCAGTCCTCTGGGTTAAAAGCGGAATACACAGCAGCTGCAGAAGACATCAGAAATGATGAATGCTCCTCTAAACAACAAGGCATCTGTTTAAGGTCTGCGTCTTTGATATTCCTGATTCTCTCTGGGGATCAGGTCTAAAATGACTGCTGCTGTGTCCCTCTTTAAAGGTTTCTTGACATTGTCCTGAATCACATTTCAAAATAAGACAAAAGGGAACTGATGGCCAAGATTTCTTTTGAGCAATTAAGGAATAAATGTTCCTTTTTTGTGCCAAATTATAGGCAAGGAAGTAAAAAAGTTATTTTTGTCTTCCGCCAGCAGGTGGCAATATCACTTCAGTACAACATTACCTGATGCTTTCTTGCCCATTCCCTCTCTCCAACCACTGAAATTGTCAACAGAGTGACTAACCACATATACAACATTGTCAGACTGCTGGCTGCTGCTCTGCCATACCCAAAATTACCCCCACAGAAGTCACACATTAAGATAAACAACAAATCGCATCGCTTCACACACGCCCGATTTTTGCAAACCCTTCAAGGCACTGACGACCTATGTAAACATTCACTTCAAGGGGGCCTTTTTAGTTCAGCCATTAAATAAATCTTCATGTATCGTTAACAACTCCCTCACACATAGAGCCCCTCAGAGGACTAAAGCACACAGATTAGATGAAATGTTACATGAACTCTGTTCTTCACGTGTTAAAAGTCGAGGTTTCAACCTGAGCTGCTGTATTTAAATGGACAAAAGAGCTGAAAGCCAAAAAACAACCCATTTACAAAACGTATGTGTGTTAAATAACTCATTTTGCAGCAGCTGTGTTCAGTCAAAAATTGTTCAACAATTGTTGGTGGACTCGTGTCTCTTTACACAAACATTGGCCTCCCATTACCAGCATTGTTTTCTTTTGTCTTATTTTTTGTAGAGCTTGATACTGATTGCATTCATAGATGCGAATTTCCTCTGGGAACTACTTGCTGCTATCATTTGATTAAAGAGAACTCCTCTTTGAATAAGACTGGATCTAAAAAGTGATTTTCCTTTAAAAAAATACAAATTCAATAAAACTCTATCTAACGTCTCTTTGCATAATCAGATCATGTTATACGTTCTGCAAATGTGACTGTGTCGAAGTGCCACCCCTGCTACAGATTTCCCAGCTCTGGAGCTTTAGAACAAGGTGAAACTGTGCCAGGGGAAGATTTTATCAGTTCTTTTAGGGCTAAACTAGGATTAGCACATCGCTCATGGTGACCTAACTGAGCTGATTATGCATTTGCTTCTTAATCTGATCACCACATCAAGATCAGACAATGGCCTCCAACAAGGGCAGAGATGAGCAGACATTGCGCAGATAAACATGTTTAGCAAGGAATTAATCAAGGATGCCCCAGAGATTATTCATCTATCTCCTGTGGCTAATGAAAGACCGAGACAAGAACACCGAGACTAGTTTAAATCAAGAGATTATTGATACGGGAAAATGGTCATTTTACAGAAATGGTTAAATGATTATTCAAAAATGTATCAACCTTGAGCATTTTGATGAATTTAATTAAGAGTTTGAAATATTCCCAAGATCCAAGCTCTACAGATGAGATGTTTTCTTTCTATTTAATGCTTCTATGCCTCTCTGTACAGACAACACGAGGGGAACCCCGATGGCCTATAGGACACCCTTAATGGGGATAAATGTGTAATGGGAACATTATGTATTCTTCTAATCCTCTATTTATGACATATTTTGAGAGAGACCCCAAATTTTACATGGAGAAAATAGGCTAGCAGCACATTTCCACCATAGGACTTTAAATTAATTTACACTGGAATAAAAAACCTGAGGAAAAAATTTAAAACACCGCTCTTAAAGTATCATTTGCTCTTCAGAAAAAAACAAACATATTGTCATGATAAAGACTGTAAAAGAACTGCAAAGCGCAGTTCTTTGCAGTTCAACAACTGCAAATGTTGTATCAGAGCATATGAAGAGATAAGTGTACTTTAAAAAAAGCCAGTTAGGAACTATTAGCCTGGTTTTCCAGCAACTGAACACATCAACCACAAACTGTGTGACTCATTTTAGCCACTGGTATGAAACAAATACACTTGCTGTAATACTCCATTTTTCTCCTTGCAAGTCATTTGTTTTTAACCTAAACAACACAAAATGTGACCCGGTGAAACCCTTATAAAGCTAGCGAACAACCACTGGCAAATACACAGATCCAGCCTTGTGAAAAAAGTAAATGTCCACCAGCGTAAATCATTATCAACTGTATGTTGTTTTTTTTGCCATGTGAGTCTGGGGCCTGACAAAGAGTTGCAGGAGCACTAAAGGGCTGTATTGATTCATCTTTCAGTGCCGGCATACATGTATCAATACTCATCTGCAGCGTGTGTGCGGTTATATTCCTATCTGTCATCGCTCCAGTTGTGGGCTGTCGATGCTCTTACCTTGGCTGCACTGATCTGCTCTTTCCTGAACCGCTCCAGAGGCATGATCAGCACATCATTGGCATTTTCGATCTACAAGGGGCCACACACACACACACGCACACATATTCAGTCTCACAGGCTAAGAAGTGCAGTTCATTTGCATAAATTGAGTTTTAAACTGCAGGTTGATAGGCATGAATTTAAGAGAGTCAGCCTAAAATAATAATAGTATTCATTAAAAAACAGTCAATGATCATTATTATTCGACATCAACATTCGACATTCATGATCACATGAATGGTGTTATTCTAACTCAAAAGGATCTGATAATCAAAGAATAAACCAAAGACTCCTGTGTCTTTGGTTTAACATCATCCAGATCTTTGGTTTATCATCCATATCTAGGTCACTCACCATCCGTGTCCTTTCATCCTCCAGGTTCTGTAGAACAGCTGCAAACTCCTGAAGCGACTTGGCTACAGATGTTCATCATGTTGGTAGTCGGTGGAAAATCAGTTGAAAAGATAGACATGAGGAAATGAAAGACTTGACGTCATTTTGTTTTGTTCACACAAAGTCACGAGACAACAGAATAATACGACCAAAGTGAGATGAGGGTATTTTGTTTCTTTGCTGCCTCAGAACTTGTCCAGCTTAGTTCCCCTCGCTGGCATGTAAAGTTACACTGGGTCAGAGTTTCCACTTCCAGTGACCGTGCCTGCCCAGCACACAAACCACTGCTCCTCAGATACACCTTGACTAAATACTGACAGCGTGTTAAAGGGTAACCAGTGACACTCAAGCAATCCAGTGGTAACTATTTGTGGCCATAAAAGAACAGAATCGATGTATCGGAACTGTCACAGCATCTGATGGAACATCGTTGCTGGAGCTAAGAGAAGGTTAGCTTTCACATACTAACAACAGGGCCGTGGTACAGCCCAGTCAAGACTCAAGCTGTTCAGGAAAGATAGCTGGAGAGAGTTAAACAAGAGTGGTGGGTGGGTCCGTGCAGAGACAGAGGCCGGGGGCATGAGAGGGTGCGGTGGCCACACGCCCTCTCACGAAGCAGGATGTTTGGATAGCAACAATACAGATGAGCATGAGGAGTCAATGGTTAGATTCGACACCGACAGCCCACATTTCTGCTCAGATACGTGTCAGGCGGGAGTCTGCATTAGGCTCCTGACACTGCACGGCAGGTCGAAAAAGGATCGGGGAAAAAACCTCCATCTTGTTTTCCTCTACGCTGGAAAATGTGCTCTCGATCTTGTGATTTGCACGACAGGAGCTCCTGATGCCGTCAGGAGCTTCATTGTTTGAATATTATGAAAAGACCTCAGGCCAGTAACGGTGAAAAGCACAGAGGATTCTGCACACTGATGCTGACCTGAGAGTGCTGAAGCTCTTCCTCTTTTGAAGCTGTCAATACAGATTTAAGACGATTCAAACACGATCCTTGGAAACATGAAAACCCACCAGGTTTTAAAGATAATCTTGAACCAAAAACAACAAAATAGTCAGAAACATTGTTTCTTGACTATTCATAATCAAATACAGGCTTAGACTTGATAAATCTTTTCTTTGCTTTTTTTCTTAAATGGAGTGTTGCCTAGTCAGAAGAAAAATTTGGCTCCCTAATTCCAGAAAATTAAGTGCAAGATCATGAAGGTGTATTGTTTCAAACATTCTGAAGACAATCCAAATGTAAGGAGCAGTCGAAGGGGAAAAAATAATAATTGGAGGAGTTCTAATACTCCATTTGAAAGCCCTTCCAATTCCCAGCTAATCTGGGCTAAACACTGACACCAGCTAGATTTCCACATCAGCTCCCTTCTCTGAACATCTGCTGGGGTTAAGTGGGGTTATATCAGCTGTAAACCCGTATACACTGGGCCCAACTCGGACCTTTGCATTCTCAAGATTCTAACATTTTTATTAAATGAAATGCTCATACTCAAAAGTTTCCAAACTATGAATAAGATTTATTATGAGGCTATATTCGGACTCGGTGTTCATAACATTTATATTTGGATAATAAATAAAGATAACGATCAGAACAAAGACATCATTTGGCACTTTCTGGCTTCTTGATGGGCAGTAATGAAAACAAGATGCTTTTTCTGTCCTTTCGTAGAATTGAGAATGCGAAAGCTCACCTATGCATATCTCATCGTCTGTCTCAGCGTCTCCAATGCACTGGAACTTGAAATCGTTGAGAGAGTCTGCAAACTTCCTCTTCGCGGTGGACAGACCTGAGAGAACAGAGGAATAGGAAAAAGGAGCTGTTAGCTTGAGTGATCTTTTGTTTCAGGGGGACCAGGGGCAGCATCCTTCTTGGTAAATTAGTACACCTCTTTTGGCACGAGCTTCAAATAATTCAAACTCCTGCTTTGAGGACCCACAGGAAGCATCGGCTGTTCCCTTTAAACTCGAGTTACCTGACCTGAAAACGAGTAATAGACCTATATACGAGAATAACACGCTTTGTCCTGATTACAATTTCTTATGGAGTTGCTAGGGGCGACTGGAATGAGGGTTAAAAGGTGGCTACTGCGAGGGGGTCCCCTGTGGCATTATTGATGGCAGCTGACAGCTCATGTGTGTCTGCGTGTGTGTTTGTACTAAAAAAAAAGTGAACAGAGCCTAAACCTTCCTATTACACCTATGCCACATTATCAAGGAGAGACACTGAGAAGCCTCGGACCAATGAATGTCCTCCCAATAACACATGAGGCTCAAAGAATTCAGAGAAACAAAAAAGTTTGGCTTCCATTCCATTTAAAGTCACGACAGGGTCGCCTTTACTACATTTCCTGTTTCTGGGCTGGCTGAGGCCAGCCACATGAACAGGACCTAGGCTAAAGAATGGATCAATAAAGAGAAGAAACACTATCCATATGTTTCTTAAAGATTACATGTTGTTGGGCCACACTAGGACCAGATTTATGCACTATACCCCAACAAAAACACTTGAATAGAATAGATTTGAATAGAATCCATATAATATAATATTAATGGTTTTTATTTCCATTTTTTGTTTGCCTCCATGGTCAAAGAAGAGAGAAAAACAGTATGATGTGATCAAACCAAGCAGAGTCCACTATTCCAGAGGGAAAATGACAGTTTACACTAAGGATGTAGAGCCAAATACAGTGTGTATTCCAGTAGCTTTTTCTTTTCTTTTTTTTAAATATTGATAGAAATTACAATGGTATTCCAATGAGGCCGAAGAGTAAAGTGACAGGGGAGAGGACAGATCAAAAGTCTCACAGAGAGACAGATGGGAGTCAGGGAAAGGACAGGGAGTGTAGGGAGAGAAGACAGACAGAGAGTAATTGGCCATGTTCATGTAAATACCACAGTTCCTCCACAGAGGATCTACGCAGCTTGCCAGTTGGAGAAATGAAACCCAGGCCTTGCACACATGCTGCTGGCACACACCAACGCACATCACTTTCCCTCTCCGAGTGACTCAGAGAAGCTTTGTGGGATGTCAGTGAGCGGTGAGTCAGAGGGGCTTCGCATCATCGAAATAACCCAAATATGACCAAAACGAGACCGTGTGAGGTTTTTAACGGAGCCACACCGTGTGAAGGACTCCTCCCGCAGTATTTTACGCAATTCGAAATAATCAACCTGTCCGAGGTTTAAGACGGGAAACCAAATCTAAAAGATTAAAGCGGAATCCAGGTAAGAAGGTGCATTGTTTGACGTGACCACCAGGGGGAGACTCCACGGTAACAGTCTGACTTCAGAAAACAACGTTAAACTTCAGCCTTTAACATTTGACAGTGGGACCGATCTCAGCTCCAGAGGGTTGCAGTGTTGCACTTCACCACATAGAAGAAGTCTTTAACTATCCAGGTTGTCTTTTCTCAACTGAAAACTCTATGACGACATAAAAGGAAAACGAGGCACCTGATTTCTTTCACATTTTCCACTCACCTTTTATTTCCTCTGTTTGAAACAGTGCACGAGTGTGGGTATAATGCACACTGTGGGTGTAATGTATATTAATGAATAGTTTTTAAAACTACTTATCATACAAATAGTTTCATAGCATACTAGGAAACCTAAATTGCATTAAACGTGGTTAGAGTGGATTATATCGTCATATGTCTGGACAGTGTTGCCTAAAAGTTTCTCAAATCAGATGTTTGCTGTTTTGACATTACAAACACACTGTGACTTGTCGGAGACTTCACTGAGTTACTAATGACATGTTCATCTATGTGTATTGCTGCCTGGATGACGGTGAAATATGACCCGGTCCTCTCTGGGCAGAAAACATTACATGAGTTTGCATTGCATTTCAGTTCACTTGTCCTTAAAGAGTGCCTCTGTGTAAAGTTTGGCAAACAACTGGATGAGGTAACTACTGTTTTGCGGTTGTGGATATATCATGTGAAACAGCAGTCCCTGCAGATAGATAGGTCGGAAACACACGACCACACATAACTTACGTCTGTGCATCCATGAACACACACACACACACACCAGCATTCACACCAGCTCAAAGCTGGACTTTCAAGCTCCCTCGCAGCCATGTTTCCAAATCAAAACCACATTGTTGGCAGATACGACTTTATAGTATCATGACAACACAAACGACTTACTATAAAGCAAACAGGCACATGCAGGAGCAAGCACGATGTCCAGAGAAGCTGCCGTGCAGGAGGTCTGCTTACACACACAGCAGTACTGCCCTGCCATTTATGGTGTCCATTTATAACCAATAATTCCCAAGGTCAAGTTAAATAGATCTAATAGCTATGATGAAATAAAAGAAATGAAAAAAAGGCTTTTGTATGTGTGCACTCAATAGGTCACATAACAAACTGAGACTTCATAAGTTGTAAATCGGTTCATTTATGTTCAATTCATCTGGAATTACAGTGATTCCAACTCAACTTTGGGTTCATTTAGATTCTTTGTTTTTGATCCTACAAAAAAAAAAAAAAACATTTGACAGAATTGAATTATGTGTTTTGTTGCCTCTGTTGCATTCCCTCATTAGTCATACTGTGTGGGTCTGTTGTGTACGTGATAAAAATCAAGCAAAGGACGGAAAATATGTGAAATATTTTGAGCATGCCACACCAGCAATGCTGTTTAAACGACAAAAAAATGACACATTCCTTAAAGCCTCCAGATAAGAGATGCAAATCTGATGTTCAATCTGTCACGGTTATTTGGTATTATTTACTGCGAGTGCGAGTCTGTGTATGACGATGTCCAGTCAGGAAGGACAGCGGAGGACAGAGAGGGCTAAAAATAGATGACCCTGTTGACACTGGCCTTGCTGTCCTCTTCCCCTCTTTTCTCACACTTACAAGATAAGATTCCTACCATGCCTCTGCCCCTCACTTTCTTCTGAGCTTTCATTTTACGAGTAATCCTAACACATTAGATCGGTGTGCTACTATACAGCCAAAGCTATATGTTTACATTGTTCCAACAGCTTCGTCCAAACCCATAATCTTTTTAGGACATACAGTCGGTGCATCTCTCTTTGGTTGAGACAAATGTAATAACAATCCTTATATTGGCGATCAAAAATTGGACTGGTTATCAACCTCAACTTACACACGAAGTGTCCCTTGTGAGAAAGTGACCCCATGCAGCGACAGGACAGTGTAGGGACTGTTAACATTTACACATTACCTGAGGTTGTGTATGGTTTCCTGAGTCTCAGCAGGGGGTATAAATGCCTGCGGCTCTTCCTGCACAGAAGTGCCCAGAAGGCAGAGCAGGTATGTCTGAAAGCGTGGCAAACACTTCTGAAAGCCCGTGGAGTTGCCAGAGAGCTTTCAGTTTTTTGTCAGGTTTTTCTTTTTCTGCCCTGCTGCGCGTCTAAGCAAAACAGGCCCGCTCTAAAGTAATGAAACATTCTGGGATTTAGTTGTTTTCTCCACTCTGTGGGAGCAAAACGGGGCTCTTTTGGTTTTCGTGTCAAACCTTCAACTAGGTTAAAGGAAAATATCAGCCTGACTGATCAGTAATAAGGACTCAAACAGCTCGTATTTATGTTTTGTTCTGACTTAAATCGGCCCTCTCTGGCTCTGAAGTATCCCACAGATAACTTTGGAAACTTTCCAGCCATACGTATCATATTTGATACAGATACACCCATTACACTTTCATAAAGTCAGAAATTTGTTTGTCTTTTTAAATACTGGAATACTTAATATTTCCCCTTTTTTGCATTTTAGTTCATTGTAAATTTGATTTAAAAACAAGTCTCTTTTTGACATTTTGTTAAAGAAAGATTTGAAAAAGCTTTTCTATTTTCTTCCATCTTTTTCTTGGGTTGGGCTTTATAGGGTTAAAGAGCTCCTGTTTATCATGGCGACAAAGTTGGTGGGAAAGAATTCTGTCAGTCTGCACTTTGGCTGTCACATATTCAGCACAGTTTAAATCTGACATTTGAAGAACGGCGACGACTGCCTGACTGTGCCATCTTGAGGGAAAAAAAACAAAAAAAAACCTAGGGGACACACCATCACGGCACTGTAAGCTACACAATACGCATCTGTAATGAACCACAACCATGCAGTCGCACAACGGCCACTATGTGTGCTCACTCAAACACACTCTTGCACACTCAAAAGAATGGGCCTGTGTGATATCAACAGGATATCCAGCAGTAGCTTGAACTCTGCAGTAGCTTTGTTCCATCCACATGTGAATAGAAACCCTATTCATCACATGGGACTGGCAGACACACACCGCGCACACACACACACACACACACACACACACATACACACACACACATGCACACTATTCATAGAGGAAGACAAAGACCGATTTCAGTCTCCTCATTTTATTCTTTACATGACCCAGAAGCAAAGCAAAGACTGGAGTCTACAGACTCAACTATACAGTCAAAGCCAGTAAAAAAATGGTGCAAGATTTTTTAAAAAGGCTCAGAGTTTAATGGGCACGATGATTTGTGGATACTATTGTTCCCAGAAAGGGAAAATAAAACTTGGATTTTGTTCTCTTCGTGTGGTCTGACACCAGTTTAGAAAAAATAAAATGTTTATAACATTTGCAACTTTTACAACAGTGATTGTTATGATGCCTGTGAAACATTATACTCTAAATTTGAAGTTTTACGCACAATATTTGCTGGCGTTTAAAAGCTTCTTTGAAGCTGCTCAGAGAAGAGCGCTCAGATCTCAAAACAATATCAGGTCTGATTACGATTTCTAAACTACGCTTTTAAAAGTAAATTCCTCAGTTTGACATCAATCCACTCGGAGAGAAGTCAAACTTTTTCCGCTGGAGCAGAGGCAGAAACTAAAAGGCGACGACAATATGTTAATGTGTTGACACTTCTGCCAAATCCCCAACGGCCAGCTCCGACTCTCTTGGCCAACTGTGCTTGTTCTCTTGAAGGGCAAGCTGGAAGAGTTCGCTGTAAAAGCTGAACTTCTATTGTATTCCTCTTTTTGTGAGGACATAAATCTGTCAGCACGGTAACATGGTCGGGTCATATCTCCTTTTTGGGGACAAACAGTCCAACTCCAGTAACATCACTTGTTCCTCCAAGGGTGAAGAGTTTGAATTCCAAAAGGGTAGGGTTCAGTGAAAGTAAAAAAAAACCAAAACCTTAGCAATGGTCATGTAAATAAAAGGATGTAGTAATCAATCTGGAACGATGGAATGCTTGCGATACCAGAAAGAGAAAGGTCAAATGTGGCTGTGTCTCCTCACTCCTCTCTTTCCAAACTCAGCACTAAAGCAGGAACTTCTCAAGCTTTAGAGGGGGGGGGGGACCCTTGATAGCAGTGAACGTCCTAACGTGCGAGCAATAAACCTTGGTGCACGAGTAGGCTTTCCGGTAGGACGAGGTCAGCTTGATATTTAGTGGGGGGAGACCTTATTGACGTGGCAGCGACGGGGCACGACAGCAGCGAAAAAGTGTGCAGGAGGGAAAAAAGCTTGGACCTGGGGACTGCTTCTTTCCGGTGTTGCCAGGGTGAGTGCGTGGCAAAGGAAAGCAGGGGTCAAAGGCCATCTTTCGTCTGTCCATTCTGCTCCGTCAGCTTTATGGAAAGACATTCGCAAGAGCGCACACTGACGCACAACCTATATTGACTCATCGCCGTGCTTTAACCCTCAGTAGGACGTATATTGGGTATTAATCTAGCCCAGGAAGTAGATCATGTTACATTCAGCTTTATCTCCATCATATGTCTTATAATATTATCCACCAACACAGCTGGGCAGCAAATGCTCCCTGCTGTCCTGTAATATGAAGAATATTACATCCAATGACTTGTCCCTCTAGATTGTATAAAGTAGATAGAATTTCACAGGAATAAGGTTTAGACATTTAGATATATAGCCAGGCTTGTACACAATGAATGTACACAGCAGCATAGCTGTGGTTAGAGATGAACACTACCCATTAACCAATCGGTGAATAGGGTCATTTTGGACACAGGATACAGTGCAGCATGACTAAGCATCCACCTCTTACAGTTTTTTTTTTACCCCATGCAGTTTGTGTTCCAGGGCAATTAAAAATGTCCTCCAATCTATCAATTATGGCCGATTCCCAAGCAAAAGAGAAGTCGTATAAAAATGCCCGAGCACACGCGCAGGGTCCACACATTTCCACTCAGTTTCTGCATACCTCTGCATCACGCACTAACTGCCGCCACTTGTAAAAATAGTCCCGCTGGTGGGTAAGCCGGCAGAGCTGACATCCAATGCTCGGGCTGTAACCCCCCCGGTGGACGCCACCACGCCAGCCAATAACTGTCAGTTTTATTATTAACTAGCTTTTAAGTCATAAAATGCAAAAACTATGACTGTATGACTGCTACAGTTAAGCTGTAAAACAATATATATATATATATATATATATATATATATATATACATACATACATATATACACGTTGTTTTGCACTCAAGCTCTGCTTCAAAACCATCAATTCTAACAAGCTTTATTTACACCCATGCCAGCAGGTATTATCAGGATCTGTTTTTGCATCTACTAAAATGATGTTGTGAAAACCTTTTAGTCTTTGCCGGCAGCCGCTTGTGGGAACAGTGACGTGCACACAAACACGCGCAGGACCTGGCCGCCCCACATTTGGAAGCTCTTAAAAAAAAAAAAAAAAAAAAGCAAACACGGGCCAACGCATGACACGGCGTTGAGTTGACAAAGCACACCCAGCACATGCTCAAACCCACTGGAAACCGTCCCTTTGTCTCGCTCAGCAGATGGCTTTCATCCCATCCCAATGTGTCAGCATGGTGACTGAGGGCACAAGTGTTTGTGTGCACTTACTGTAAAAGCGTACAGCGCCATTCTGGCCACATCGTTTTAAATTCTCAAACATCAATCAAGCTACACCATCTAAAAATATATATATCTTTTCTTTTTTTTCCCTCGCACACACCCCTTTTTGCATCTTCATTCCTTTTCTATAAGCATCAAACTGCCCATCCCAAAGAAGAATCACATGGAAAGAATTTTAAAAAAGGATCAAGATGCAGAAAAAGACAAAGGGTGAAATCTTCTCCAAGAAAACCTCTAATTCTCAGAGAGACTGTAAAGTCAATGAAGTGCTGTGCTTGTTTATGGAGGCTTTGCTGTGCCCTGTGATAGCACTTTGCTCATCAGAATGGGGCTGAATGGTGGTCAGAGGCCAACAAAGCGATGAACAATGGCTAAATAAAGCCTGGGAACAAAAAGAGGCAAACAATGACAAACACAAAGTCCTGCCCCGAATGAAAGAATGAACTGAAAGTTAGATGCTGGAGTGGGGGCAGGAAGGGTTTGGAGAAAAAGGAAAAAATCAAGATGAAGAAAGCTGTACAGCTTTCAAGAGAAAAAGGAGGGAACTGAGCTGAGAAACAGCTGGAAGAGATGGAAATGTGAACTGAATTTGGCTCGATTAAGAAGTCGAGAGGAAGAGGAAGAAAACGACTTTAAAGGTGAGGAGATAATTATGATTTTAAAAAGTGTTTTGTATTTAAAATAAACAAAAAATAAAATAATAATAAAATTAAATACACACAAAACTTGAAACAGAGACGTTGAGACTTAGACTCGAGCCCAGCTACTGTAAAGAACAGAAAACAGTACCCTGGCTAGCAGAACCTTATGTTTTATTGTTAAAAATTCTTGTTTTCCAGTGATGGTTAAAACCCCGATAATTTTTAATTTGCATAGCGTTAGCGTGACGTTATGTCAAAAAGTTGTCCTGTTAAATTCCTGAAGTAAAACTGCATCTAACAACAGTGGGGATAACACAGCAGACAAGCATGACATTCCAATTCTTGGAAATATATAGCTTGCATCCAGACAACCAAACATTAAACCTCCTGCCAATAATCCAGTAGATAAAGTGGATAAATCATACTAGTGACCCTATAATTGAGAATAATATTTAGAAGTTATCTGTGTTGCTGTGGTAGTAAGAAATACACACTGTACATTATTTAGGCTGTCATGGTCTCCCTCCCTCTGTCCCAGGCCACATAGCTATCGTATCCAAGCAACATGGACAAAGAGGCCAGACCACAATAAGGAGCATTTCTCCACCACTTTTTAGTCTTACACCATTTGTTCCTCCTTTTCCAATTTTCATCTTTCCTTCTCTTTCTGTCCCAATTCATCTACAGCCCTGTTTTGTTTTTTTACAAAACCTTCTTTTGGCACCGCCGCTCCTGCTGCTGACTCAGCATAGGGCATCGGCCGGGGAGGTTTTCCTTGTTCACGTTTAAAAAGAGCATTTGTGGAGTGAAATCATCCTGTAGACCGCCGGCTGCCACTGGAAAAATCCACAGTAGGAATGTGGGACAATCTGACTCGGAATCCGAGCGGAGGACACAAGGCCAGCAGTGCCCAGAAGGGCTCTGGCTAAAACTGACCTCATAATTTAAAGGAAAACACCAATTGTGCTGCCAGCTTCATAGCATTCTTGTGAAATGAGGAGAACATAGGCACCACAAGTATCTGTGGGCTCCCAGTGTCGTTTGAACCTGGAGTTCTATTCACGAGGTTAACTCGGCCTGGAACGCGCTGGGGGAAAAGAGTACCACTGGCACTCTTTAAACGCTCCTTTCTTGGAGCTACTCGCACTTTGCGACATTTGCAATGTTCTCTGCTTTGCATTTCACCAGTGCTGGGTTTGGCCCAGCTGCAGCTGACCTTTTCGAAACAAATAAAAAGCAGTAAATTAGCTGGAGTTGCCCCATTTGTGCTGGAGGCCAATGTTTGCAGATGATGAACTCTCTAATGCGTATAGATATGGCTGAGCATTAAAAAGCTTTGTGTGATGGGGACATTATATGTTGTCCTATTGAAGTGCCAACTGTGGATAGAAATGGTAAATGGAATTGTACTTATATAGTGCTTTTCCCATCAAAGGGACAGCTCAAAGTGCTTTACACTGCATACACACATTCACACACGGGTGGATACCCTTGTATGGGACTCAGAACCTTGCCCGAGACTCCTCCTAATGCCTCAGACAGTTAGCAAGAAATGCAGCTAAAAGAGCCAAAGAAATGTCTGACGTTTGGAAATCAACACTGTATTTTTTGCAATTTTCCCAATTAAAACAGAGCAGCTCAAATCTCAGGATACTGCGGCACAATTAAACACTTAACTGAAACGCTGTCTATTTAAAACATAGTCACATCTTTAAACAATTCCAGAGCCATTTCAATCATCCCACCTTAAAGCTCTTTTTAAACCAAATGGAGCTAAATGAAATGCTGTAACTGTTCAACAGCTCGTTCCTGTAAATAACCATGACCCACAAGCGACCCGGGCATCTTCTTTAAAACAGGAAATGCAGGAGAATAAATGACCTTAACAAAGGGCTGCCTGTGAGGAGATGACATGACAAAAACAGAACAGGCAGACGGAGGAGGGCAACACAGCCATGTCAATGACAGGCTAGGAGACCCAGAAAGGGAAAGGAGCCACACGATGACAGAAAGGATCTCTTCTTCGTTTAAGTCATTCTGAAAGGCCAAAGATAGGTTGTTTTCTCGAGGTTTTGACATGCACAAGACCAAAAAAAAAGTTCATGTTCCAACATAAACAGTGTGAAGAGAAATCATGTGAGAGGTTGTAAAAAAAAAAAGAAAATTACAAAAATACACCTCAGCACCATATGTTGGGGAAATCTTTCATAGATCCATTTTCCAACAGCTTGCCCAACAAACCTTTTCTTGGGACAATCGTCACACCGGATGACCCAAAACTATTCAAATGACTGCGATAGCCCCTGACGTTGCAGAGTTATGACACAAGACAGCGCAGCACCTCTTGAGAGTTCCTTTCTCTTATTTCTCTAAGCGAGAACTGTGAAAGTGAGGGACTGTTTGGCACTCTGAGTTCAGAACAGTTTGCCAGCTGTGGTGACAGGAAAAAAAAAAGAGAGACAGAAAAGACGTTGAAAACCACACTAACCAGATTAGTGCCACTCTCTAAATAGCCTTTGTCCACTTCCTCCCCCACGCCCGTCACAAACCTGACCTCTAGTCCAGACGGCAATGTAAACTGGCAACACTAGCAACTACAACTCTACCTAAGAGCTATGCTGTGACCTTCTAATCCCGCTTATAGGAAGGGTATTGTTTCCCAGACACTGTTTATTGCTTATTTGATAAAGTGCAAACATGTGGCACACAGGCTCGGACTGTCATGACTGGCCATTGTTTTGCGGCTTAATTTTTAGCTCTGCTTAGGCTGATGAGGCTCGAGTTCATCTAACGGATGAGTAACAGTTCATAAAGCAGCAATATTGCAGCATTGCCTTCAGTAGTCTTTCTTCCACCTCTTAAAAGTGAAAGAGATAGATAAGGGTAGAACAGGGTCATCGGTGGAGTCAGCTGCTGAGGTTGCAAGAGTGCGTGAGGTTGCTGACTTACCAGAGATGTGACCCTTCAGCTCCTTCTATGATTGGTCAGCGCAGCTCTGATGAAAACTCAAAATGAGCTCAAATTAGTACGGAATGCTCTAAATCTGACACGGAGCTGAAAAGCTTTAAATATGCTAAACCGAATCAATGAGAGTCCTTAATCTGCCAGGCCAGACACTTAACGTGGTCATTAGAGTGTTCCTCAGACGCCAGCAGCTCTGCGAGCATGCCGGTTCATCTTATGGGACTGCCAAGCTCACTCACAACTGAAACTTGGATAAAAACGCCAATGAAGTAGCTGCAGACTGGCTGTCTGACTGCCAGTGCTGACACTGCTGTGGAGGTTTGTTCAAAGAGAGAGAGAGAGCAGGGAAAAAGGAGAGACAAATATAAACAACAACAACAAAAAAAAGATTTCTGCATTTAAGAGGACACAGGACAGCAAAGTCTCTGTGCAACATTAACCAAGAAATAAATCAGCAGCCTCAACAGGCTTGGCAAGAATCCTTCCTGACCTCGATCTATCAAACCATATGAGATGGATGGAGGAGAGGATTAAGAGAGAATCCAAAAAAGCTGTGAAACTCTTAAACAAAAAAGATGTTGTTCTCTTCTCCCGTTGTGTCTGAACCCTCCCATCGAGCAGTAAGATCACTGGACGCGTCTTAGCCTTCATCAGGAAAAACAGCTCTCGGTTCAGAATCAGAAAAACTAGTTTAATGCCTAGTGCAGGTAGGCCATCGTTCATGACAAAACGAATGTAATGCAGAACCTTAAGTCAGACAAATGTAAACAAAGATGTTATGAAACTCTATTAGCCTGTAGACAGCAAATACTTCACACTGTGAACCTCAAATAATTTCTGACTAATTCATGTGTCAGTTAAAACAATTTACCAAGAAAAGAAAAACACGTCAGGGGTTTCTGTTCCTCGCTTTCTGGGGACTGTTTTCCGACTACTTCCTGTGAACAAAACATGTGGTTCTTGTGCGTTCCCACCGATGAAGAAGGCTGGGCGCTGCCCTCAAAGTTCTATCATATCTATCATTTAGGAAAGAAAATCTACCCTGTCTCACGTTGGCCACCCTCCCAACTTCCTTTGTCACAGCTCTGGGACGGTTGAAACAAGAAATGCCAAACAAGAGCAGGAAGAGGAAGCTGGTTCTCCATCCAGGCTGTTTTCCAGCCAGAAAAACTCAACAAGGGAACATTCTGTTACATTATATAACAGGAAATTTGCTGTGTACCGAGATGTCAAAATTATTTTTTCCCAGAGTAGTTAATGGCATGAATCAGCAAACACTTTTTATTTATGTGCATTCTAAACGATAAAAAAATTCACAACTTCTAAGAAATAAAAGAAATCTGATTGGTGGTTCTCAAGATCAGAATTTCCAGACCACTGATAAGAACCGCATGCTGGGCTTTGCAATCATGTATCCTCTGATTTCTCAGTATTTAAATGAGAAGTACCAACGTAATCCCGAAAACAGCAATTCCACAAACTAAATCTGTTAGAAATCGGTTTCCCTTTGTCCACTTCCTCCTTGTTTCCATATGAAGTATTTAGGGCCTCCCCCATATAAAACCATTCTTGGTTTAAAGTGAGAAGTCAGCAATTTGTTATACTTCAATGAAAGTTATACTTTGCGTGTCCCCTTGTTCATTTCCCTCTAAACCACACTTGCTGACGATCCTATGGGCTAGCTGCAGCTAAATCATAGAGCCAGACAACAGCTGACAGGGACAGTTAAAGTTCCCTTTAATTTAAGAATATTTAATGACAAGGTACCAACATTTGCCCAATCTAACAAAGAACTGGCTAAATATTTGTCCTAAAAACTTAAACCAAAAAAAGTTTAAGTGTTACCCGTCATTACTATGGGCTAAAATCCCAAACCTAAATATCTGCATTGTAGAACAAACCTGATGCCATTTGACTGTTTTAAGCCAGTGGACACATTCACAGTCTGAATGGTAACCACATGGCAACCTTTACCTGGCCTAGTTATCTCACAGGAGTCTTACATTGTGTCCAAGGCAGTCAGACATTCAGCAGCCAGCCTGGCTGCGGGGCTGCCCCTGCCGCCCCCCCCCCCCCCCCCCCCCTCCTCCTCCTCACACCTCACCACCTCTTAAATGCCGCAGAGAGTTCTCCGAGGGTATCTTAAGTATTCTGGGGTAGATAGAGAACTTCAAACAGAATCTGCAAGCTGAATTTTTTTAAAAAGTTACACTTTGATGTTGTTCTAGACATGGAATCGAAGTTAAAGTAACTAAACTAACCAAAGCATGTACTCATGAACGTCTAAGTCTGCCTCATTCTCCTTCCTTCTTTGTAATACTCCTAGAGGCAAAGGAACACGCACTTAGATGAACATTCTTTTGGCTCCACGTCTTTTGGATGGAGCATCATGGACGCCCTTTCCTCTCGCCCTCTCGGCCTCACCCTTCCTGATCTCACGTTCTCGGAAACATTCTCGGGATAACGGATGGGGCCGATTCATTAGACATCTTGATTTTGGGCCCCCTGGGCCTGGTTTCATACCCTGCGTGAGTGCAGATGTGCTGATCTGTGTGCGACCGTGGCTACGGGGCCCGCTGGCGCTGCAGCTGACGGGGCTCCTGTCTCTGCGTGCGCGGGCTCGCTCTGCTGCCAGTACGCCTGCATGTGCGCGCAAGCTGTTCCCCACACCTGCTGCAGCTCCGGGCAGCTCTGCTGCTGAGAGGTCAGCGCGGGCCCAGGGCCAAGTCACCACGGCGCTGACAGATGTCATGTTGCTTTAATGGGGAGAAGCTCTTTTTGAGCTGTAAACGGGAAAGCAAATTATCGAGCGGTGTTAATTGCCCCGGCATAGCTCTTTTAAATCTCTTCAAACGTAACGCAGCCGGCTTTTTAAATGATGGGAATCTGCTGTGCTGCAGTTCGGACAGGTTACTGTCCATGCTGTAGTTCCAGTTGTAGGATTACCGTAAAAAAAAAAACGAATAAATACAGTAGTGGTGAACCTCATCCTAGAACCGCAGAGACTCCGAAACAATTGAGCAGAAAATGAATTCTAAGCACTTCGAACTGACGCCAAAATCCCAGTTTAATAAGACTTCGGTGTCAATCTAGGAAATGATGCACGAAATACAAATAAGACAGAAAAGTGTTTCACGGAAAAGAAGAATCCTGCTCAATTTACCGTTTCGGCATGCTGTTCCTTTGGTGATCAAACTGGAATGGCCCCAAAACGTTAAGGATCTCAGAGGGATTCCAGCATGTGATGGTCTGCTGACAGCGGATTTGAATCGGGCTCTGCGGGACCCGCAGTGTGTATGAGGACAAATGAGATTTACATTATTGTGGCTTCGCTGCTTCAATTCTAGGCCAGAAATTGGGCTTTTATCACTACGTGATCCGTTGCAGCAGTCCTGTGGTCAACTTTTCAGCTACACTGAACGCCTCTCAGTGTCACATTATTGATTTAAAAGGATGATTTTTTATTTCTTCTGACAGAAAAAAGCTGACTGCATTATACTCCGATATGAAATCTACCAGACATGTAGGAGATGGAGCTGCTAAGAGGCCCGTCGACCCAAATTTCTCCCTTCACGACGTAGCCAAAGCAAAAGACAGAAATACGATAAAGCAAATGTCCTTCGGCTCTGTGGCTCTTTGTCAGACAACAAAAAGCAGCACAATGACTTTTACAGAGACGTCGCTTATTCAGCTCGATGATCTATAACAGCCCGGGCAAATAACTGGGAGCAGACTGAGCAAGCCCAGCAAACAGACTGCACACACACATACACACACACGCATACACACACACAGACGACTGCCTTTCATTCCACCTCAGTTTCAACTTGAAAGATAGGTAGAGCCCTGAAGGCTGTCAGAGGAGCTGTAATCACCCAGTGATCCAAAAGGGGATAATAACTTAGAACTTGTATATAATAAGCAAACTTAGCCGGTTAATATCCATCCCACATCACTGAAAAGATTTAAAGATATTAAGGAATAATCGAGTTTCTCAGCAACTAATATTCAATAAGTTCATCCATGGTAAAAAATAATAATAATAAAAAAAAAACATTTTGACTTTTTTTTTTTTTTTTATGGAATGAGAAATTCCACAAAGACTGAGAGAGACCCCAGCCTACTGGCCAAAGAGGTGGAGGGGAATCCCTGCCTGGCACACTCTATCCTCCCCCTCCTGCAACACCGTCAACGTTCAGTGTCCGAGTGCTAATCCTGACCTCCCGACCTCGAATCCTATCAGCCTCGCTGTCTGACCCCACGGAGTGAGATAAACACGGACAGAAACCATGTCAAATTCAGGAAAAATAACCCAGTGGTTCTAAAGTGTTCGGAAATAATACCCCACTGGACAGCGGAGTGGAGCGGCATGCACCTGCCAGACTATCGAGGATAAACCAGTAAGTTGTGATTGGCTCCATATCGAGGACCACCGACGCTGTGAGCTTTGCTCGTGTGTCTCAGCAGTTCACCGTTCAAATCTGCAACTTTCTGACAAAAGGGCGACACTGGAGGGAAGAGCAGGAGCCGGGAGATTAAAAATTCTTAGCGGGGGGGTTATTTTTGGAACAAGCAGGATCAAAACAGTCACGCAGACACGCACGCTGTTAAATACACCAACACGCCCTCCCCTGGCTCTCCATGCCAGCTGACTGTGGTTTGTTTGGGTTGGCTTTGCCTGGGAAAGACCAGTCTTCCTCTCAGACCACCCCAGCACATGCTCTGTCTAATCTACTCAAATGCACCCTGTCAAAGTCATTTAAGAGGACGAGCTGAAGGGAAATCTTCTTACAGATTTTTAAAACAATCATAGGCGCTGAGAATAAATCGCTTTTCCCTTCAATCCTCAACTCGACTGTGGTGAATCATAATTCATACAAAATGTTCTGAGCTCTATGTGTGCTCATTTTTCAATGTTATGTTAATCTAGGACACTAAGGGAGTTATTCTGAAGTAATAAATGCTCAGGCAAATGAATATTATTTATGAAATCTAATCTCAAATTAACAGCAATAAGGTTTTAAGACACTAAGTGGAAATTAATTTCATATGAAACTAAGCTTACGGACACACCGTCCAGACCCGTAACTGCAATAATTAATTAATTTTAGTCACTGAACAGGAGGAATTAAAAGAAAAAGAGTCTCACCTAGTCCGTTTTTCTCTTTTTTTCCTCTCTCTGTAGAACTCTGTTTACTGACACTCTGTAATAAAATATTATTAGTAATAAACCCCACACAGACTTGGGGCTGTATCTAAAATATATTTGTTACTTTACCTTCACCTTACAATCAGACGGCAGCTAAATGGAATCCGAGTCTCTCTGAAAAGTACAACACACACTTTTTTTCCCATCAAAATCGACTGAAGGCCAGCAACATCGCCGTCCTGCCTTTTTTACTTCCTTCTTTCATTGTGACTAAATTACTACGCTTATTAACCTTTTGGCTTTTGTTAAACTTAAGTTAGTGCAGTCACAAAACTTTTGCTGTGACCGGTCTTGGAAACTTTGCATACGTTTGCATCATTGCTTTTTTTTTTTCCTGGACAACCCAAAAAGAGGAAAATAATTGAACCACCCTACAAATAAAAAAAGAGTTAAAAAGTAATCTCTTTCGACATAAAACCTACATCCATTTGCTCCACCTCCCTGTCTGAGACTGCCCACTCGCCAAAAGGCAGCAGATGTAGTTATAGAGAGGCCACGCCCTGGTCTGGGTCACTGCACTGAGTTCAATAATCCAGCCAATCGTTTCCTTTTGGGACCGTTTTGCATCCGTGTCGGGGGGGGGGGGGGGATTTTCACCTCCAGATCTGCCTCATGTCACTGATGGTGAACCCGTAGGAGCTCCACCCGGCAGCGAATCTCCCTCTCACGCTGTGTGTGAGGCCAGTGTGTAGCAGAGAGAAAAAGAAGGAAAAGGAAAGAATAATTCTAATGACCTGCGAGGGAATAAGCATTAAATGAATAATGAATTAAAGGTCTTTGGCAGAGGCCAATCTGACACCTGCTAGCAGTTTGCTCCGTTACAGCATCACACTGGCCTACTGTGTTTGCTTCGGACTGGTGCCCAGTGCGATTACTTCACTGCAGTGGGGGGGGGGGGTTTCTCATGTCTCCTTTTTAATAAATATAACACAACCTCTGGCAAAATGCGTTATGGGCTCTGCCTCAGCTGCGCTCAAAAAAGGAGGCAATGAGCTGGATAGGGGGCAGTTAGAGCCTCCTGCCGTTCATCCAGAAGGTGCTCCTCCCCTCATCTGCCACATCCTACCCAGTAATGGTCAGCTGAGGTTTCTCTGCAAGCACTTACCCCCTTCTGATAATGATTCACAGGTACTAAACATGGTTAACCGGACACAGACACTGAAGAAAAGTGAAAGGAAAATGGCTATTTCCACACAAGACTGAGAAAGGAAATAAGGAGGACATTGGTGGTGAGAAGTGGATGAAAAAGGATCCCTCTTATATGTTAATTAAAAAAACAGCACAAAAAGACAAATAAGAAGGAAAAGAAATAGGAAAGGAGGGAAAAGACGAATGAAGAAAGCAAAAGGACTATTATGTTGCTTATTACTACTCACATTTTATATTTGTATTAAATAGCAGTAGATTTATATTGATTTTCAGCCATCGAGCTTTTGTACTTTAATAATTAGCTCATTTATCGTTATGTGTTAATTGCTTCAACTTGAACTGACTTTCAATCCTTTGAATGTCCTGTACATATGCAGTATTGAGAATAAAACATTACTTGACTTGATTTGATTACTTCTTTAAATATCAAACTTGATTAATCGACCCGGAATGGTTCCATCAGGAGTGTTCCGGGGAGAATTCCAAATCCCTGCCCGGTGTTCAGGTACTACAAGCTCTGAGGTGAGAAAGCTAATAACGTCCCCACCACGCCGCACAACCTGACTTGCAAACCTGCCCAAACTTGCCTCTTTTTTACATGGGTGAATGAGAAATATAAATAACACCAACAGAGACAGGTAAAAGCCAAGCAATGCCATTTTTCAGCTTTATCTTCTTTAGTTAGGCTGGATTCTGCCCTGTTGGATAACACTGAAATGATATATCATGAGAGTCTCCGAGTTGTCGTTTATATAAAATGGCATGAGAAGGAAAATTTCAAAACATGTCAAGTTACTTTGTACCTCTTTACGATAATTGTGGGATTGGTGCAATCAAGGTAACCATGGTTGCCACCGTTCCTCTCTGTGTGCAAAACTACCAAAGAACGCATCTTGAAATAGGAGCTCCTGTTTGTCTCCACGTAAAATGAAAGACCGAGGTCTCAGTATCAAACACAGCCTCGTCGCTCCAGGTTCCAATAACAACCTGCTTTTACTTTACAGCCTCCAGACTGCCTTTGCCGAAACGCCATGCCAGCTTCTGGTCTGAAAGGCTGTTTGCTCTCCTTTTGTTCTGGCTAAGTCTCCGGGCTTGGATGAGAGGGGAAAATAGCTATTTTATCAACAACATGTGTCGGCTTGTGTGAGAGAGAGTTTGTGTGTGTGTGTGTGTGTGTGTGTGTGGGTGCGTTTGTGTGTTTCTGCCAGGCCGGAGCCACACCTGTCTGTTTTGCCCATGCAGATGTAAAGAGGTGGCCTATTATCTCTGAAAGCGTTCCCAGTACAGAGCACGGTCGAGTTTTCTGGGAATTTCTTTTCAAAACGACACCCGTTGCAAGTTTGGACGGCAGGACCTGCAAGGGCGCAGGCTCTCATCTGGTGTGTAGCGACACAGGCACACCTTTCATGCGCCGTAGGCTCGCTCGCTTTCACACGTGTTGAATTTTGATCAAACAAACTCAGCACTGCAGGCCAAGGAGAGAGGAAAAGTGCTAGGCTTTTAATCCAACACTGAGGTGAGATCGGGGCCAGCTCTTGAAACTTCAAATTGTGGAAAATAACACAAGCAGCATTTCCATTACCAGATTTGAAACCTAACCGTGGACATGTGCCAAATAAAAAAATGATTTTGTCAAATCTTACACGTTGACACGCAATGGCAATGTTTATTCGTGTGAGAAAAAATGTCTATCGCAATATGCCACAGTGCATATCAACTGATTTAAATCAATCTTTTGAGGGAAAAAAAGTATGATGAAGAGGTGCACACATCATCACCCCCCTTTCTGCATGGAAAAAGCATGTCCTCTTGAATGGGCATAAATTGCATGTTCTAACTGGCAGGTCTGACACGGCCCTTGCAGTGTGTTCAAGTTCATATACTGAACCAGAAGATAGTAATGCAAGGGGACACAGCATGGGACTTTATCACTCAGCCTCGGCTTGTGGGAAACTTAAGAGAACGTTGAAAGTAAACACGAAAAACTTTGTTAAAAAAAAGAAAGAAAAGAAAAGAAGGCCATGTGAATGACTTGATAGACCCAATGCATCACAAAAGGGTGCAAACAGTCATCTGTGACTGGTGAAACCGCATGGTTAGTAATAGTAGCAGCCTATAGCTGTCAAAACACACAGGTGTACTATTTCCTGTTGAACTCCACAAGGCTTTACAAACCGCAAGCAAAATTATACTAATAAAAACAGCCTTTGTGCAGAATTTCTGTACAGAGTGTATCCACTGGTGAATTAATTATCATATATTAAAAAAACATGGAGTAGGACAACAGTGAGCTGAGACGGCAGCATCAGAGGTGTGACTTTAGGTAGTTCTTACATTAAGCTGCAAACAAACCATTTACCTCCACAAGCACCTGCAGTGAGAGCAGTGGTGCACAGACGGCGGCCATCAGTTAGCAGAACGCAGGTGGTCAAAATGCATTCCTCAGCGTGACTGTCCTCTGCATGTCCCGCTAAGTTTCTGCTGCTTTGAGACTTTTACAGGCCAATCGTGTGTGATGGCTTTATCGTGTAGCCAGCTAAACTCCATCCATCTTCATTTCCGTGTTTACTCTTTGAATTCTTTCTTTTATTGCAATCCCGGTCTGCCAAGTTTGGTCTTTTATTTTCTATTTTCAAGGAACATGAAGGCAAACAACAGAAGGAACAGATCTGGTTGACAATGGATCAAAAGTACCTAATAGAAGACAAGCGCATGCGGTTAAATATTAGCTTTGAGTACTCTTTTAGGAACATATCCATCTAAAAATAATGTCTGAAAACATCAAAAGTGACTTCTTCTTTGCTTTGCCTGAAAGTAAAGCAAAATTTTGTTCCCTTTTTATTGAATTTTACACCTTATTATTTACTGATAACATTTTTTTAACCTGCAGTAAGCATCATTTTCTTTAAAGAGCATGGCTTTGACCCTTTCACCTCATAAAGTTAAGCTTATATTGCAGGAACGCTGTGTAAGTACCACCTTTAATAAAGTGGTTTCATGGTTTTTATTGGTGTATTTTGGCCAAAGTCTTTCAGTAAATCTGCCTTTTGCATTAAACAGCAGCATCTTTTTCATCCCATGATTTGTAATATTCTATATTTTTATATTTATAGTTTTAAATCTATTTAGATCTCCAGTCTTCCCATTAACAGAGATAACTAACTTAGTTTACCTTTTTCAGAGACTGCGTATATAGGCGTACTACAGATGTTGTTTTAGGTTCTGCAAATGGCTTTCAGTGTCAGAGGAGCACAAACTGAGCCGATGTGGTTGAGTTGCTCCGCAGACTGTTCAGATTTAGACACGCTGCCGTTCATCTGTGAATCCCACTTCCCTCTTTAGACTCGAATGTGTCAAATGATGACATTCTGAATTATGTACCTATGGCTCAAGTGTACGTGTGGCTCAAAAACGAGAAGATGAGCCTGTCGTTTTTTACATTGTTTCAGTTCCTCAGACACATTTCCAACTATAGATCGAGCCTTTTTCATTTCCACGAAAGAGATTCTCTGTAAATGAGAAGTGCTCATAGTGTGCCAAAGATTTTTTCCAAACACGGGTCGAAGTACACGGGAAGGACACGGGTCAGCTTTAAAATGGATTCCTTTAAGCCGTCATAGGGGCGTATCATAATCTAATATTTTATCCTTGTCATGTCAACTATCTCAAACAAACATGTAAAAGAAAATAAGAATCCAAATCTGGGGGCTGTTGAGTATGGAGTTTTGTTCTTTTAGCTGTCCTATTTACCAGAATCTGTGCATTGGAGCAGAGAAACAAGACTATTGGCTAACATAACAGTTTAAGTTTTCCTGCACCTATCCTCATTTATTCCAAGTACATATAACTTCGATCCAGCCTGTGTGAGAGCGTGAGTGTTTTTCTTTGTGTGTCAGGTAGTCTGTGGCAACAAAGGAGAGGCAACAAAGGCTAAAGAGCCAAGCTCAGTCGTGTCCTAATTTCCCTCTCCTGCATGCTACGTATCAACTAAAGGGGACCCCCAACCCCCACTGAGATGCACACACTCTCATCTGAAAGGAGCAGAGAGGAGTGGACAGCACTGGACGATGGGTGCAGACCCTCAGACAAAAATAAATAGATAAATTGCCGAATGCCATCAAAGGCTGAGAAAACACACACTCTTTTCCCCATCTCTGCTCCTGTGCGATACGGCTGACAAGCGCGACTCCCTTTTCTGTGCACAATCCTTGCTTCTTCCCCCTCATTTGCTCTGGGCTGTTCTACAGGCAGCCAGAAAATAAGGCCACGCTACTTTTTTTGAGTACTATTGTGAGTGACAACACCACCCCCTCTTCCTCACGCACGCTCTGTTATCCTTTTGTCCCCCCCCCCCTCCCCTTTAACCCAACACATACTCGTCTTTTGCTCTGCCCGTCGCAGAAAAAGAGGGCTCAGAGGATTAGTTATGGTGTGTTGTGCGTTTATGTGTATGACCCTCATCTATCAGCGCGGTTGACAGCTCAGCCGCTGAGTGACTGCCGCGGCCCTTCTTCTTACCAGCACAGTGGGTGGCACAGACGGGCAAAGACAGAGGGACGGAGCGGAGAAGCTTCCACTGAAAGGGCGCGTCGCAGGGAATTCCCCACCTCCCCTCGCCGGGGGCCGCGTTTGCGAGGTTGCTGAGGGCACTTAAAGGCTTCAATTTGAAGCTCGTGTAAACGCCTGTAAAGAGGCAGGACTATTATCACGACGGTGCTAATGGGTAGGGAGCTGTTTTTAAATCATAACAGGCGCATGGCACGCACGCGCTTCCAAGGTAAAGTAAGGCCTTTCATACACTTTAGACAAAGAGAGTCCGCCGTGCTTTCAGGCTGATTATTTGTAAGCAGGAACGAAATTACAGTATGGAATCCACTTTGCAGTGGCCTTAGCTGCATGTCAGCAGAGCCATGACTCATGAGACAGTTATGTTTTGAAGGGGACCATTCCTGCTGTTTGTTGTGGTTTCTTATAAGCTCTTTTTTTGCTGTTAACCCCCTCAATTCAATTGGGGAATACGCAAATATGGCTGACAGAGGCAGGTGACAGGTGCGACATCAACAATAAAGACTCTTCGGAGCACGTGTGGAGCAAAACTTAAACGTCCATTTCCGTGCAAAGGTTTCAGAATCGACCCCCGTTTATTACTCTGGGGTCGTCTCAACACATGACCCTCGATACAAAACCGGACTGCTTCAATAAACGGGAGCTGGTATATTAATTAATGGACTGTAAATCTACTGTATAAGGAAAAAAGAAAATCTGACATCGTGGATACAGTTGTCTCTGTGGCTAGTGCCTCTTCTGAAACTACTGGTGCTGTCAGTGGCCGAGCAGCTCCCTGTGATTTACGATGGCTTTTCCAGCCAATCAAACAGTCCCCGGCCATCTGGCTTCTTGCATCGATCGATACACCAACATAAACGCTGCAAAGAATACACAATATTGTTGTCAAGGTGGCCTGTATCATCTCATAAGCTTGCTGAAAAAGCAAAAGCATGCACACTTTCAGATGGTGACATACAAAAAGCCTTCCTTAAAAACAGATAAGCAGACGGTGTGATGTGTGATGTATGGCATCACACCGTCTGTGTGACTCGGATGCCGTGGCATCACAGCTCCCACGGAGTCACACACCCACAGCGCGGCCGACTACAAACCAGCTGCGGATCCAATGGTTGGAGGAGCTCGTTTTTCTGTCAGACTGATATGGCATGCATTCGCACCAGCACATGTGTGCGCATCTGTGCGTGACGGCGGGATGTCTTAATGGTAATATGACTCTCACACTTAAACATTCCAAACTTCTGGGAGTCAAAGACGCAAAAGCAACGTGCATCTACGCAAGGGTGATATAAGCTGGACAAGAGAGGAAAATATCAGTATAGAAACGTTTCACATATTTGTTTTTTTTTTGGTCCTTTGGGCAGCATCTTGATTGTGTTTGTGCAGTGGGGTTACAGTAATGTGCATGTGGCATATGAAAACTGTTTATTATCTCAGAGTCTCACACGTTTGCTTATCTATTGTCGAGGCGAAAAACACTAACAGATGCAGGTCCTCACTCACATCTGGGCAACTCATTTTCAACTTGCCAAATACAAGCTTTAGTTTTTTTGCTACTCCAGAAAAATCTGCTCTGTAGATGCAAACTTTTATGCCAATAAACACAAATAATAGGATGGATTATATGGCAGGTTAAGAATAATGAAAGAACATTTTATTTCAGACCATTTCATTTAATTAATTCAATGGTAGGTAATACCCCTGAGAGACAGGATTTGATACATTTTACAGCCACCCCCCACAAATCTGCAAAAGTGTGGGAATTATAAAGACTATTATTATAAAAGAGCTGACAAAAACTGAGCTCTGCGCTTCCACAGCAGCCCGGCTGCCATCAGCATCCAAAAAGCAAACATGCAGGGGCTCTCCAACCTAACAGCGAGATGGCAAAGCAAACACGTACCGCACCGGGTTACATCTGCTGGTTGGTATCAGTGCATGGGAGTCATTATTTCCTGAATATCTATTACGCTTCTAACCGCCTCACTCTTAACTCCATACAGACTGCGCGGCCTAGCAAATGCATTTCCACACTTCTGATAGAGCTTAGCGTGTAACAAGCCGAGGAAAATAACCATTTCCTGAATAAATACATAGAAATATGTTGGCTGCAGCCCTTGTAGGATCTTATCAAATAATCTATTTTAACTCTAACTTGAATAATAACTAATGTTTTGACATTTCTGTTTAAAAATTATTCCTTATCATAGAGGAAATAAGATAAGAGGAGTCTTTATTGTCACTGTCATTTTTCCAAAGTACTATGACATTGGAGGTGCTGTTGACTCACTATGAGTTATAAAACTTAGAGAAAAAGTGTTGGAAAACCAATGAAGTATAAAAGTAGGTAGTAAAGTATACAGAGTTGCGCTGGTAAAATGGTATAGAGAGAATCTAAACAGAAAACTCTTGGATGGTTCCATATGTAGATTGCACCTAGAAAAGTCCGAACTCAACTGTTCTGGGTCTGTATGTCCTGCAATGCCCCAATCGGTGAAAACTAACATCTACCGTGACACTCTGCAACTCTCTGGCCCGTTTTGGGTTGCAAACATGGAAACACAGTGTGCGAGTGCCGTGTAAACCATATTGGCACACAAACACTGCACCAGCCAGTGCCAGGCCAGCAGTTAGGGCCCGTTCGGCTGATTGAGTCATGTCATGTCATGTAAGAGGTGGAGCCCAGAACCAAACATTTTTACAGCCTCCATAATAACAAGCTAGGTCTGCCCTTAAATGGCATCTGGCTGACACGCACATGTACGTGTGCGTGTGTGTGTGTGTGTGTGTGTGTGCGTGTATGTGTGTGTCCCTTTTTCCTGCATATGCATCTACCATCTCGGCTTTGTGTACGTCTCAAAAACGTCTCAAAAAACAGGATGGAGCTGCTGTAAAAATTTTAACGGTGGTGATCTCATTGTGAAACTGCGTTCTATTCCACAAAAAAACAAAAAACAAATGAACACTTAAGAGCATCCGGCATGCAAGCGAAAGCAAACTAAACCGGGGGACTTCCAACATATGCCAGAGCCTTAACGGGCTTCCGAGGACCCTGAACACATCCTATTGCGGCTTGGCGGCAACATGGACTTTGCACAGATGAGAACCATAAGATTAAGACAACTCCTTCTCCAACATCGCGCCGATGCCGGTTCCCCCGACCGCTCTCCACCGGGAGACGCTCAGACCCAGCATCCCTGGCTCAGCGAGTCTGGCCACGTTGTTTGATTTATAGATCTAACAGACAAAGGAGGATTTGTTTTCACAGCTTCACATCAGATGATCAGCGCTTTTGTGACAGCGATTCCCACAGAAGCTGCAGCAGCAAATCGCTCTCCGAGGTGAAGAGTTCAGGTCAGCTGGAAGACACTTTCCAGGATTTTAGCTGTCCATACGTAAACAGAATGAATAATACATTAACTACAAGGGGGGGGGGCGCAGCCTGCTGCGTCTGCAGCTCTCTGCCTTCCAGGATTATCCCATTCATTCATCAGACGCCCGCTAACTGATGAGCTTATGAGCCGCCCGTCGCAGCATCCAGACCAGCCAATCAGGAGGCTTTGAGCAGACCCAGCCGGGTACCGGTGTCTTCTGGTGTAGCGTCTGAGAGAAGACAGACTGAGCATCTGGTCCCTCCAGAAAGATGCACAATAAGGCTTCAAAAGAGCAGCGCTGGAGCCTCAAGGAGGTGTTCCGGTTATTATCATTCCACATTACAGTTACGTCCAGTCTCAGTGCTTATACGTGATACCCTAAACTAAAACCCCCAACACGCTGTGACATATCTAGGTCAGTTTATATGCAGCATTAATTAAAACCACTGTTTAGAGATATTTTCCATTACAAAAGGCATTATTTGACTGGTTGAATCACAGCACGTTTCCAGAGTTGGTGAACTGTCCCATTTCCCCCGATTTTCTCCACTCGTTGAGCCAAGCTTGTTCTTTCTGAAAGCTGCCTCAGTCTCTGTGAAGCTTGCCGAGTTGTACATCTGTAACTCCATCAGACCGTCCAAAACCTGTACTGAGAACAGCCCGTGTGGCATATCTGCTGTATGGGTTACCAGGAAATATTTTACCCCGATACACAGAGACGTGAGAAGTGAAAACAATACCAGCAACGCTGCCGTGGATGCTAAGAAAAGCGCTTCATGCATTTCAGGAGGCAGATTCTTGAGCCAGCATTAAAAACGCATTACAGTCCAAACCCACCTTACAAGACAGTCACTCCCATTACAACCAAATTCATACGGATCTCCTGCTTTATGGGATGGGATGCTAGAGTCAGCCTGAATACAATATGATGGATGCTGGCAAAGCATGGACATACAAGCATTCAGCAGGAAGCAATTATACAAAATATACAATTAAAGTTCCTACTCCCTAGTCTAATCAGTTAAATAAGTTATGCTTGGGTTGGTTCTTTCTGAAAATGTAAAGTGTAGAGGAGCACATCTCTTATATAAGTAAACATGTCTAAAATAATTTCCAACTCTAGACTGATGGGAGCTTTCAGGCATTAAGGAAAACAATTGCTCTGGTACCCAGAAGCCCTTCTGGGATGAATAAAGTAATCAATCAATCTATCCATCTATCTATCTATCTATCTATCTATCTATCTATCTATCTATCTATCTATCTATCTATCCATCTATCCATCTATCCATCTATCTATCTATCTAATCATAGGTCATTTTTGACTTGCCAACACCAGGTCCCACTAACCCTAACCCTGGTTTCTGATGAGGAAAAACAAAAAAACACAGACAACAAATGGTCCCACGTCCATTAAACTCGTGACAGTTTTAACAAAGCATTTGGCAGTTCAGCCTTCATGGGCAAGAAGCACTCGCAGGTAAAATGCCAGCTCTCATCAGTGAGATGGATGAGAAGGGAAAACTCCCACGCCCACTGAATGCCCCACAGCGCCACAAATGTGCTGACAGCTTCAGAGGACCGTCCAGCCCTTCGCATCTCCACGCGCACGCACACCAACAGCTCTTTCACACACACAGACAGACAGACACAAACACACACACGCACACACACACACCTGCCCGGCTCCACTTACTTTTCAAAGCCTGGATCAACGCCTTGCCGTCTTTAATCAGCTCCTTGATGAACTTGTTGGTCTTGTCCAGCTCCAGCTCGTGGGAGCGAAGCCTCTCCCGGAACTGTGGGCTGTCCAGGTAGCAGTCACTGAACTCCAGGGC
This sequence comes from Menidia beryllina, assembly GCA_013363375.1. Classification (NCBI taxonomy): domain Eukaryota; kingdom Metazoa; phylum Chordata; class Actinopteri; order Atheriniformes; family Atherinopsidae; genus Menidia; species Menidia beryllina. The sequence continues at coordinate 10,969,109 of JABUIW010000024.1, forward strand.
GGGTAATCCCATCCTCTGCTCGGTCCCAACGCAACCGGCCCCCCGGAGGAAAAAAAAAAGGGAAAAGAAAAAGCTCCGAACTGGGAGAGGAAGGAGGAAGACGATGCGGAGGCGGCGGGAGAGCTCCCGTGTTGCTCCCGCTGCTTCTGGAAAATACAGTTACAGCATGTAAACAGGGCGAGGATGTGTCCGAGGGGGATGCCTACCTACACAGCCTCTGCATTCCGTCGTTAACGCGAGCACGAGACCTCTCGTTACTCCGAGAGGCGGCAAAACGGCAACCCGACACGGCATCCAATTAAATAAAATAGCAGGTCACCGCAGACGAGTGCCTGGAGAGGTTCAAGGAAAAAAGGTGTCCACTTGCTCAGGTAAGCCGGTGCTGCATTCCACTCGACAAAGTCATTCTGGACCGGACGGACTCGGTCGAGGCCAACGGGGGGTGGAGGCAGCGAAGAAAAGAAAGAATAAAAACATAACAGAAGTCAGCTCGCACTGTTACGCTATGTGCTCACTGGACAGCTTTAAAGGACTAGTTTCTCCACAGCCCCGCTCAGGACAGCGCCGCAGACGGTAATCAACCTACCCCGACACGGATAATCCCTTGACTGACGTCTGGATCGACCAATGGGGTGGTCGGACGGAAGAACGTGACCCGCCGGGGGCTGGTGCACGTTAGCGACTCTGAAGCTCAGATGGGAAAATTCAAAAGACAGCTTACTCTGATCAAAACGAGCGTCTCACTCATCTCATTTGGTCAAATATGCATTTTCGTGCATTTACCATACAAAACTGTGACTGACAACGTTTATATCGACACAAATAAACAATCTAAACACTATGAGTGGATAAACAAAAAAGTCCCTTCCAAGTGATTGCATTCTTTGTTTTGAACAGTTAATATCTGTTCAGTAAAAATAATAATAACAATAATGACAATAATAATACATTTTGAGTTATAAACTCAGCTGCCATGCTTCTTCGTTTTCAGTTTTAATCACTGCTTTCATTTTCCTTCCCCATGTTGTGACTGGTAATATTTAACGTTTTCATTTCAGTCAGTCGACATTAACACAAATTGATGATGGAATGATTTTCAACTTTGACCATCCTGTGAGTATAGACGATCTCTGCTGTTAGCGGGACCGGGGCTTGAATGGTGGGAGGAGACGCTGAGGTCATTTCTGTCAGAGCGGGGAATTTCGATGAGAACCTTTGTGAGGACTCTCTCTCTTTCTGACTTCTGGCGTCCTCTGTTGGCCAAATCTCATAGCGCAGTGTCTTGAAGTTCTTGTTTTTAAGTTATGGACAGTGTTTCTTATTTATAATATCTGAAAAGAAATGTAGATAGAAAAAAGTTTGGCCTCTCAACTTGGATACAAATGAAAGTCATTTGATTGGAAAGACATCAAATGAATGGAATGGTTAAAATTCCATCTGCTTCACATGGACATGTAAAAAGAACTGCCAAAAAAAACATATAAAATGATGACGTGTTTGCATATTTAACGTTGTCAAGCCTTTGAAATGAGTAAACTTTCATTTTTCATGGGAGGCTGTAGCCTAAATGCTTACTCGCTGATATAAAACATCATGTAAAACTATACAAACGTGGAAAATACATGTAAAAATGTCACATTAGCTCTTGATGTCATATTTGCTTAAAATCCTAAATCAAACAAATAATCAATAATTCCTATAATAAGTCCTACAAGAAGTATTTAAAGTATGGCACAGGATTTGTTTAGATGCTTTTCAATTAAGTTTTCCTAATAATATATTTTTTCATGTTTTTGAATGTCATGATTACAACAGTCAACTTCCAATGGGAAACAACAATCACATTTAAGGGAAAAAGGGTCCTCTGGTTACACAAAATGAAAAAAGCTTAAGGAGTTCATTTGCAGACTCTGTGGTTTTTACAGTCTCCGACACTTTTTTGATGCGCGGCATGTACGCCATTGACTCATGCCGTTTGTGTCTGTGGCTCATGTGTGAAAATATCTCATATTTAGAGGTGCCACTTCCTCCTCCCAAGCAGAGCTCTGCGTCTGGTTGTTTGCTCAGTTCTCCATCTGCCGCACCGAGGCGCCCGGAGATGGCCGTTTACAGGAAGTTGCCTGTTGTTTGCGTGCAGATTCTAAAGATGCAAGACGACCGGATCAATCCAGTTTCTAATCAGGTACAGTATGCGCAGACCTTTACACAGTGGTGGCTGCTGTGGCTTGTAGTCATTCAAACAGAAAAAAATACACAGGCAATTGTCATCCCCATAAAGCCAATATGCACACCTACACACATTTACAGCATTTAATTCATCATCATTTTTCCCAGACCAAAGTGAGTCACTGTTTACCCTCAGCAGACTGATTTTCAGAGGTAAAATTCTCCTTCAATCGTCCAAACTTCTGCTGTACTTGTGAAAAATGCTCAAGTGTGAAAAGATTTCTAATTAATCAGTATATTGGAAGATGGACAGCTTAATGAAGAGCAGTAAAAATGAGCTTCCTCTCTACTGGGATACTTTATGGACGCTGACAAGTTGCTAATTAGATGTTCCAGGCCGCCTCTGTAATTACATCTGTCACATTCACATTTCCAGGCCTCACGTTGGGAAACAAAAACCCATTTCTATGAAAATCTACCAGCTGTGACAGCCGGCAACACGACTAACTCCAAGTTTTACTTTAAGATAACCTATAATTGTACATTTCTACACTGTAGAGCTGCCTAATACAACAACATAGTATTTTGTGTACTCATCATGCACCAGGAAACAAAAATCTACCCAAATCTGTTAATGTAGAAACTTTTCACATCAATGTGTAAGAAGCACTTAACATAACTGAAGCCTTCACAGGGATCTGAAACCATAAGGATACTATTAGTGCTGTTTAAGAGGTTTATATTAGACTAAGACAGCATTCCAGACGCAGTTCTCACCTTTTCAGGGTATGGTCTCATGGTTTGGTCAAAATTAGATTTTGACCTTCCACAAATAGACAGTGAAGCGAACACCTATATCTTATACGCAGGCATCTGAACTTAATTCTTGCCCCAGCAAATACGCACTGCTGTGGATATATCATTCCTCTTTTCTGGCTTGTTCATGGCTTTTAACAAAACTCTGTTTAAATTGAATGAAGCACAGCTGAATGCCAGCTATGGACAAAATGGGTACCTCTTTATTTTTCTGTGCAGATCTGATTACGGCTGCCATACATTGTTAATTAAGAACAGCAATTTGAAACACAAGAAACAAGTCCTTTTTCTTATGGGTGTTAACATTTTCTTTAAGCTTATTTTACTTGTCAGCCGGATGGAAATAAAACATCTGCTGAATGAATTTGATCAATGTAAATGTGCTGTAATCTATAAGAAACGCATGGTACTTTTCCCAAAAAAACAATTGAGATCGAGAAACAGAAGAAACACAGGACTTTTGCGCGGATGTCCTTTGTGTGATCTTATGTATGATATAAAGTTGTAGTCTGCAGAGGAAAATAGAATGTTTTTCCCCATTTTTTCCACAGTATTAAACAGACCTACACCAACATTTTCAATACTAGTTGCTAAAATGTAACTCACTCTGCCAAAACAAATATATCCTGCCGACTCATAAACAGAAGCGCTCTTTTGAGAGAAATAGAAAACAACTGACTTTCAGTGTGTAACTGAACAGGTGATTAAAAAGTAGATTGGTAATCCCACCGTTTTTTGTTTTTTTTACTGAGCTTGTTCAGTTCTCTGGCATCTTTTTCACATGCTTGTGTAGCCATTCAGAGCAGAAAATCTGTGTGAATTAAAAAACAATTACACCGATATCCTGTAGGGGATGAACTAGAGAGGGCTCTCACCACTATTTCCACCACAATGAAGAATGTACGCAGCCTCCACTCCAACGCTGAGTCTTTTTTTTCCCTTTAATTTTTTTTTTTACAAGCAAGTGCCAGACAGACAAAGAAAGCGTGCAATAAATAGAATCTCACATTGCTGTTTTTGGAAGCGTCACAGAGAAATGTCAACACCCCACGGCGTGTTTCTAAATGCAGTTTACACAGCACACATATTTGTCAAATGTTTATATTGCAGAAACCACTGCCATGTGCACAGATTCCATAAGTCTAAGCTGTGATACCAGTCATAGGTTTGCCCTTGGTCTCTTTTTGGACCGTCAGAAGCTCTTTTTTTCGGATGTTTACATGATGGTGAAATGCTAAACTCATTCCATTATGTGTTCCATTGGGACTGGTTACAACGCTACACTATTAAAAGCGCAGGGACACCTAAATTTATAGTCTAATGACTTCCTATGTTTGGATGACCGAGTCTTCTATGTTTAGACAGATGCGAAACAGGTCCTGTGAGCAAGTACGATGACCTAACTCATGAGATTTTGGCATTATGCATCATTAATTGTAGGAGCTGTAGGTAGGCTATTCAGTCTTTCATGGATGATTATGCTGTGCTCCTCACCAGTGTCCACTCTGAGGACTGTGAGACAGATCCTGCTGGATTCCAGCTCGATCCCGTTGCCCGCACGTTACATCACTCTGTCTCGGCCTCCCGCACCAAAGCTAAAGGAGGTAATTTTAGTTCTGACGCTGGCCTGTTAAAATGAGTCCTCTGACATTGTTTGAGGGGACATGAGGGAGGAGTTGATGGAGAGCAGATACATACTTAAGCCCACAGAGTCCAGACCGTGGAGGAAAAAAAGGAGAAAAAAGCTTGGCACGGCAGGTTTGGTTTACCCGGCCTTCACTTGAGAGAGGAATAAAGAGGACATGCTGGCTCATCAGGGGTGCTGTCACATGACTTTTCCAGAGGTAGGTGACCAACTCCGTGATTGGAGATGAGAAATGGAAGTTTAATGATTGCACATACAACAATGACACATACTCATACACAGGATTTTTCAGCTCTCACTCATAACACAAACCTGTTGTACATATTTTGGCATGCAGGTCATCCTCAGTGCTTATAGATACAAATCCCAGAAGTGTTTTGAGGTCCAGGATCTCTTACAGGTTTATCTATCCTCTTAGTATATTGTCTTTTCTTTGTGGCATGTTAGTGAGTTATTGATCATCAAAGGTAGAATTTGACCTTCTGGCGTCTCAGTAGTGACGCAACACATCTATAGTTAAAACGTTTTCAATTACTAGATTATTAGGATTCTGGGAAGTCATTTTCAAAGACCTGAAAAGTCCAGACAGGTGCTTCAGTAAGTCAATGGTTCTTTATAGAAACCCTTTATGAATTCTAACACTGAAAGAAAAATCCCATTACCAAGACAATGAAATACAGTTTTGGCACTTCACACAAAAGATGAAATTAAAAAAAATATTCCTCGGGGGAAAAAAAATACATCCAACTGAATATAGATCAATACTTTCTAATGAGATTGCACACCCTGTGAACAAAAGCTGTCTGTGTGTGCTTCAGTGCCCTGTATCTCCTTTTTGTGGCAAAGGCGTCCAAAGAAAACGAGGCAACCTTTGAAGAGAGGGAAGTCTTGCAGACATCACCACCTGCTGCAGGTTCCTTCATGTCCACCAGCAAACTTCACAGTTTAGGAGTTTTTATCTGTGAAAAGTTTTAAACTTAAGATGTAACTCTAGCGACTAGTTTAGTCCAGCAAAGGGTTTCTGTGTTTGGCTTCTAAAACCCTTATTTTCCCCCTAAAATCCCCTTTTGAACTTTACTCTACATGCCAGACGTAAGCTCCCCCTCCCAATTACACACAGGCTGTATCTTTCCTCCCACGTATCAGCACTCTGACTTGGTCATCTGTTGGACTTATTCCTCTCTGACGTCATTTCAACCTGCCGTTCTGTCCGAAGGTCCCAGACCGGTAAGGGCTATTCGCTAGATCCCACAGGACTCATCTCCAGCCCGCCAGACAGTGAGTGGGTGGCTGGGTAGGCCTTTTTACATTCCTCATGTGGCTTTCGTTTTCCCTCTTCCCCCCGTCTCTTTTTCTCCGTTTCTTCCGAGACATTCCGCGAGCGGGATAGCCTGGCTCTGCCTCTGGTTACAAATGATAACAAAGAGCAGAACTGCTTTAGAAACAGCGCCCGCCGGATCCACCGCAAGCTTTCCTCCTGTTTGACAGGACAGCTACCGGTGCTCTTTTGGGTCTCCACTCTCCTGGATACAGAGATTCCACTGAAATTCCACTGAAAAAAAACTTACTTCTCGGATAAGCCTTTGAGGAAATAGACAGAGGGTAAGGTGAGAATGGAGAGTTGGATTTCTCTCAAGATTGCTTCTGACTTCTGGTGACCTGACTTCTAAAATGTAACCAGTGTTGCACACATCTGGCAGCAGAACGTTTTGGAGGTGCAGAATGTTGCATGTTGAAATCCACTATTGTTTTACAAGTAGATGGCAAAGCCATGTGTTGCCTCTTATTTGTTACTTTTGCTGGCACAGGCAGTATGTCCGGCAGGGAGAAAAAGCATTATCGGTAATAGCTTCTATTTGTTGCGTCCATGTGTTTTGTGTTTTTTGTTTGTTGTCGAATTATCAGCAGTCATCTGGAAATTATTTTCTGAGTACCAGAGCCAAACTGATGTTCAGACAGAAAACATGTCCGGTCATGTGCCGGCTGCTCCTGGTCTCCATCCAAGTCTGATCCCTGGATGGTTCTATCACTTCAAAAAAAAAAAAAAGAAGACGAAGAAAGCATGTCAGAAAAAGACGACAGAGGGAGGACGTGTGGTGGGGAAGTGTCTTTCCAGTAACGGGATAGCCTTCCCTTCCTGCCTACTTTCGTGGCTATGACGCTTTCCAGGCTGGTGAACGAAGCAGGTTTCCTATATCTCTGCAGACCCAGGGTCATCACTCGGCTTCGTCCACTCCCCGGAGTCAGCGCGAGATGTCCGAGGGGGAGGTCACCGTGCTGCCCTTCGGCTCTGCGTCTCTGGACCTGTCCAAGCAGGAGCAGCGCGCGCTGACCAGGCTCTACAGTCAGAACGGGGGGTATCACCTGAGGATCTTACCGGACGGAACAGTGAACGGTGGGAGGCAAGAAAATGACCCCCATGGTGAGACATATGAAAGCATCCTCTCTTCTTTTTTGATTTGTGGTTTGGTGAGTAAAAGTAAAAGACACAGAAAAGTTCTATGGGAGACAAATAAAAAAAAATAATAATACAATAAAGTCAGGCAAGGAGGTAATGCAGTAAGAACTGGATTTGAATTTAACAACATTAATGTTTAGGAATGGGATTTAGTTATTGCCTATGATGCTGTATTATGACCAATAGATGAAGTTCTCTTCCATAAGTTGGTCAAACTCAGCAGATCTGTTACTTCTGCTTATTGATTTAGGCTCACAGTCACAGCTCAATTCCTTCCAACATCATCCAATTTGGATGATGTTGAGTCTTTTCCCTGAACCATGCAGGGCAAATATTGCATTTCAGAAAGTCGTTGTTACATTGTGGCAGGTTTGTTTTCCACTTCAACCTCGGATTGTGCAACAAAAGTCACAGGTCGGCCTGATGTTGTGTGTTACAGATCTCCTAAGGATAAAAGCTGTGAGTGTGGGGGTGGTGGCCATCAAAGGTGAGATGACAGGAAGGTTCCTGGCCATGAACAAAAACGGACGCCTCTATGGATCAGTAGGTTTTTACATTTTTATACCATCTTTACTTCTGATTTGAGACGATAATGGCTTTATGGACACTCATGAAATCCTGAAAAAATTCATAGATTTCAGAAAAATTGAGATTCTAAGTCTATGGAATGACCTAACACTGTTTTCCACAGTAACAAAACAGTGGAAAATCACAGTAAGAGACAGATTTTCAGTAAATGGTGTAATAATTTGTCACAGACACATAAAATAACCTGTGAGTAATGTATGCTGCTGCTGCACATTCTTGCATATGAATTATCACGAAGCATTGATCAATTCAACCAACCTTGTTCTGTTCTCCCTCCCCGATTCTTGTCTCAGCAAGCACTTAACGATGAGTGTCACTTCCTGGAGAAGTACGAGGAGAACAACTACAACACATATCGCTCTCAGAAATACAGCTGGTATGTTGCTTTGAAGAGGAATGGCCAGCCTAAAGTGGGAAAAGACACTCACCAGGGACAGAAGGCCATCTTTTTCCTGCCAAGGCCCACCGGCTAACTTGTAAACGTGGAACCACAGTCTACACGTATTCTTAATACACAATATTTAGAGGAGGAAAATGCACAATGCCATGTTATGGTTAGTTTGATCTTTCTCCTAACAGTTCAAATGTTTGACTTATCAGACTATTCCAACTCATGTCGACAGTTTTAACAAATGTATCACCATGCGGATAAGGACTTTTTATCCAGACTACGCTTTGCTTATAAGCACATATCCTCCCCTTCTACTGCAGGCAGAAAATATGTCAAGCATCAGCATATTCCCTTGTTGGTAAATGAGAGCTCACTTTGAACCCTTGTTTGAAATACCACTGCTGGGAGATAGAAATGGGCGGTGCAAAAGCAAGCAAAGATAGCCTCACAATCCATGGGGTCTGGAGGAAATACAGCCACCAACAAAGCAAACACATAACGATAATTGGGAATCATTTTGCAGACAATGTTGTTCAAGGTCTGCAGCACATGGAAGAATTTCTTAGTAGACTTTTGCTATGCCTTGCTCAAATTTTTTTTATCAGTCAATAACCTAAATATCTCCATAACTATCTGCTTAAGGTGGGATGATGCTTGTCCTCTGATAACTTGTGTTTGAACGAGATGGTAGTGCCCCTTGTTGGGACTTTTTCAAGCTGATGTGGTAAATTATTTGCTTTGGTACAGTTGAAAACAGCTTCTTTGTTCAAAACCTTCATCATAACCTTCATAATACTGGGGATGATTTGTATGATATGTTCTTTTTGCCTGGCAAGTCTCTGTAAGGCTAAGGTGATCTTTCTCTGACTGGTACAGTTTTTATTTTTGCCATATGCCCTTTAAGGTGTGGAATCAAATGCTTTTTGGGCAGACGGAGTGTTATTTGATTCTTTTTAAGGAAGCGGTAACGGACCAAAGAAACCTTAAAGCCAAATACCAAAGTTTCATTTTCTTTTTCATCTTCACAGCCACAAATACACTATGATAGTTTACACTGCTAATGTGATTATTTATTTAAAAGTCTTGCTGCTTTGAATATAGAATTTTAATCTGCAACATAAACTTTAAGGTAATATATATATACACAGTGAAGGCACAAAAAGGTAACTTGATCACCTTTTCACAAGTAATACATATTGTATTTATTAAAATGTATGGAATATGGCTTCTTTGTAAAAGAATAAATAAACACTATTAGTTTGCTTGTTTATTTTTTTCACAAAAGAATAAAACAACCCAAAAAATAAGTCAGAGGGTTTTTTTTTCTTCCAAAGAAACAATGCTGTTTAAATTGCCGGTGAGTCCTCCTCTGGTATTGCATATGAGTCTTATCTTTTGTCACAAGATGGCGGCATTGTTTCAACTTCAGGAGTGTGTTTTTTTTTTCAATTTTCTTTTGACTGATGGAAGCTGAAGCTGTACAGTTCAAATCTTTGGGTACGTTTTTGCACATGATGAATAAATACATAAACCTGTCCAGCTTATGTACAGCTATGCTTGTGGAAGTACGAAGTAGAAAATTTTGTCTCAGAATGCACATACTCATAAACATTTGGGGAAGATGCGGATACTTACTAAACATAATGCAAATGCAGGTTCTACAGGAAAAAATACTGCATAAAGACACATTTTTAGGCCCCCTTTAAGCTATGGATAATTATTTGGGTGCGAAAACTTAAAATTCTAAGGAACAAATTCAGCATTTGATCTTTGGACATAAACAGCTGAGATTATTTCCACACATGATCAAACAATAAGTGCGTGAGTCTTACTTTCGGCTCATTTAATGTCCCAATATGATCTCGTTTCTCAGACAACACTTATTCCTTTCACACTGAAGTCATCGTAACCCCAAGGGTTTGACACCAGACCACACTGAAAGTCCTACTCTCACCCCAATCAAATATTTTCACCTCATTTTTTTGGAAGTGAATGCGTTCTTTATCAAATCCCTGCTTAATATGTGGCAGCTGAAACAGCCGGCCATGAAATGCTGTTTCAGAGTCTGCTGTGCCAGAAAAAAACATCCAGTGGAAACATGCAGTGGAACATGATTTAAAATGATTGACTGAAGCTGATTCTTCAACAAGCTTCTTATCCTCCAGAGACCCGGCCCATTCATTTATGTCCATTATAGTGGACATTTTGTCCACCTGTACCCCCCCTAAGTATCTGCAGTTACCCTATCAAGCCCTATAGTGTTCTGTAGAGGACATCCTGGGCTTTCCAGTGATGTGCCATGTGATAGGTTTGCATGCTGGGAACTTTACTTTTTTCCTAAGAGTTCTTAGGTAAATATCCCTTTCAATACATCTTCTTTTTTATTATTTAATTATCTAAAGCCTGTTCTATTTTCCCATGCAAATCGTCCTGTTGTCCTCCACAGTGGACATGCTATGAAATTAAAATTAAAAAAAAAAATTTTTTTAATTTAAATTGTAATGTTCCTTTTTAGGTCCAAATACATGGAAAATCACAACAAAAAAGACATTTGAAGACACTTTTTTTCTTTGGGTCTCAGGAGGATATTGGTGTGAACTGGCATTTTAGTATGATATGTTACTGACCACCAACAAATGACAAACTTGACCAATCATTATTTTTAATTGGGTATTAATGTCCTTCCAAATCTTATGTTCCACAAATATGTCATAGATATATGGCAGGTATGTGTATATATCTGAAAATGACAGCAGGGATATCCCAGATGTTCAACCATAAACCAAGTTAATAAAACAAATGATCACATACTTTTATCCCCTAGCAGTTTGATATTTTCATTTCTTAGGATTTTGACAATTGCCCTATTTTTAATAAATTAAAGATGCATTTTTCACCAGTACCTTAATATAAAGCTAAATTAATATTATATACAATTATAGCATGCATATCTGGCATTCTCTAGGGTCCTCTGATATTTTGATACATTTTTTCTTTACCTTATTATTTATGTGTTTTAGATAAATATAAAAGTAACTGGTGGCAGATAAAGACTTCTTACTTTTAACCATTCTTGCTTCTCTTCTATCACAAAAGTGGCATATACCGGAGTCAGTTGAACAACCCGAATGACCTCTCATTTCTAAGACCCCCCCCACACCTCCCCCAGCACGCACACACACACTCTCACACACATACACACAGCTCAGACAGGGAGCACACACACAAACCTGCTTGGCCGTTGGCCTGCTGGGCTGTGCAGGGCAGGAAGGGAATCATTCACTGTAAACTGAACAAGGACTGGCTTCCTCTGGGAGTCCCCTAGCTTGACAGCGGCCAAGATCCCTGCAACACAAACCACTCTAGCAGACACACACAGATCAACACATACACACCCTGGAACTGAGACACACTGGCTCATCTGTTACTCATCTCTCTTTTCTCAGTCCCATCTTGCTGTTCTCTCCCTTCCTGCTTGTCTCTCAATTTCAGCCGGGTTTTTTTTTTTTTTAATACTCTCATTTATACTCTCATTTTCTACGAGCATCTCCCTCTCTCTTTTCCATTTCAGCTTTTTTAGTTCTCTTTTCCAACTGATTGGCAATCAATTGAAAATTTTCCCAAAATGCTTCTGTGCAATTCTTTAATTGGGTTATTAATTTCAGGACTCTCAGGGATGAAGAGTTCTTAGCTTGGAAACCTCAACAAACCTTTAGAATACCATAATTAGACAGATATTGAATAGATAAAGACTAATGTGTTGTTATTTATATAAAAAATAAACCCATCCAGACACAGTACAAAGCTTCTATAAAGCAAGCCATGATAAAAAAGAAAGAAAAAGATATTGACAATTATGAAATACACTTCTTTGTGCTCTTCTTTCACTATGATCCTTTTCTTTGTAATGTTAGAAGAGATGCTTCGTCAGTGTGGCTGTAAGCAAGCTTCTCCCGTCACTTTTCTCCTCCACACAAGCCAATCACACACACACACACACACCGACGGGAACGGAAACAGGGGATGCATATCCGTCAGCTGATCCAACTGGAAATGCTGACACTGGCAAGCCATCTACCTCTGCCTTCTGAGATGAGTGGGAAGAAATAGAAGAGATGGAGGAGGGAAAAAGCAGAGGGACCAGAGAGAGAGAGAAAAAGAGAGAGAGAGGGAAAGAGAGAAAGAGAGAGAGAGCATTTTTTCAAGCCAGAAAATTGCCCGGATGCTTGTGGTTTGCCCAACAGCAACTGTTTTCCCAATAGATGATAAATGCTGGATGGACACATTCTGAGGGGCACCAAACTTGCAGCCTTCCCTCACAGCAGTAGCAAAAAGCATCTGCTGACCACAAGATTGCACGCAAAATAGATTTCTAGATAAACCTTTTGAACTTACACTCATGAAACAAAAAGATCTATCAAATTAAGAGTCCAAAGGGAAATGTATCTCTCATTGTGCGCAATTCGCAAGACACTCTTCTATCAACCATTTCAAGAGCATCATGTGACTCACTCCATTGTACTGTATGCGTTTAATTCATTTTAGTTTTATGTTTTAAATGATCTTGGTCAACTCAATGCAGCGACGATAATTACCCCAACCATGCGTGGGATTAAAAAGTTGATAGGATAAATCAAAGGTCACACGTATAAAAATATGCCATTTGAGCCCATGAAGATTAAATAAGTTTGTGTGTTTGTGTAGTTTTGATGAGTCACAGAAAAATGAATTTGATTGGACACGTGGCCTGCATGTCAGTTTGTGTTGTTTGTGTTGTTGGCTGAGGCCATCGGACTTGGCAGCCACAAACCCAAAAAAAGCAATGTTGCGATGTGACACAGCATCTAATCCTGTCTTTCTAAGTGAAGTTACACACAATTACTGTATTACTCAGTCACGCCCTTTCACCATCTATAAAAGACCATCGTCTAAAATTATATCGACTTAAAATATGGACCATCTCATCTATTAAATGTGATACAATATGATAAGTGACTATCTCAATTGATTTGGATACAATTTGTTATTCAATGGAACACATTTTTAAAAAGACTTTGTCTGCCAATTGGATTGTTTGCCATGCTTTAGAAATAACACACTTGTTGTTATGTTGTTTCCAAGGTGGGTTTTTCAGATGCTGCTTCATGTTTCTATCCCTTCTGGCACGTCTTGCCATCGTCTCAAAACTTGATACATCATTTCTTTAAAGTTTAAAGGAATAAACTTTCTGAAGGTTTACAACCTGACCTGACATGTTTCACAGAACCAAACACACTAAAAAAAACAACCAGAAAGAACAACCCGTTAAATCAATGTTGGTAATTTTTTTTAACTTTTTTTTGTTGTATTCCAGCGTGTCTATTTACACCTTCTGGTACCACAGGAAATAACGAGAATTGTGTGAAAAAAAGATGGAAAAAACCACGGACAGATGGAACATCATATACAGGGTGATTGTTTCCTCACACCTGCATTCGGTATAACTTGAACACACACACACACACATTCCCACACAGTCTCAGCGTGACTCTCTAAATCACTGCTTGTACTTCCGCAAATATGGGAGAACTGTCATCCATTGTTTCAGACACACACACGCACACACAACTCATCAAGACCGGATGCTGGCCTGTCTATTCAGCTGTGATGTCTCACATACACAAATACACATTCATACACAGACCAACTGCAGCGATGACGTCTGCGAAGGCCAGAAATAACTTGAATGGAATACTTGGCTGTGAAGTCAGATCACTTTCTGTTTCTTTCATGTATTTTTAACATCCTTGTGATTTACTTTACTCATCCTTTAAGCTGCAGTCGGACTCCAGACGGGACTTAAAACACTCTCATCCTCGCAGCTGCGCGGGGGACAGGTTTTTGTGGCAACGCTGAGCTCACATATTTCCCCGGTGTAACCTCACAGCGTCAATAATGGCCATTTTTTTTAAAGAATGGCTTTACAGGTTTGTGTTATCGTCACATTTCCTGTGCTGCTAATCTACCTCGTGTAGATTGTTGCCCCACCGTCAAATGGAAAAAAGTTGGATTCGTGGTGTGTTGTATGATGTTAGATTGTTGGTCAACATGACAAAGGGATTAAACAATTTAGCGAGCAATATCTCAATTTGCAGTCGACAAACTGACTTTTTGGATGACGGCTAAACATTGAGGCTACAGATGATGCTCAATGATACCAATAACATCAACGTGTCAATATGAATGGCTCATTGTCAACATTGTCAAGAGATACATAAATCACTCATAAATCTGGAGTCTGAATTTTAATATGAATTATCAACTGGGGCAAAACGATAATATATAATAAAAGGGAAGCACCTTTCAACGCAAATTTAATCCAAATTTGTGAACATATTCTCTTCCCAGATAAGACTATAAATCCAGTGTAACATACCATGTAAATCAAGCCAGGATAAACACAGCATACCTCACTAAACCGTGTATCACACTTTACAGACGTTTGTTTAATAGTTTTTTTATCTATTTAATTTAGACTGACTCGTATAAAATTTAGATGCTTTATTTTGACTTATCAGTGTTACGCTTCTGCTTGAGAAATGATGTTTATGTTTTTATTCATACGTACGTTTAAGCACCAACGGGGGCGGAAAGCCTTCTTGCCTCACAAACAGAAAAGGCACAATTTCCAAATACTGTAATAGTTCGGATGAATAAGTCCTTGCAGTCCTCCGTTTTTGTTTCCCTTTTGTCGTCATGGAATCACTCTTATTATGGTAGCACATGCGTAAGCAAAGTCATTACTCCCACTCTTCTGTATGTCACAGCCTATTCTACTTTCTGGGAAAGAAACGTCTAAGTTGGAACGCTTATCTCTTCCTCTTCCCCTTCCCTTTCCTGTCATTCAGAACATGAAAATAAAAGAGCGGGGGAAAAACTGATGAAAAATAAATCACAGGACAAACAGCTGAAACCTATTTCTGGGGAATATCTTACATTCCAAACATCCCTGATATCTCATGGTGTTTAGTTGTGGCTGTGACCATGTCACTGCAGGATACTGTGGCTTCCTCTCTCTTTTTTTTCTGTCTTACTCAGTCCCTATTTTATGCTGTCACCACTTCCTTTCCATTCTGTTTTTAGGCAACATCCTTTCTGTGTGTTCCCAACCCATAGGAGTTGCTATAATTGTTCTCTCAAATCTGCAGAAGGAATGTCTAAAGCAAATCGGCCTTTTGAAGTGGCTCATTGTCTTGCTGACCTCAGTAGGTAGAGGTGGGGTGAGGGGGCGGGTGGGAAGTGGAAACTTATGGAAAGCTAGCTAAAAGGACAGAAGTGAAATAATTGAAGAGCGAAAAGAAAAAAGAAAAAAGGGAAGCTACTAAGCTTTTTCTTAAAAAACCCAATTGTTTTAGAATTATGAGAGATTTTGTAGGACACAGACTTAATGACTGGCCTGTTTCCACAGGAATCAACATGACTGCAGTTCATGAATAGCTGGATCAGAACAGGACAAGACTGTGAATTATTATAAAACAACAAAAAAATAAAAAGCTCACCTTACTAAGATGAACTGATATACAAAATATAGACATGATTTTAACTGTAATAATCTTTTCTGTCACCATGATATCTCTGGAAACAGATTCTGTATGTTTCTAGTAAGGGTTTGGAAGATTTAATTTAGCTGTTCTTATGTTCTTGAAGTTCATTAAGCGTCTTTTTACAAGTCCCCTTCATGTGTTCCCTGCAGCTGTGTGAACATCATTTTAATTTAAATAAATTTATATTCATGTGATCCAAAACTATAACCTACCAAACCAAGAAGGTGCCAAATTGCACCGCTGCTTTAAAACAAAAAGAAGCAAAATATCATGCTATAAACTAAAAACAGCTGTTTCAGAGAGTGTGTCGTTTCACTGAACATGTATTACTTCCATAATAAATCAGAGCTACCTATCTCTCTGAGTAAATCTGACCACCACAAGTTTTATGCCTGGACCTCATCAAACAGCTTGGTGGCATTCGAACTACACAAGAGGTGAAAGGGGCACCCCCACTCAGCAGGCACCCCCGTGCACAGAAGCTGAAGTTTATTGATGCAGCCAGCCCAGGTCTGAGCCCTGGGGCCTTTTGGTGAATGTCTTTCCCCTCTATCTGTCTGCCACCGTTACTGGAAACTTTCTTTTGAGGAAAAGCCACCAGCATCCAAAGTAACACTTTAAAAACTAAAACTAAAGAGAAGTACGTTGTCTTATGGTACAATGTTTCAGTCTTCTGGATTAAATTTACTTTTACTTTCTGACGGGGGAAGAAAAATTTATTCTTAGACCTTGAGGAGAGAGACAAGAGGTTGTTATCAACACAACACATCAAAAATCAAAATTCCCTTAGGAATGAGCGTACTGCTGGTGGGGTCGCATTTGATGACATTTCTGAATACATTTACTCTACACCAACAGGGTTTGACTCACGTTTGAGGCCACACGTCTGCATATAAAAAATGCTACGTGTACACATTTGTGAATTTAATCCAACAGTATCTTACCTTAAATTTACTCAGCTGCTGTATTTTCTCTCAAGCTCAAGAACATTGCAGCAACACAGAGTTTTAATCACCCGAAGGACACATAAACTCTGCCCAATTAAGGAAAAAGAAAAAACAAATGGTGAATGAGAATGATTAATTATGTGTATGCTAAGAATAAGTTTTATAATACATGACACGTGCATAAAATACATGGGTAGCAAAGGGAAGAATGAGACTGACTCTCTGGACTTTGAGTCTCATTGTTCTGCTGAAGGGACACAAAAGGTTGCTTGGTCACAAACATGTTTCGGTAAGCAGAACTGCCACTGTGGGAGGACATCTAAAAATAACCATACAGGGGAATACAGTCATCACATTGCGTGAAACTGAGACTGGAGAGAGCGGTGGTAGATTTATATGTTTGTTTTTTAACCAACCTAGTATTTTTATCCTATTCCATTTTAAACTTGCCATTATAAATATTTCACTTTTTTTTTTGTTGGGGTGGAGGAACTACACTTCCATTTTAAACCTTAACCAAAAATAAGCATAAATAGGGTGTATGCTCTGCTTCCTGCTGTTAGGGGCACTAAAGCTGTGTCCACACAGCTTTAGGGCCTCGGTCACATTTTTCATGCGTCCCTCGTGAGTTCTTCTGACGTAAAATGCGCCCTTTAATTATATATATAAAATACATATAAACATATATATATATATCCATTGCGATCAACACTGGTCGTGTAAGAGCTTGGATTTTGCTTATAATTGTGAAGGTTAGTATATTTTTGTTCCCCATCTCAGTTTTCCTGCATGTTATGCACATAACTAGCATTACTGTTAAATTAAATTCCGGGCAATGGTGAACTGTGACCAACACTTCGATGAGAGCCTGAATTAAATGTAGACACACGGATGAAGCTTACAGAGCTGTAGCAGTTTCATATGAATCCTTTAGACACTGAACAGTCTTGAGAGGGCATGAAAAGATGATTTTCTACCATAATTTTGGAAGGTTTGCCTTCAGTTTAATGGTTACGGACATTCTATTCAAGTAGCTTCTGCAATTATTCCAACACTGACTCTGTCCTCCTCTTTGTCTTTCCATTTGTTTCTTTCATTTGAAAACAAAACTGACTTCTTACTCACACACATTCTTGCTCTCTATCTCTCTCACACACACACACTCTGCTGTTGCCCAAGGCACACAGTGTACAGTTACTCACGTTGTCAGGAAGTGGAGGTGCAGAGGTATGACATCAACTTATCATCTCCTTTGGGCCCCCGTGGGAAGGCCAGAGGGGTAAGAGACGATAGGGGGAACAAGCAAAGGACATAAAACTTAGAAGATAGGATGGAGAAAAAAGACATGGAAAAAAAGAGGTCAAACATTTGGGAATGTGTCAAACGGGCTTTTAACTTCAAAGCAAAATATGAACTGAGCTTTTCCTCTTACGCAAGGCACACTTGCACAGATGATTTGTTTTGTATGCTAATGTTACAGTAAAATATGTTTAAATAGTCCTGTGCATACTGTTAAGAAAATAAATAATTTTTGGGGTTTGACAAGATCAAACTAGCATTGGAAACAAGTGCTCTTAAATTCGCCAGACATTCAGCTGTATCATTCAGATAATTCCTTTCCTAAATTTAGCTTGCATATAAACATCCTTCACACTTCATTTTGTCTTTGGCTTTCTTACCTGAAATTAAACAAGCTTCCATTTTGTATCCATTTTGTATGTGGGTGTATTCAGCTGTCCAGGGCAGTATACTCAGAGCCAGTTGTAAATAGGCTAGCTCGGTTGGACCACTTCTCCATGTGGCCTGAGAGATTTAAATGTGTTGTCAATCTTTTCAGATTAGGCTCACATTTATGGTCAGACCCATCCAGCCTCAGATGGACAGGACAAAACCACTTATCTGAATTCTGAAGTTCAGTGGGTGCACTGAATCTAAGATCGTGTCACGCATTTCTTTCCTTTTTTAAACTTTTTTTCCACCTAATTTCACCGAATCACTTTGAACATTTTGTGTAGCTACATTATATGAAATCCAACTAAATTACACATAGTGATGACAAATTGGAAACATTGTAATGGGTGAATCTGACTAAAAACATTCACTCAAATGGTTTGCTAACTGTTGCATGACTCGTTGAGCTTTTGTAACCAGGTTACTGGGTGCAATACTCTACTCTGCCAGAGGGGGGCGCATGGTTCTCCGTTCTTCCGGTCATTTGCATTACACCTTGACATTTGGTTTCCAAGATACCTGGGATTGGTTTTTAGAAAGAGAGAGACAGATTTCATCGGAACTTGACCAGCAGTCGGTGGCCAGCCAACTGCAAGATCAATACTGAACTGGCCAGAATCCTTGTACATGGTCATCTTCCTACTCCTCCTTTTTGGAGGGCAGTAAAATAACTGATTTTAAGAAACCCAAACACCAAGAACTCTCACTATTTCCCACAGAAGCAGCTTTATTTAAACTCTCAATGAAATTTCATGTTAGGCCATTTTTTGTTGGATTTGTTATTTGTTTTGGGCCCTTTAACATGCATTTGAGCGTGTAGGAAACCGGCTTAGACAGGCAGGGAGTGTAAATCATTTTGTATGTTTTGTGTTGTCTCATATGTTTCTCTGCTGACCTTTTATTTATTCAGGCTCCGTAGTGGTGCCTGGAGGTCAGATATGAGCCCAGCCTTAATTTAACTGATAGTCATTCAAACTAACCTGGTAACAGGGTTACACTGTACTTAACTTTCCGAACACTTTCAAATACAAAAAAGGTCTCTGATTAACGTCACATGAGGTGAAATAGACTGAATAACAACCACTGGAAAATTAATCACCTACAGAGAATTGAGTGAATCACTGGGTCTGAGTCTGAGTCAGAGATAGGAAACACTTTGAACGCCATCAGTGGTGTTTTAAAATCAAAGCGGAACAGAGATTAGTTTTGCAATTTTGGAGTCATTGAGTGTCACAAACACCAACATGTCTGATGTTTCCATTCAGAAACAACTGTGTTGCCCCAAAAATCCCTGCCCTTCTATTGTATTATATAGAGGAGGAGAAACACCTACGGCTCATTAAAAACATGCATCGCTTTACTTTCAAATGGTTAATTATGCACAGACTCTGTGACATACAGTCAAATATATTGTATACAAAAGGAACCTTTTCTTGAATAGAAAATGTCCAATTTTAGGAGATAATTCTTTTGATCAAATACATTCCTGGTTATTAATCACCTTTGTTGGTCCAGAGGGTCAATGGTGGGATGTGAGATCTGCTTTTCTTCAGAGGAACTACTAGTCACAGAGGTGAACACCTGACCAGTTAAATCATCAACAACCAACACATTCAGTAACCTTTGGATGTTGGGACAAAACTTTTCTTTTGCCACTCCTCACATCTTTAAGCTGTAAGCTGTGTCTTTGACTCCTGCCTCTAGTTGTTCTTATGGAACAAGCAAACTTAGGCTTAAGACTGATTTGGTTTGATCAAATATTTTTTTCACTTTGAGCTATAGGAAGTGTTGAATCAATTGAAACCTAAATGAATGGAGGTTAGAAGTGAGAACGATGTGGATTATGGATCTCCCATAGGGTTGCCGTGTAATGTGGAGGAGCAAAAGACCATAAGGCTTTGTTTGGTTGAGACTGAGCCCCACAGTCACTATTAGCAGCAGCTTTATTGATTTAAATTAGATACAGGCTGTCATTGTTGCAGCTCAGTAGTTAATCTGCTGAAGCTTGATTTGTCAAATTTGAGATGTTCTGGAGATGTCTGTTTTTTTAGGTTTCATACTGATGGTTCGGTCTTTTCTTTTTCAACTGAGTAGTACATTTGGTTGTTGTTCGCTTTTTCCTCACAAGCCTTTTGTTGAGTAACTGCTATAAGTCACAGCACTTTTTATTCTGAAGCTAACTGACTGAATTAGAAAATATTGGAGGATGCAGTTGCATGACTGCAGTACATGTATTTACATACAAAACCTGCTCTTGGCTGTTTTGAATATGGTCTTTTATTCTGGGATTAGAATAATTCTATGTATGTCTTCTTTGCTTTTTGCGTTTGTTCATAAAATGAATCAAAAGAAGAGAGCTTGTTTTTAAAAGGAGCAACCAGGTGTCCATGGCATTGGTCTATAAATAGCTCTGGGTCTATTTATAGATTGATGGATGTAACTCCCCTCAATGTCACAGAGGCTCAGTGATACAACAGCATCCAGTGCACTGCTATAAATGTGCATTCTGCAAGCGCACTTTTGTCTTTTATTGAGCTATAATAATTTTGCATTTAGTCCAGTACAAGCTCTGTCTGTCCTTTACCATCTTTATGACATTCAAGATCAATCTTTCACTTAACAAAGCTGAGAAGTAGACTTATTCACAACGATGCAGGTCTGTTTTCGCAAGCTGGTGTGAAAGTTTTGTGTGTTTGACGGAGTGTTTCACTAATTATAGGTTTGTTTCCCTGGTAACACCTGCCAGTCATACTAATGTGTTGCACATCAGCTTAAATGGGCATTTTGGCTAGCGATAATGTGATAAATCCTAAATCCTATCATAAAGCTTTTCCCCTTTCCTCGTGGAACCACTTTCACTTTGACACTTTAGCCACATGCACCTACGACACATCGTCCTCCATCTTCCAATATTCATCTGCGATCACACAGTCTGTTACGCTCTGGAGGGAGTGTGTGCAAAAAGAGATCCATTATTTTAGATTCTGCCTGCTGCTTTTGTTTGCAGCTCAGCAGCTGAAAGGGAGTGATCAGCCAACCATTACCATTCATAATGGCTTTTCTGCCTCATCCACAAGTCTAGAAGCGTGCCTCCGGTCGGGGCTATCTCCGTGTGCCACCCCCCCCCACCCACCCCCCCCTCCCCATCCTGCCAGCCGGCCCCAGCTCCAGCCTTTACCACCCTTGATGTCTGTGAGCATGTGTGCACACGCAGGTGGATGTGTGGGGACTTTGTTTTTGTGGATGGGAATCCAGAGCCGTGGCTGTGACTATGACAGCGGAAGACCCTATTGAAAACGAGTGAAGTCAGCCAGTGCAACCGGGGGCCCCCCGAGTTTGTCTGATCATGCAACAACAGGGGGGCCCCAGAGGGATCGGGAGGTTGGTTAGGATGGTTGGAACCAAAAAACAAAAAAAACAAACAAAAAAAGTGCTTTGTATCCTAACCAGGACGTAATTTAATAACCGCTGAATGTATAATACAACCAAAATGTGTCATTGTTGCCTTTTTTCTTTTAAAAGTAGGTAGAAGAAACACACCATTGATACTTAAACATAGGAACTAGAAAATGTTGCTTTCCTAACTTTCCAGACTGCAGGTAAAAACCACAAAATGAATTAGGTATTACTTTCATTGGGCAAGAAGGCTGGAATTTAGGTATGCCACCCAGCTAATGACTAGACGGGTGTCTGACTAGATGAGACATTTGCTGCATAAGAAGCAAATGTTTTTGCATTTTAAACCAGAAAACAGAATGAAGATTCTACAAATAAACCCTTGCAAATCACAAACGTGCTTTCACGACACTGCATTGTGCATGACTTGCTATCCTTAACTGCTTGTGCCAAATACAAGCATGTTTTTAAGGCACAGCTCCTAACCCCACAGTAAAAGTGCCCCCTCCTTTCTCTGCTCGCTGCTGACCACTCCCTGGGGAACAGTGTCCATTTAAAGGAGGAAAAGCACAACGGAAGAAAGACGAAATGATAGAGGCATAGAAAAGGATAGGGTGGAATAAAAGAATCAAAGTTATGAAGTGTGCGCGCATATGCGTGTGTGTGTGTGTGTGTGTGTGTGTGTGTGTGCGTGTGTGTATGTGAGATGGGGTACCTTACAGAACTGGAGAGAAAGGGGAAAATAGGAGGAGAGAGAGGGGGGGGGGGATGGAGAGTCAACAGTGAAAAAGAGAGGAAAATCAAGTAGCCATCCGGTGATCATTTTACAGGCCGAGAGGAAGTGTTCCTGGGGAGGGGAAGGAGCCAGACAAATGACTGAATGAGAGCTAAGTGGGTGGTAACACAGGCTTTATGCAGAGCATCATTCCAACAGGTAGAAGACTAAAACCACAGAGAGAAGCTGCAACATTCATACAGTAAACACAAAACACTGTAGGACAGGGAGGGGGAGAAAACAAGAATGACCACTATTGTGGGTTTTAACAGGTGACAACAGCTACACACAAAGCTGTTTTCACCCCTTTGAAAGCTGACATATTTGTGTAGACGCAAAATGTTGTTCAATTAATTTTCTCTGGTCTTAATAGGTCAAAGAGCAAGTAATCAATAGAGAAAATTATATTTGAGATGTTTTTTTCTGTGTTGTAATAGTATGTGGTTTCTTCTATATGCAACAGAAATACTGAAAAATTATTTGTGTTAGTTCTCAAAAGTACTTTTAAACTACAATGTTAACAGTATTTGTATCCTGGAGAATAGTGACTTTTCCCCGCTGCTGAAAATAATTCAGCCATCCTATGAATAGCCCCATTTGTTGACATGAGACATGGAGCAGAAAGTGCACCTTTGGAAAGAGACATTTTGATTTGCGGGGCTCTATGCAGATGTTACGGTAGCCGAAAAGACAGATGGCAGCAGAGCAAGTGTGCAGGGAAAAAGATATGGAACATCTGGTCCTTTGCCACCTAATCCCTCTCTGAGTATCTTAGACGGTTACTATGCGAATAGAAATGAGAAAAGATTCAGTTAACTTCTTCATGAGTCGTCCACATCTGTCTGCTATGATTGTTATTGCTCATGACATATATTGTCTCCCCATCAGCTGATTTCATTTTTCCACAGAGGCATTCCAAATGTCGGATTCTTGAACATAGTCTTCGTCTTCCTGTTTACAAAAATTGAGTACCAGGTGAAGCAGTCGCACAGGAAAAAAAAAAAAATCACAGTCACATTGGCCATTGTCCCCCCCCCCCCCCCTGTTGCCCCACGTCGTCTGCCCAGCTTCCCCAGTGTCCAGGGAGCTGAGTGAAAGATGCCGGGGAGCGTTCGGTTTCAGTGCAAACAGATACCACACACTTCTGCTTAGAATCTAATAAGGGAAGTGCTTTCATCCTTTGGCTCAGGAAGACAGAATAATGCAGGGAGGTATCAGAAACGCTCACTGCCGGACTCCTGGTCCACGCTCATGGAAACTCTCGGCTCACAAGTGAAGCAACGACAGACTTTAACCGGGAAACTTTACAGCTCTTGAATGAATACAAAAGTTTACAATCACAATGCATCCACTCTGGAAGGAGCGTGCTGGTTTGCATGGGGTTGTGGGGTTGCGGGCACATGTGAGTGAGTGTGTTTAAGTGCATGTGTTGTGGAGTCCTGCAAGGCCCCTGGTATCCAGCAGAGGAATGCAGCAGTCTCTTGAAAAGTAGTTATCAGCTAATGAGAATTCCACTCGGAGCAGGAAGGAAGGGCTTAGAATGCATGTCCCTCAGCGAATTGGGGCGAATGTTAATCACGATGCCTTTAAGTGAACACACTCACACACACGCGCGCGCACGAGCCTGCGTGCGTGTGTGCGTGCGCGGAGCAGCGACCCAGCAGAGAGGGCTGCAGAGCCTGAGACCTGAACGGACAGGAGGGGGGAGACGAGGAGAGAAAGAGAGAGAGAGAGAGAGAGAGGATGTTTTTAAAAACTAAGCTGGTGTTGTCTTCGTGGTTTGGAACTAATTGGTTTCAGATGAAAATCAGTGCACACAAACTTGAGAGGGCCTTAATGTTCCCCTTGCACTTCGTCTTGCTTTATAAAAAATAAAAAAAAACGAAAAAAGAACGCCCTCCTCTTCTGTCTTTCCCTTCACTTTCTCTTTTTCTTCATGGCTTTTCGTCATGCTGCCCTGCTGATTAGCCAATTAATCAAACTCTGTTTTGTTTTCAGTACATTAATATCTGTATCTAGAGAGATTTAGCATTAAAGGCCAAAAGAAATCATACACGACGTGTCTTCCTGTTGCTGCCTCTCTCACTTTTTGTCAAAAGGCATGATAATTCCAGACAATATTCTGACTTCCACTACGCTGCCCCCCCTCCCTCTCCTTCAGTCCACGTCTGTTCTTCTCTCTCTGTGTCTTGCGCTCTCACTGTTTTGCCATGAAGGACACCAGGGCCTCCAGAGATCCCGTCCCTCAGGAAGAAAGTAAGCGTCCCCCTCCCTCCTGTTTTTTCATAACCTATTATTTATGTCTGACAGACCTCCTCCAGACAAATGGCTGCCATATGGAGAAAGACAGAAAGTCAGAGGAGAAGGAAGGAGGAAAGGGGGGGGGGGGGGGGTTAGTGATCTCCGCATCCTCTTTCTCTCTTTAAGACTGGTGGGATTTTTTTCAGGGGTTTTGAAATATGGATTAGCTTTTCAATATGATGTTAATAATCTTTCTTAATTATTATTTTTTTGGCTTTATGAGAGAACTTGCGATGCCACGTGAAATAGTCCTATGCTTTGAGACGCCTGCTGTTTGACCGTCTCGATGGCAGGCGATTTCAGTCACACCGTCTCTGTGGTCTATCCAGACACGTTTCCCCGTCGCGCATGTGTGAAACACCAGAGTGTGTGAAGGGGCAGATTCAATCACTCAAATTAGGGAGACTGAAGTTTGTGTAATAGTGACAAACAGGAAAAGTGCTAAAGTAGGACCTGTCAGGGCATCAGTCAGCATTACTCTTACAACATGTTAGTTAACAGACAGATTTTCCTTTTCCAAGGAAACTGCTTAAAAAAAGTAATTCAGAGTTAGACGGTGACAACTTTAAAGATGGAAACTCATAGTAACTCAGAGTTTCAATCAATGCTTCCCATCCAACTTTACCCAGAGCTTTTTTTTCTCCACAATCTTTACATTATATGTATCTGACATAGTAAATAAAGCAGGCGGAAATAAACCCATTTCTTTTTTACCGTGGATTGACGCTGACATTTACATGCATCTTCAGAAAACAAACAAAAGCAAAACAGGGGAATCGGTGAGAAACTTCCTTTACTGGAGCTGTGACTGACAGCAGCAGAGATGTAAAAGTTGACACAAGGGGGGAAGGAACTGCCATTCTCTGTTCTTATGGAAAACAGGAATGACATTGTATGTAACCCTTAATCACAAGATGACAGTTAATTACAGCATCCTGCGAGAAGGACAGCACACATTAACGCATTGGTTTTTGTAGTTTCCCCTGCTGAACGCTACACATATGTGGTGGGTCATAGTCCCTTTTAGGAATACAGAATTGATATGGAATTTTATCCGGTCCCTCCTGACACTTTCGTTACATTATTCCTCCTTTTTTTATAACATTTGTCTTTTGGTTACTCCTCTGCTTCCCCTCCCGGCTCTCTTGAGTTGTTCATTTTTCTTCTCTCTTCCTGTCAGAATTAAAGCGTAGCTCATATCTGGTCCCTGAGGGAGCAGCTGGACAGCTAATCCCCGATGCACTCTTCTCCTCCTCCTTCCCCACCTCTTTTTCCACTCCCCTCTCCCTGATTCTCCCTTCCGTCCGTCCTTCCTTCCTTCCTTCCTCTCGACATCTTTGGTGTAATACCTCCCTTGTTCCCGCCGGACAAAAAAACACCTTTGTGTCCTGCCTGACTTGCTCCTCTCCATTTTTTACACCCCCCCCCCCTCCCTCCCTCCCTCCCTCCCTCCCTCTTGCCCCACCCTTCTTTCTCTCTGAAAGGGGAAGCAACATTTAAAGCTGGAAAGGGGAAATTGTAAACAGCAGGTTTCTGAGCCTCGGGGCTGAGGCAGAGTCCAGCAGGGCTCAGAATCCAGCAGAGCAGAGAAGAAGGCCTTTGTTATGTGGGGATTAGTAAGGGAGGTGAGGGCAGGGTTTCCACTTCCACCAAACTCCTCACACCTCTGCCTCTAATCACCACCGCTAGAACAACACACCCAGTTAAACACATGGGACACAAAGGAAATGTCACCGACCTGCTCAGACCTGTACCGGACTTGGTTTTGAAGTGTGAGATGCTACCCCGTGACAAATGTGTCATCTTGATCCCGTTTCCTGATCAAAAAAGAAAAAGACAACAAACACAACGTTTTGTCAGCCATTGAACAAGTTACATCAGGCTGAGCACCAAAGCTCTCTGCGTTCAAGATTCAGGCCCAGGTCCAATCGGCCATGACAAAAAAAAAAAGAAATACCACTCAAGTGGATAAAACCAAAGTGTAGCATGTGGTGGTGGGGAAACAATCCGGAGCACCAAGCTGTCAATAAAACAGAATGTGATGGATATTTTTTTGCAGCTGGCAGTGAGAACATCTGGCTGCTCAGATTTTCCTTTAGTCCTATTCTCCATTTTACATCTTCATTGGTAAGGACTGAATTTTTCTTTTTTTTTTCTTTTTTTGGAGATTAAAAGAGTAGCCAACACATGATACAATCGAGGGAAATGGTGTATGGATTTAAGAAGATTAAAGATAAAGAAAAGCATTTTTCAACAGCTTCAAGAGCTTCCAACAACAAAAGTAAGATGTGTCACCAGTTGTTAGAATAGTTTTCAAAGGAGAGTTCTATTTTGTTCCTTTATTTGAAAAAAATAGGCTTATGGCCCATTTTGGCTATTTTGTTACAAAGCATTTAGCTATTTTTCTTTTGGCACTTAGCATTTGTTTAATTCTGAATATTTTATGATGCAGTATCATTCCGATGTGACCCAGCACATTTCATTAGGTGATTCACATCTAATGTGACATCTCTTTTTCATTTACACTCCAGAGACAGCATTTAGACACAAGACACATGTACTGATACTTTTAAAGAGTCATGGGGCGTGAGAACATGGAATTCTCCTATTTTTATCCAAACAGGATAAATCAATGAATGCTCCTGACATTAAAAAAATCATCAACAAACGTAATTGGTTTCTGTGACACCTTCCAAAGGAATCTCCTTTGCAGGATCGTGTCATTTCAGAGTGAGGACTATATTAGGGAGTCTTTTTACGCTTAAAAGCATTTTTGGCCGAATATGCTCCTTGACATCTCTGATTTACAACTATTATTTAAAAACACAGTAGGTGTCCGCCTTTGTGCCAGATGATTCAGCTGAGGCTTTAAATCTCTAGCAGATAGGTGCACAAAAGGGCAGTCCATCAGCTTTGACTGTTGGACCTATTTTAACCAAACATCAATACCCCACTGTAAATCACACTCTGACATTTTGGGTTCTTCTGAAGAAATTCTGAGCATATGGACGGAAGGTGTGTGCACTTAAAAACGCACGTGCGAACCAAAGGGATCGATCAAACACCGGGGACGGGGCTGGATGTGCTGCGGAGAGAATGACAACCTCATGTTGGAGATTTAGCATCGAGCTGGAAGCACAAAGTCAGGCGGGCCAGCGTCGGGCTTTGATGGCAGATATGGAATGGCGTCTGAGAGTTTTCCTCCTATCGCCTTTTATGTCGCTTTTTCTCACTTTTCCTCTTCCCCTTCCATCTCCTCGGTGTGTCGGTGTAGGTTCAGAGCTGAAGTTTTCCGTCGACAGCCAGCCTCTCTCTCTCTGTGTGTGTGCTTTGAACTCCTCAAACTGTTCTTTTGAAGGGCATGGCCATAAAATGCTCTTTTATACAGGCCCGGTCTCTTTGATGGGGTGTCACTTTGTACAATGCTCTGCTTAGAAACTTCAGAAAGGCATGGCCACACCTATACAGACAGACAGACTGGCAGGTAGGCCTCGCGGATGAGGCACGTCAGGTTTGGAGGCCCCGGTTTTTCAGTCAGTGTATCAATTGTGGATTGTAAAAAACATATTCATGCCACTTACCGAAGGCGTGTTGTGTTAAAAAAAAATGCTTGTGCGAGCAGATGCTTGTTATGTTTCGTTTGGTGAGGTATTTTGGAATTCCTCTATGTGCTAACTGAGCGCATGCTGCTGCTGAACGTTTTTTATTGTGCTTTTAAATGTGATGATGGCATTGTTGCTAATCAGGGGGGTTCAGATTGACCCACTGATGTGTGCATGTCCAAAATATGTCTACCGCAACTGTGCTATGCTCAAAATTATACTTCCATGTTAGTTCTGATCTAGGCAAAAAGTTACTGGAATGGTGACTTTTTTTTTTCCGGTGGGCATGGCAAATGTATCACCGGATTTTATCAACGTACTGCAATATAACATCTCAGTTTCTAGCACATATTCATGTCTGACAAAAGAAACCGACAATTATTTTAAAAAGGGAAACTTTCAATTTGTCCGCATAAATATATTTTAACATCTCATCGTTTTTACAAATAAAATATAAGCAGATCATATGCGGTTCACTCAGGCCCGTTTGAATTGAGATGAAAGCATGCAGTCCATGCTGAAAAGAATCCGTCTCTAAAGTCTTTAACATGTTGAATCCCAAAAATCTGTGCTGCAGCATACCCTGTCCATCAAAATTCATGATGAAGCCACACAAGTTTTTTTCCTCTAAAAAGCAGTTGTATTGTTTTTAACCCACACATGAAATAGAATGAAATAAATAATAAAAAATAGAATTACACTAGAAAGGCGTACAGATACAAAAAATTATTTTAGTTCGGATACTATTTTCCACTTTCGGTTCCCAGTTATCAAACTGTGGCCATTACTGTTTGGGTTGGGTTTCCCAGAAGCATCCAACACTGAGACAAGCTTTGTTCTATTGTAAGACATGAGCACTGAGAGGCTTTTGGGAAGCTGGAACCTGACTTTTCCCAGGATCTCGTTCACCTGAGATGGAGAACAACAGTGGGAGAAAAGGGGAACACAAAGAGAAGCTGTGCACCCACACAGGGACACATGTGCACCCACTCTGTTTCCGCTCCTCTCTCACAAGAATGTGTTAAAAAGAAAAATGACTTTTTTCATTTCCTACAGTAGCAAGAAAGAATGTTTGAAATAGAATGTTGAGTATTTTTTTTATAAAGGGTTTTTAAAACCGAACCAAGTTCATAGAAAAGCTGAGATGTGGCCTTGTCAGCAAAACTAAATAAAATGAAGCTACATATTAAAGAAGATTGGGCCAAAATTCTTCTGAAATGGTGTGAGACACTAAGAACATCATACGAAAACATTTATCTTAGGTTATTGCTGAGGAGAGCAGAACCAAGAACAGTTTACTTGGTTCTTATCAAAATGATTCCGGGATTATCCATCCATCCATTATTGTTACTGCTCATTCCCTAATGGGATCGTGTGGAAAACTGGAGCCTATCCAAGTGGTCAATGGTCAAGAGGCAGGGTACACCCTGGACAGTCCCCAATCCATCACAGGGCCACACAGAGACACACAAGGACAAACAACCACTCACACTCACTCCTAAGGGCAATTTGGAATGTCCAATTGACCAAACATGCAGGTTTTTGGACAGTGGGAGGAAGCCAGAGAACCCGGAGAGAACCCACGCAGACACGGGGAGAACATGAAAACTCCACACAGTCCGCCAGTCCATCACAGGGCCTTCCAGGATTAATCAAACATAAGTTCATCTAAAGCAGTAATTCCCGAATTTCAGTGACTTTGAACTTTTTATGTCCGGAAGTTCCTCTGGTGAGCTCAAAAGTGTAGCTATATCATGAAGAGTCCTCGGTAAAAGTGTACAGTCTATTTATATAACGTGTTTGAGCAGCAGAGGTGAAAAAAGGTTATTGGCCTTATTTATCTGAAATGATGTTGGACCATCTCATTTCCGGAGTTTCAAATACATCTCAAAGAAAAACCTATTAAGATATAGACACAGCATTTACCGCTACCAAAGTACCGATAAACACACCTTGTGGGAGTTTACACTAAGTGTCTCCAGGAGAGATTTTTACCAGGATGTCAAACGCACCCACACACGTGAGACATACTCATTTAAAAGGATGAAAGCACTTCCATTCACACAGCCCCCACTGGTAAAGATGTCAGGTCGCATAGGGGCGTTTGTCCAAATGGTTTAAGATAGCACAGCGTGCTGTTTTACAGTTTTACTCTGTAAAACTGAGAAACTTCCACAAAATACAGAATAACACGTATGCTAGAAAAATCTTACTTGGGGCCTTCAAAACGCAGGAAGCAGCAGTGAATGGAGCAAATGGAAATGACAGCTGATAATAAAAAATAATAGTTGTCAGAATCTCAAGATGATGTTTAAATTCATTTGTATATAAATGCATCTTAAAACTTTGAGGGCAATTTGCTTCCAATATACATTATTGCTTGTTTTGTAGTTGAAACATTTCAATAAGATGACAGAGCAAAGTGTGATAAACTTTTATGTTTGTGATTTTTTTACACCTTTTAGCTGGTTATCATCTGTATGAATCACACCTTCTGTTTCCCGTCAAGCCGTTATGAAATTGTGACAGGAAATCACCGTATCTGAAGCTTCCTCGGGGGGGTTAATCCACCGAGACTTAACCTTTACAGCTGTGGCGGTGACGACACTCACGTTTTTACTCCGACAATGTCGAGGCGTGAGTTCGAGATGTATTGCTCGCCTGTGAGAGCGAAATGTGTTTCTCATATCTTTAACATAATAACATATTGCAATACTCTTTGTATTAATCACGTGCCAAGGAGCCACTCTTTGAAAATAAAAAAAAAGAACTGAATGTTTGTGTGACAGGACCCGGCGAACCTCTGAAATATCCATCACCCTCACATTCCGAGTTGAGCGGAAGAGCTGTCAGGGCCGAGCATGTGAAACAGATCTCAAAGACAAGATCTTTGAACAAACATCATAAGGCCTCTGTTAAACCAGTTTGATCATCAACCTGTTTTCTTGCTGAGCCCGTCTTCCGCTCTTTGGTCTGTGCGGTGTGGCTTTTTGTGCGTGCGTGCCTGTGTGTGTGTGTGTGTGTTGTCTTCTCAGTGAGAAAGTCTAAAAGGATGTAAATCAGTCTGTCAAAAGGTATGCGCTGTGAAAACATCCTGAGTGCACACTGAGATAACATATATCTATGGACGCACAAAAACACAAACATCGCACAGACACATGTCCGACTGAGATGAGTGATAATTCAGAGGGACGTTTTTTGGGTGGGGGCAGGAAAGACTGCGAATGCTAATACTTTTACAGTAAATACTGGTATCAATGCTCAAACGATTACTCAGACATTTAAAAGCGAGTGATTAGATTATTCGTTTTGCAGCCCTGATGTTTTGTTGGTGAGTCAGAACACGCATTAAAAAAAGAAAACATCCAACTCAATGATGCTTTGGTGTTTCGCTGTACAGAATAAAGCCCGTGCCAAATATGGCCGCGAGAAATGTTTCCGTTTTCACCAACTCAGAACTTCTTTTTTTTTCTTTTTTTTTTCACTTTCCCATGTCAGTGTCAGGCAACTGAAAGTGCTGCGGCCCCACGGAGCTAAATATAGCGCGGAGGCATCTGTGGTAAGAAGGTTTGGAAATCACACAGATAAGCGCTTTGCGGGGAGACGAGGGCTGAGAAAATGTGAACGCTGCAGTTACTGTAAGACGACTCTCCGAGTAAGTTGGTGAGTAAGGTAAAATTTATTCAAGAGATGTGGCTTCGTTTTGCAGAAACCACACGACTCAGTGAACTAAAGGTCCAGAAAAGTTTGGCCTTAACAGCACACTTCATTTGAAATGTTTTTCATTTCTGTCAAACGTACCTAAATAATACATATTGTAGCTGTAGCTGTCATTGTAACTATAACAAATAAGTCTTTCCATGGCTGTCAGTGACCAGTCGAGTGGAGGGTCAATAGGTCACATAACAACAGAACACTCAAGAGAAAAAGAAGGGGGCAAAGAAAAAAATCGTTATCACTGGAGTGACCTCGTGTTGGCAGCACCATTTCGGCCCGTCACCACTTTGAGTGACACCCGTCAGAGTCGAGGGGGTCAGTAGAGGTGAAGAAGTGTGATGTACATGAGTGTATGCACAAGGAGTTGCAAATGTGTTGTTGTGAAAGTATTAAAGTGGGGACTAAAGGGCTCATTCAAGGAATTAAGTATTTTTTTACCTCTGCATCAGTGCTTTGCTTCACATGTTCATTCAGTAATACAATTTATAAAGAAGACAAAAATAATTAAGATTTCATAGAAAAAAAGGAGGTGACTCATTCTCTGCATGTTACCCTACACATTAAGTTTGTCAGCAGTCAGCGGTTTTGAGCTGAGTGTTCACACTCAGAGCATTCACATTCAGTTTTGTATGAACTTTTTAAATGTCATTAGATAGAAGATGCACGTTTGATTAATTCCATCGGCTGCTTTGGAATGAATACTAAATGTTGTAAAGTGTCATTGGAGCACGGCTGTGACGGCTTTATTGCAAATGACAGTGACAAACAGAGCGGTGTGCGTAAAATTAGGGGATTTTTCAGAAAGTACAGTAGGATTGGCTGACAGAAAACATGAGAGAAAAATGGGGGAAACATCCCCATTTTGTTGTGTGTGGATTTTATTTGCGTAATATTGCCTCTGATCATGACCGTGGGTCCAGAAACACCCACGTGTGTGAGCACATGTTAAGGAGATCTATAACAAATCTACTACTTTATCCACTCAATCTCATTAACAGTGCAAATTATATTTGCACAAAGTTTTATAGTCAGCTGGTTGAGTTTAAAGTTTGCTCTGGCACACAATCTTTTGTTTTCGGTTTGAATCTTTTTTGTCAGATGATGTCACTCGGCAGAATAGACTTTTGGATTTGTGTCTCTGTTAAAGCAAATAGAAATAAATAGAATGTGTAGAATTGTGTAGAGATTAAAAAACATGGCTCAGTGTATTCATTAAAAACCTTACGCCCCTGGCTGTGATGACACGAAATAATTTGAGGGGGAAACTGAAAGGGGTAGATGGCCATAGATGATAAGGACGATGGGAAGAAAGGAAGCAGATTAACCCTTACTTGGGTTATTTCCTAAAGGCATAGCTCCTCCCCAGAGAGGATATGAGAAAAGGATGCAAGGAAGGATACACTTCTGTCCTTGTCTCCTTTTTCCCATTTTAGGGGTTGAGCACTGTGGTCGGGTTATGGGTGATTTCCAGGTCCTGGGAGAGAATTACAAGCAAGGCTAATGAAAAGCACCCCAGGCCTAGTAAAAGCCCAGTAAAGCCAGGCCTGCAGGGTCAGACCATCACTCTGTGATTTCATACTGGTTTCACCTGCCGCATGTGTGAAGCACTTTGTGACGGAGGACGTACAAGTAGTATAAAACACAACTGTGTTTTTCCTGAGGCTAACATTCATGCCATTGGTCAAAAACCCAGCATAACATGCACTTTCTCAGACTAGGGTGTGTCTGTGCTCCGGTCATGTGTGCACCAGTCAATGTGGACTTTTAACATCTGGTCTTTTTATATAACATTACATTCCTCTTGTGCTAAAAAGAAACACCCCTACTCTTAACCTGAGGCAAAAAAGTTAAAGAATTCTATCATTTTTTCCCCCAAAATTCTTTGTTTTCAGTAAATCCTACGTCAATTTCTCACTTTAAATATATTATTGTATCAAATGCATCATTGTTATATGAATTGTTAGCAATTAACATCTCTGTAAAGATGACACCTTAAGGTGGAAACCGCTGTCAGATTATCCATGCGAGGAAGAGGCAGGAAAGATAAGACTCCCGTTGAATGGGGGATGGTGACTCAACATGACAGGGGGGGAAGTAAAAGGCAGGGGGGCACCGGCGGGTGCGGGTTATGTGACCACTGTTAAAGGTTAGGCTACTGTTAGCTGTGACCAGGCTGCAGGGGAGGCTTCAGATGAAGGGAGGATGTGACTGACGCGTGCATAGAGTCGATTGGCAGGGGGGCGGCTGGAGGCGGCGGGCGGAGAATAATGGCGGCAGGATGAGGGTGGCTCAATTGACAAGAGTGCGTGTGTGTAACTTAAGGCCGTACATGTCCTCCATGTTGTTTCAGGTGTCCGTGCAACCCCGGCTAACCGGCCAGCCCGAGAGGAAGGACTGGCAGCTCATTAGCCTGATCAAAGACTCCACTTCCCCCTCGGGTTTAACACACAAACACGCACGTGCGCACATGCAAACACACTGACACTGTGTTTACCTGGTTAATCTGAGGCTAATCTACTTTATATGCAGGATGTGAGGGTCCATTAGGGAAATAAAGGTGTGGGGATGAAGTGATGGGGTAGAGGAAGAAAGAGGGGAGAGCTCCTCGTATCAGTTTGATACAACTAGTTTAAATATGCTGCCTCTGTAGAGTTACAAGCTTTGAAAATGTAGTAAATGGCCGATTAAAAATAATAGAGGGCTGGTTTAAAGTTCCTGCTATATGTTTGTTTTAAACTGGAAGATCAGAATGGGGACCTCAAATTTTTTTTTATTTCTATTTTATGTTCTCAACACTCACTGAGCTGTTTATTCATCAATTATATTTCGAATTTAGGTTTGATTCTGAGGCTCGTAAATGCTGATACTAGCAAGGCTGCTTGGGAGCAAGTAGATAGAAATTTTTAAAAAGTCACACGTCTCAGCTGATGCAGAAAAATATCCTCCGACAGGACGTAACCACCGCCACTGACTCAGCTTGTGCAGCTGGAATGATTCATTTATTCAAAATCAAAATGTGTAAAAATAGGCCTTGTAATGAAGAGGAGCTTTTCATTGTTTTCTCATACTGAATCAGATCCTGATTCATATCCTGTATTGACTGGGAATGCGTTCTGAAATTGACCACCTCATCATCTTTCACAACAAAAGAGCAGATGAGTCAAAGCATCCATCTTGGGCCACATCCTCTCAGCCCAGGAGGGGATCTTCTTATATTAATCAGAGGGTTCCAAAGTAAACTTACCATGATCGCATCTGGACAGAAACACTTGCATTCACACATTACTCACATCCACAGATACAGGGGACCAGCCATCTTTGCCTTTTACATTTAGCTTGACCCTTCTCAAATCCCAGACCTTAGAAATGTTTAGTTTTGCATTTATGGTTAACAATACATCCAACTCCCGGGCTGGTTGAAGCAAATAAATTTCTATTAATTCAGTTTGTTTGAACTGGTACAAGTCATTCGGGGCCCTAAGTCGGGTTATTTTAGACCAGAGAACACTGTCAACACTGTGAAAACCGACTGCACGTACAATTTTGTTTCTGGTTTCTTTTAATATTCATGTTCGGCTGGGCATCAATATGTATGCCTTTCTTGTGACAAACAGGTTATTCACATATAACTACTAAAGGAAAAGCAGTGTATCACTGTTATCTCATTCAGACAATCCACTGGAACCAGATATAAAATTAACTGCTTCCACTGGGGAGGAGAATGATCATTCTATTTCATAGCTGATGCATCAATCACAGAAATATTAGTTGTTGAAAACATCTTTAACAGTTTTAACAGTTTATTTACACTAAGTGTAATATCAAATAGCTTGCATTATAAGCAATCATTTCATTCCAACATACCTTTTTTTTATAAACTGAACATATCAGTTAAATGTTTTAACTGATATGTTCGTATGAAGCATATCAGGTCAAACAAACCATCATTTGTATTGTAAAATAGGTCAACATTCAAACATAAATGGATTTTTAAAAAAACTAGTAATTGGTTACAATGAACAAAAATCATAGGCTGGATCTGCACTGGGTTTAAAACCTTTTGATGGTCAGCTTTAACTTCTGTGCAATGAACTGATCAGAACTAGACTCTGTTTTTACAAATTGCATTGCTCTCTCTAGTGTTCCGCTGAAAATTCCTGAAAAAAAAAAAAAAAAAAAAAAAAAAAATAAAAGAAAAAAAAAACTTCACAGATCTCCCCTAAACTGGAAGAACCCCACTGGGCAAGGGGAGGAAAAGGGAGCTCCGGTGGAAGTTAACCTTCGACCTCTCTTCAGTGGAGTGACAGGACCCCGACTGCACTTCGACCTCCGGGGAGCAACCAATCGCTGAAGCGTGACCTGCCATCGAGGGCGGGGCTACGAGAGACCGCATTTCTCCACGCCACTTTCCACATTCTGAACATACCAAGAGTCACTGTGGACACATATCAGTCAGACACCCCAGGGATGAACACACACACACACACTCACACACATGACTATATCACACACAGATTCAGTGCAAAATATAAATTCTTGTAAGTGTAAATTTACTATTCTTCATTCATTAGTTTACACTATTGAACATCCATTCGTAGAATTAGTTTTTATTTATGTTTTTTCTGAAAAAAAGATGGATTCCTGATCATAGACTAAAAACTACCAAACCACTTGAGAAAAAAAGAGAAAAAGATTTACCTAGATTTAGTGCTCAGTCAATTTCATGAACTTCATGAAGGCCTATCTTTTTATTTAACATATCTCTTTTAGACTTAGACTTAGACTGACTTAGACTGAACTTTATTGATCCCTTGGGAAGACTCCCTCAGGAAATTAAAGTTACCAGAAGATACTGGAGAGGCAGACGTCTACACAGCGCCTTGTAAGTACCAAGTACTCATTGTGATAGACATCCCTCACATTCAGACTAAATCTGAAGTGTAGTACACTCTGTGTACGTCACTGTCTGTGTGGCTGCTTAGTTTGGCACATCCACGATTTGGCATATGAGTGTATGTGTGTGTCTTGTGGCTGCATGGCGAAGAGCATTTCCCCATTTCGGTTGTCCCTTTGCTATTTATGTATTTTTACATGCATGTGACTGCCTCAGAATAGAACCGTGAGTGTGTGTGGTGTGTTGTGTGTGTGCCTGTCTCAGCACACAGGTTTTTAATTGCCCTCCTGGTGTGGTTGCGCAAAACCCATCCCGTGACGCTGGACAACTTCAGACCCTGCATCAACTGAAACAGAGATACATAACGGTCTCGCACACACACGCACACACACACACACACACACACACACACACACACACACATACAGTGTCTCGACAGTGACCCAGACAGAACCAGACCGGGCTACACACTAATTACATGCCTGAAATTAGACATAATATCAGTCATGGACTGTGGAAACAGTGATGGAGGGCCAAGCCAGGGCAGGGTGTGTTTGTCCATGTTTGATTTCTACTTTGACTAAATCTTCACGGGTGATAATCGGGTTGTTTTTGGTCCATGTGTGTTTTCTTATTGTTGTATATGGGTAATCAAATATAAACAATGAAAGTTAGACAACTTCAGAATGTGCACAAAACACCAAAGTCCACAGCACACATTAAACTTGAATCCAAATATGAACAGCTTCTGATTCATACAACTTTGATTGTGTGCTAAAGAGGGGGTATTTTACACTATCAATGGTTTATAAGTGACCTGAAGGAGAATGTTTACTTGTAGGAATACACTTTTCACAGCCACTTCAGAAAACTTTCCTTGTTTTGTTTAGTTTTTTTCTTGTTTGCCTGGGTTAACATAGGAACACAAGCACAAAGTATGAAATCCATGCACTGATGGGTGTTTCTATTTCAAGTTTGGCTTTGAGTAACGCAAACAAAGAAACGATCCTAGCAGAAAAATATTTGAGTGTACGGGCTTCTGGGATGTGTATATTTCAAAATGTGAGACTGCGCTGAAGGTCTGCACGACGGATGTGTGCAAGAAGTAAATAATACCCTTTCACCATCTAAATATGATGTGTAGCCAACAATATTCGACATCCAAATCAATCTTGGAAACGCTTTGCTCTTTCAGTTGAGTAGCTGAAGAATCAGCCTTCAGTTACCATCACAATACGATAAACTATCTGAATTTCAAACTTAATCAGATACAGATACTTTGGCTTTTCGCTTAAAAAATCCTGAATAAAATTATCCAAACAAGAGAAGCAACAAAACGGATATATCTGCATTCAATTACATGATTTAAATACTCATTTATACTTTTCAAGGTGACTGCAGTGTTGGAATACAACAAATGTTATAAATCAAACCCCCAATTATCCATCCATTTCCTATACCTGCGTATCCACAAAGCAGCCAAGCCTGTATGCCAAGAAATTAGCTTGACTAAACAAAAGCGTAAGTACAAACAAACTGGAAATTATGAGATTACTCAAAATAGACAAACCATGAACGGGGATAAGAGGCTGTAATAGTGAGGATCTAAAACATGCTGAGGGAAAGCCAGGGAACATAAATACTGGAGAAGAACTGATTAGTGAGCGAACAATGGGACAAGAGGTTACTGAGGGGATGGTAAAAAAAAGCATAAAACAAGACTAACTTACCAAAAACAAAACATATATGTTTAACTACAACAGGATCTACCAACTGGAGAAACATCATAGTTGATAATTATTCGAGAACAAAAGTCATATTTAAATATAATGCCAACAGAGAGAAACGAAAAACAAGTCTAAGAACAAAAAGACAAAAAAGCTAATATAAACAAAATACAAACTAATGGCTAAGCAGAAATCTGGCCAGAAAATAAAACTAGAGTTTTTTTTTTACTACAGTCAGTAGCCTTGGAGTTTTTTCTGACCAGAATCTGTTGTTTGGCTCTCCTATAAAACAAGTTTCTTGGAGTGCTTTTTTTCACCCTTAAGTTTTGCCAAAAATGGGGACGTCCTGTCCCAGAGTGATGCAGAAAGAATATGGTCTCTAAGGATTGAATTACTGTCATTTTTAATAGTTGAGCTGTCTCAAAAAAATACATAAATTACAAGGTTACACAATTTTTTTACCTTTTTGACAAATCTTATTGTTAGGCATGGTTTAAATGACAGTGATACATCCAATAGTTATGCTGCTATGCTGCTGGGGGACATCCCATGATGCATCTCTCCACACTCACTCCCTTTTTTTTCCTCCATGTACGTGTGACAGCATTGTTATTAACTTGTGTTTCTCCTTATGTTTCCCAGCAGGTATCGTGAGCTTTAGTTATGGCTTTTGATGTCCGTCTCGCTCGTCCTCTGAAAGCCCAGCTGGTTGAGATAGATGGCCACCTGGTTCTGGTTCTGCCAGATGTTTTTTCTCTTCACAGACACCTCTTGCACATGATCCCCAGGAAGTGGGGATGGGATCAAAGTGAAGATCCAATATATGGTCCCTTATAAGAAACTACAGTATATGAAGTGGCTCTGTATGAATAGGTTCTATATATCTTTGATTCAATGAGCTAGATTTGATTGCAGTATGATTGTACTACAATTAATTATATGCTAACTGGACGAACATATTTTTTTAAAGTCCCTTTTCTCTCAAAAATTAGATGTAAGTGTTAGTCAGTGGGATTTTTTAGCTAGAAAATGTGTTAAAACGACATCAGTCAAAAATAATTAAAAGAATTTACAGATTAAGTCTGAGGGAGAACAAAAATGCACTCCATGTAGGACTGCAGACATGTGGGGTCCGGAACCTTTCTCCTGCTCCGACAGTTAGGTTTATTTTCCCATTTGTGCAAAGGCGATATAAACGTACGTGTCAGCACTACCAGTTGACGAGGCAGCAGGGCTTATTTGGCCTCTGTGTGGTTATTCCTTTACCGGAATTTTTTGAGGTCTCTAATAGCCCTAAATGAATTAGCTCTAATGTATCCTATTATGGCGCAATTGGGGCAGGCCAAAGTCATCAAACTCTTTATTTTGATGGATGTGGACACACAGGCTCGCACGACCACGCACAGGCGTCCCCACCCAGGCTTCCTACCTCTCTCACCACACACCTCTGCTGACTCCAAAGCACACAAACACACCCCCTTGACCGGGCGGGCAGAGAGGAAGGAAGTCAATATTTGAACAGTTGAGCAACATGGCTTCATGGTCAAGAGCTACCTCTTACTGTAGGCAAACGATAGTTTTTAACAATGCAGCTCTCAGGCCGCTCAGGCCCGGTGTCCCCCGCGGGTCAACACGTCATCACACTCGCTCCCTCTCGCTCTCTTGCTGCTTTTACTGTAATCCTGGTTTAGAGTTTAAATGACAAATCCAACAATTGATGCTACACAGATTGTTTTTTTTACTCTTGATTCATGTTGTTGATTAGTATCTGACATATCCCCGCAGCTACGTCAGAATTTGTTAAAGTGGAGCAATTCTTCTCATATGCAATGCATAGTTTTTATCTTTGGCACTTCTATTACAGATGAATTTTTATTTATTTAAAGATAATAATGTCTTATATTGGGCTTTAATGCTTGTCTTTCAGAGGCTTCATACATCCAAAAATGACCTATCATCCACATTCGGACGACAGTGACAATTTGTGTTTAGTATTTTTCCTGGTCATCATGCAGCCAGAATCATTAAACTCCACCTCCTTTCTTATTTTCCGTAACCAAATCAACCTGTACTGTGGCACAGGCATCACATGTGGTTAGGAGAAAAGTGACGACAAAAAGCTGAGGAAACAGCCTCACAACAGATCCATGTGGAGTAAAGAAGACATGAGATCCCCGCTGTTTCTGGCATGAAAAACTCATAACATGCTCTTTTTTTGTGTCCAGTAAAGCATAACTTAGGTACTGCTAACCAGCTCTCCAGCCGTAGAATGTCAGTCTGGTAAATGTGTTTGCAGATTTCTCCTCTGTTTTTTTGTTTTTGTGAAGATAATGGCAAAGTGAGAAGACCTAGCAGGGAGCTTTCAATCAGCCCTGGTACATCACATTGTTGGGATGTAAAAGAGCTTCTAATGAACAATTTAAACAACAAAGAGAAGCTTCCCATAAGTCATACTTATCGTCTGCTCACGATGATTTGTGATTTGATGGTGGACTTCTTTCCTTTCATTGAATTGCTAGGTGTCATTTTTCTTTCTTTTTTATCTAAGGAATGCAGTTTGACTTGGAGCTGTGAAAAGCAAATAAAGCAAACATTAATAAAAAAAATTATAAAAAACTAACAAGCCCTTGCAAAAGTAGAAACAATATAGACTTAAAGACAATTCATCAGACTGTGACGAATTAAATGTGAGGACCTGGGAACTCTGCTGGGCAAATTACCCATAGAATATGTATACTGATAGAAAAAGGTAGAAAATGCCTATTGTCCACTGACAAGTAAAGGAAATTACTCCTCTGTTTTCTCCTCTAATGGCAAAGAAGAATTAATTGAATTATTGTGATAAAAAAAGCTTCCGCAAAAGAGATTTAAAAACTTTGGGATGGGCCATTCTTTCCTCTTCGGGATAACCCGAATCCTGTGATTGACGAGATTATCTGCATGTTGTCTTTTGTGTCTCAGTTTTAATTTTAACATCTACAAAGAAAGCTGGTGACCTGGTGTAAAAATGCACTTTGAAGCCATTCGGAATCCTCGGGCTGTAACAGTCCTGACAGTCCTCACACAATTGTTAAATGGGGGAGAAAATGCGTATTGGGAAGTGTCAAGGAAGGAGGGAAGTGAAATAAATGATGGCTTGCTTGCAACAGGAAGCTTTTGATGTAATCTGAGAGTGCTCTGAGGGGTTATTGCTCTAATTTACATTTGAGCTACTCCAATCTCATACATGTAGTCTTGACCATTAGCAGGTTTTCTCAACTATTACGGAATATCAACACCCCGAAACCTCTCTTGAATAGTGGAAAACAACAACTGATAAACAAAAAATCTTGCTTATTACACTCTGTGTGCAGATTAGATGTCTGTGGTGTACACTGAGTCTGAACATTTGGAGGTGCGGATAAACTAAACAGCCTTAAAAATACAATTTAAAAAGAAAATGGGCGTTTTTAGAACGCAACAACGGCTATGTTAAGTTTCCTCATTCAGATGGAAGGAAACCATTTTGATAGTACATCCATCAAACTGCTCCGGGACCAGATGGGGCTGTCCATTAAAACCTCCGTCTCACAGCAGTAGCCAGCAGATGTGGCATGGGGAGAGGCCGGGAGGGAGGACTGTGGAGAGAGAGAGAGCAAGAGAAAATCCGGCCATCCCTTCCACGCATGTACGCCTGGATGATCACACCATTGAGAAATCCACAACTCAACAAGTACTGTGTGCACGCTGTGCCTGCGAGCCACGCAGCTGCAGACAGAAATGCAGAATATCCACAGCGTCTCTGTGCTGCTCTGCACATCTGTGTGTGGAAGGGGGAAAAAAATAAAGAGGCACACAGGAATCTGAGGAAAAGGCGGACATTTCTCTTTAGATTGTAAAAGCTTCCATTGTTTCTTCATACATCTGCAAACTTACATTCCTGCTGACGGAGTTGGGCAGTTACAAAAATGATTATTAGCAGCTGAGCGACAGCATGATCTGTTTGTTTTTTTATGCTATTGAGGTGGATGTTTAATATTGTTATTGTGGGTTATAGTTTAACAAAAGACAAAGGCAGAGAATTATTTCTACAGCCTCGCCTCACCCCACACTGGTGTTTACTTTTGAAATAC
Source organism: Menidia beryllina (assembly GCA_013363375.1). Classification (NCBI taxonomy): domain Eukaryota; kingdom Metazoa; phylum Chordata; class Actinopteri; order Atheriniformes; family Atherinopsidae; genus Menidia; species Menidia beryllina. The sequence continues at coordinate 11,011,958 of JABUIW010000024.1, forward strand.
AGAATAAGGTCAACTTAATATTCTTAATACTGATCATTTGTGGCAGAGGTCTTTCCTTATAAGCTAAACATCAAGACAACATAAGACATATCAGAAAGGAACGTCAACAAAACACTTTGGAAAACACCCACTTAAAGAAAAGAATTGAATAAAAACAGAAACAGCAGATTGGAGGGGAAATTTTTGAAAAATCCCCTTTAAATGATGTCTAAAATGGTAGATGTAGTCAATACTGTGATTTTTTTTTACTCTTGCCTCATATTATTATATTTTTTATCTATTTAGATTTTTTAAATAACTGTAGTGTTGATTGAAATATATGACTTAAAGAATTACAAAGTTTCCAACTGTTTGTAAAGTTAATTAGCACAACTGCTCTCTTCCTATTTTACATTTTCATTCATTGCTGTCAGCTGTAGTGACAGTAACTAAAGTTAAGACAAAATCATTCATTTCTCCACTTCATTCCCTTTCTCTTAGGCCGTTTTGTTTTTATTTTATTTCCAAAACAATCATCCCAATTTTGAGGTGTCCTGGTTGCCGTGGTGATGAGTGCAAACGGATAATGGGGCAACTGTTAACCTTTGACTGGTTAAAAGCACCAAACTGATGGCAGGGGGGGTGGGGTGGGGTGTGGGGGTGGAGGGGGCTGCGGGGGGTTTTGTACGGACACTCACACACACACACACTCACACACACACACGCACTAGGATGTCAGGGAGAAAGGAAATTCACACTCATTTCCTCCGTGTGGTTTCGGGACAAATCAACAACATCCTGTCCTTTTGTGAATCCTGCCTGCCCTCATGCTGGTTTGCGTTTCCGAGTGGGCCTTATAACCCCCTCCCACAGACACACACACACACACACATACACACACACCTCCCCTTTTCACACTTCCATAGAAGCTGCAGCCTACTCATACCTCATGTTGTTGCAGAGGAAAGGCACGTCCTTGCTCGCAATAAATGGCTTTAGATAGAACAGAAACAAGAGGGGAGCGGCTATTATTTGGCCTAATCCATCTCAGACATGTGACCCCCCTCCCTCTCTCCCTCCCCACCTGGCACCTTGACATCCTCGTCGAGAATACAGGGATTAAGATGAAAACAAACCTTCAAATTTCCACGATTAAATGGACCGACATAAAAACCTGTCATCTCTCACATTCCTGGGATTATCCCAGAAATTGGACTTAGAGCATCGTGTTCATCAGGCGTTTGATCGACTTTTTATGTCAGGTCTCCCCACTAAAAGCTTGAACTGATTACAGATCCGTGCCACTTACGTGACGCTTCACGTTACACATTCACGTAATCGCGTCTCCCCTGACACGGAACAGCCGAATATCAATGAATCAGACGCTCCAAATATACGAGAGACGATTTTTTTTTATGTAAATCAGCCCTGACATTGCCCTTGTGACCAAAAAAAGCCCCCAACCTTCTCATTTCCCCCCCCCCCCCCCCCCCCCCCCCATAAAACCCCCCCCCCCCACCCACCCCCCCCCCCCCCCCCACACACACACACACACCCACTCTCCCCTCTCTATACGTGCCTCACACACACACACAAACACTCACACACACACACACGCTTCATTCGCCATTTCTTCCCATTCATAAAAATCTGGGTATCGCGCCTGCGCAATGCTATTCGGAGTCCTCCCCATTCATAAAAATGTAACCTCCGCATTTCAGCCCTCCCGAGTCGCTCTTCCCTCCCATTCACAAAAAAAAAAAAAAAAAAGGGGGGGGGGGGGGCGCCGAAAACACACCCCCCCCCCCCCCCCCCCCCCCCCCCCTCCCCCCCCCCCAAAAAAAAAAAAAAAAAAAAAAAAGGGGGGGGGGGGGGGGGGAAGGCTGAGGCATCTGCGCAGTGCCGTCCCCCTTCCTTTCCTCTTACCCTCCCATTCATAAAAACTCCCTTCCCTCCCCCTCGGTGGTTGCAACATCATATCCACAGCTCTGCGTTCCCGACCGCAGTCGCCTTTTATGCACCAGCGAGTGGAGAGGAGAGCCGGAGCCACTCGGCGTTCGCTTGCTGGCTCTGAGAAGAAAAGAAAAAAAGGGAAAAAGAAAGAAGCATCTCTAACGTTTGGACTTGACTGATCTCTCTGTGTGGAGCTACCGATTCCGTGGAAGTGGACTAAACCTGCGCACGACGTTTGCGCGCAGCGGAGAGATGAGAATCGTACCCTGAAAAAAAAAAACCCCACAGCAAGTAAGTTTCTACCCGTTTTTTTTGTGTTTAGAACTCGCGAGCGCGTGACTGCACGAACCAGACTGTTCAGTCCCAGTTTGCACTTGACAATCCCCC
>JABUIW010000024.1:11014376-11116582 GCA_013363375.1 Menidia beryllina
TGTTTAGAACTCGCGAGCGCGTGACTGCACGAACCCGGCTACTGTTCAGTCCCAGTTTGCACTTGACACCCCCCCCCCGTCCTCCTCCCAACACACACACACCTCTCTCTCCCTTCCCCGATCCGCGGGATCGCACGGACCAGGGAAGCTATTGCGCCCTGGATTTTGCAACAAGCCGCCCCCCCCCCCTCCTCCTTCCCCGAGCCTTGTTTGCATTTCCAGGTAAATATTTAACCAACTGAGCTCAGGCAAAAGCCAGGCCGAGGCACGGAAATGAGCGGCGGCGTCGTGCTGGTCGACACGCTGCTGTTTTTTGGGGGAAGGAGGAGGGGGAGGGGGGGGGAGGACAGCGGACGCGCACTTCACCGTCCACGACGTCCAGATCTCTGACGCCTTTCAGAAAGCGTGTCACGATAAAAATAAATAAATGAATAGACGGGTGAAGAAGAAGAGAAGAAGAAGGGTAAAAGGGGGCAGAAACAGCTGTTTCCCTCCGTGTAAAAGCTCCGTTTGGGGCTTCCACGTATGTTCCCAGGCGTGTGTCCTCTTCGGTTCTGCAGAGATCGCCTGGTGGGAACATCACGTCAACCGGGTCAGGTGTTTTAGTAATTAGCTTTCTTTTTTTGTCCGGGCGACTTCACAAAACCAGATGTTTTGTTTTATTTATCTTTAACGAGCGTTTAGAATAATAAACCGAGGACATCTTTGACAATTACGCACCAAACTGTCACCCACCGATGGAACAAATGAAATAATAAACCACCTCACGTCTGTTTGGTGGCGCACATTGTTTAGTTTTCTTCACCTAAAGCCGTCGTTTATTTATTTTTTATTTTTTGTCGTTTCCCAGATTGTGCGGGTACGGTATTGGATACGTGGTAACAGTGCCTATATAAACAGGCTATTTGAGTATGCCGAGCGGCCGCCTCCGGTTTTTATGACTCAGTCCATTCACATATTCAGGGGAGGGACGCGCACACACACACACAGACACGCGCGCGCGTGCACGCGAACACGCGCACTCGCACACGCATAGTTCCGGCTTGGAGCTCATAATGGTCTAGATTTGATGATCGCAGGCTCTTGTGCCGGTGCCAGCAATGTCGCAACAGGTTTCTCAACAAGGCTTTTGTAAATCGGAGGAAAGGACGGATAACAGGAGAAAAACAAAGTAGGATAATATATATATTTTTTTAAATAAGGTCAACATATTTAAGATGAATGTACCCGATAAACGACATCGCAAACATATATAAACGTATAATCGACGGTGCGAGACTATGACAAATCCTAATCTTTTGTGGTTTTGCGGTGCAGCCTCTTTTTTTTAATCAACACTAGGCTACAGATAAGTGAGACGCGAAAGCACTCGCAATATATGACCTCGATAGAAATGTCCTTATCCGCAAAGTGGGTCGATAGACAGACAGTGAAATACTAACTGGCCCATTGGATTGAACCAGTTTTCGCTGGGTCCGGAACACAACCAGCGCGCACCGATTCGTGCTTGCAACGCCGAGGGCAGCCAACAGCTCTCATTCACAAAAAGCTGCACTTCATAAAATCAGTCCCATTCAAGAATTCCGGGGTTTGTTTCTATGAATATGACCAGGGTTCGTGGGGGACTGTAGATCAAATAAAAAAACTGTTTGGGAATTCTATTCAAAGTCTCGATTTCATTTAGTCTCGTCTGCCCGGCAACCTTCTCGTGTCTTTAGCCTGCTTTGTTCGGCATCTTTTGAGTCTTTTGCATGCAAGCCCGGTTCTGTGGTGCTCCCTGCTCTTTGGAGGGGAGGCAAGAAGAGTCCAACTGCTATTGTTCTAATGTCAAAGTAAGAATGAAGGGAGAGGTTTAAGCTTAAAACCCTGTTGGTGCTCGGTACAAAAACCACCAGCATGTTACAGCTCTGCATTCATATCATTGAATCTGATCAACAGAAAGGTCTCTGTTGAGAGGATAAAACGGTTATATGTACAATTGTAGTGATTGCTTTTCCTCATTAGGCCTCAGCAGTGGTTACAAATAGCATGCAGCCAAAATTGACAGAATGGTTTCATTTAGAAGGAGCCGTGACGTGGCTGATTTACAAAGAGGAGCGTTTGTGAACACTTTATGCCTTAGCCTTTTCTTTATTTAAACATATAATGCACATTCAAACCGGTCCTAACTGTCTCGCACGTTTCTCTTTCAGTTTCGCTAGATGCTGCTTTAGAGTGAAAACGTGCAAGGCATCCGTTGATACATGGAGTCCAGAGTTCCTCACCACATCCCCGGAGTGTCATCCTCCCTCATATCTCCACCCCTGTTGGACAGCCGGGTGCCCTACGGCCGTCTCCAACACCCTCTTACAATTTACCCGATCGACCAGATAAAGTCATCGCACGTGGAGAACGACTACATCGACAGCCCCGCCGTGGTGTCCCAGCAGCCGCCGAGCCAGAAGTCCGCGAACCGGAGAATTACTTGGCTGAGCCAGAATCAAGAGGCCTTCCTTGGGGCAAACCACAACCACCATCACAATCACCAACATCAGCCCCACCAGCAGCTCAGATGTGAGCCCCAGTCTCACCAGGACAGCACCACCCACCCGTGGATTTCCTTCAGCGGTAGGCCCAGCTCTATCAGCAGCAGCAGCAGCACCTCGTCCGATCAGAGGTTGTTGGACCACGCCGCGCCCACACCAACGGTGGACCACCACCCAAACTTGCACCCTCACCATGGCCCCGTCAACACAATCATTACCCGAACTCCAGGCTGCTTCACTTCCTCTGAATCTAAAGTCCTTAGCTCTTCATCCTCCGCCTCTTCTTCCTGCTCCTCTTCTTCTAAATCCCTGGACCTCAAGTCTTCAAAGATTCCAGCAGGAGGTGTGTGCTCCAACGGGGGTCAGCAAGGTTTGGCTCTGATACCTTCCTCCCCGACCGAGAAGAAGCACCTCATTCTTTGCGAGCACTGCGGGAAGTGTCGATGCACTGAGTGCACGCTCCCCCGAACCTTACCTTCTTGCTGGGTCTGCAACCAGGAGTGCCTGTGCTCTGCTCAGAGCCTGGTGGACACGGCCACCTGCATGTGCCTGGTCAAAGGGATCTTCTACCACTGCACCGAGGACGAGGACGACGAGGGCTCCTGCGCCGACAAGCCCTGCTCCTGCTCCCAGGCCAACTGCTGTGCCCGCTGGTCTTTCATGGCCGCCGTCTCTCTCGTCTTACCCTGCCTGGTCTGCTATCTACCAGCCATGGGTCTGGCCAAACTGGGACAGAAGTGTTATGACAATGTTAGTAGGCCTGGCTGCCGATGCAAGAATTCCCAGGGTGTTCCTGGGTGTAAAAGCGGAAGTGTGGAAGGAAAAGCCGGGACAGAGAAACCGCAGCAGGTTTCATGATAGTGGACCAGACTGACTGGCAGGGGCCTTGGTAGAAAATGGACAAGACCACACAATAGTTGCTCACCTATATGGACAGGACAATCCAACACCGAACGATTAAACTACCCTATTAATCTGCTGGAAGATGATTGATATGAAACAAAGGTACTTAAACGGCTTCTTGACCAATGTTTGATAGTGTTGTTGATCAGAAGGGGTCATCTGAGAAAGCTGGCTTGTAGGGCTTGCTAAAGGCCCTTTGAAATGAATTTTTAAATGTTTTGTAAGAATGATACAAGAAGAAGAGACTAGGTTGTGGGACTGGTGTTTCTGCTGTGCAAAAATGGCTGAGGGCACAAAGTCATTGTACCTCTCTGCTGCTCAATATTTCTCAGCTAATTTTGTAATACTAACAAACCAGACGTTTGTCGCCAATCCTTAGATCCCTTAAAACCTATTGATGGAGTTCAATCGCTATTAATTCTCACCCACCCCCAAAAGCACAGCCCAGTGTCAAACATGAAAACAAGAAATGACCAACAGAATACTGCGGCTTTACAACAGACAATTGCAAGACATCACTTACTCTCAATATAATGACGATCACCATCTTCTAATGTTGCCATTTTTCCTCTTACACCTAAAAGATGCTAGCTTGCTAACACTTTATCTCTAGGTTTTTATCTCCATAGAGGAGATGTAAAAACAAACCATTATAGACTTTGAAATTATAGTAATTTCCCATAAATCTCACTCAGTATCGTGTGTCAGCAGTGTGCTGCAAGTGAGAAATAATCACCTTACAGTGTGTTTTCTATTTTTGGCTAGTGAAGCTTAGACATTCTGAAATTCTCTGAATGCTGTTCACCGATCACCTCAGATGTAATGCATGTCACGATCTGCATGCTCTAGTCTAATGGTTACCCACCATGCTAGAAGTGGATTTGTGGTAGAGAAATGTGTTTTAAAAAAAAGATAAAAAAGTAAACCCAATTTTCTCAGGGACTGTTATGGTAATCTTCTCTAGAACTTGGCCTACTGCATGTTGATTTCTAAACTGCCTAAGACCCTGGCCTACTTCCTCTTTGCACAGAAAGGCAAAGAACCATTTTGGGGTGGGGGGGGGGGGGGGGGGGGGGCAATAGTGAATAATTTAAGGCAAGCAAGCCAAGTGAGAGACAAATGGTCCAGAAAATAACATTTCCGGAAGAGAGAGGATGCAGGTGATTTAGAGTGAAGGGAGGGAAGGAAGGCTTAGCAAAGTTGCTGTTGTATTTGTATCCAGTCAGCCTTTGTCGACTCAAACCTGCCACTTGCACAACCTTTTTAGGACCTCTTCAAGGATGTACGAAAGCACAGTATTAACCACCTCAGCTATCTCACAATATGTTAGCCTACACCACATTTAGCCCCACAACCCTGCTTTGCTTTTACACACACATCAGTGTCTTCATGAAATCTAAATCAGTATGCTGCATAGCTTCATAAGTCAGACAGTCTTTTATTCTTGAAGTCTATTTTAGTGGCTCGCATGACATTCTTAGGACTTTGCCAAAGGAAGCTATTATAAGGTAGCATGTTTTCACATTCTGAGTGAGCGTACGTGTTCACTCTCGCCAAACGGAGTTCACGGCAGCCGACCGTTAAAGGCGCGCTGCCCTTTAGTACGGATGGCTATTTCTTTTTTCGGTATAAAGGCGCAGTCCTTGCTCCATTAAACATGCCTTTGCCGTCACGTTAGGCCCTCGGCTCTCCTTGGGACGCCTGACGTTGCTCATACTTGTACATGTTGTGTTGCACAAAGCTGATATCACACAGGAAAAAAGAGGAAAGGGGAAACAGAAAAGTGTCCGTGGTGTTGAATGTATGAGGCAATATTTTCAAAATCTAGCAATTCTGTCTGAGAGAAAGGTGCCAAAACTGAGAACGAATGTGTGGCTGGGCACAGGCCTAGCAGGTGTAGGTGGGCGGCAAAAATCACAAATGTTTTGACAATATATTTAGTAATAGAGCTATGCAGGTGAAATGTTATTTGCTGTAAATAGTTTCACAACATTTGTGTTCTTTAGAAGAGACTTTTAAATGTCCTTGAAAGATTGCATGGTACATTATAACTACAATTCAGTACAAAGTATATAGAGAATATATTAGATATATATTTTGAGGGTAAGAACAAGATGATTTGGAGGTTGCGAGGGGGAAAAAAGGGTGGTGAGAAGAGGATGCTGGAAACAAAACTGACCGATCTTTCTATCACTCGCACTTGATTTAGAAAAGTGTGCCCGGCAATAAACAAAATGGGAGGGGTAGTGGGGAGAAAAAAAAAATCTCTCGCTGTTTGTGCTAACTATGGCTCATTAGCAGTCGAGAGGCTAAGCTAATTCCCTCACCAAGTCCCAAAGACTGCGGACTCAATGGATCCACACAGGGAGCACAGTCCAGCCCTATCAGCCCATTTCCTGCCGTTACTGCTCGCTGTCACAGCTCCTTTTCTCCTTCTTACTTTTCTTCCTTCCTCTCCTCCCTCCTTTCTCCCTGAGAAATAACCCCGCCAGCAACCCCTGGCCTGCCTTGATTGACAAACACAGCTGCTGTGCAAAAACTTGCCATGCCACAGAGAGAGAGACATGTCTGACTCTTTTTCTCCCTCTTTCTCACAGTTTATTTCCCCCCCACTTCCTGTATTTGTTTTTCTCCGGAGTTGTGTTCCGTGCCATCTTTATCACCGTTGGACCTTTTTTCTTTTCAACAGTTGCTGCCTTTATTTTAAGTCACTGGCAAATGTGACGGTCTTTACATTAGCTTTATACTGTTCTGGGTGTGGACTAATCTCCGACAACAGCTCAAATATGAAACTTTGCTTTCTCATCTTTCTCCGTCGTCGTGCTGTGACTTTCGCACCCCTAACAACTGATGGATTAAAACAAAACGACAAATTATTTTCTACCCAAATAAGAGGAAAAGTCTCATACAGTTGCAACTCCATTCCTTTATACCTTTACAATGTCATTGTTGGGGATGATAAAAGGAGCTCTGTGCTTTTTTTTTTGTTTAGATATAACAAAAAAGAAAAAAATCTCATATAAAGGTTCCCTTTATAGATATATTTATTTTGAAGTTCTATTTTATATAGTATTTATTTAGATGCCAACTTTTTTGTTTGTGAAGAAAGCTTATGTCGAAATGGAATGTACATTGACAATGGAAATATATATTGTTAAATATACTGGGCTGATGTGTCGTTACTTTGTGTGTACTGGAGTTCCCACATAACATACATGAGTACATATTTCACCATTCCAAACAGAAACACAGTTCCAGGATACAGCTGTCACCGATGCTAACATTATTAACCAATAAAACATTTCTGAACAGAAACCACAGATCGTGGTTACTTTTAACTTCAGATAGCCCCCTCTCTGTAGTTATTTTCTCTGCCAATCATTCTGTGAAAGAACAGTTAGGCTACACATCATCCCTTCAGCTTCCTCCTGTATCTGAATGAGCTGCCGGGGCCTTAAAGGCCAAATTGAGCTGGGTGACCTTAAACAGAAAGAAAACATTGCATAAGAAACAGGAGATAATCCCAGACTTCCTCTGGACAATGTAACACGAGCCACGAGCCACTCACCTGGTCACCCCACGGAAGAGTTTAAACTCCATGACTGCTGTGTTTGTGCGCCTTTGACTCACAGGTTAAACCCACTTCCTCTCAGTTTATAGGGGTGGTCTGTTATAGTTTGGATGTGTAACACCCCCCCCACCCCCACCCCCAACCCCCCTCCCTCCAAAGCACCACCTTATCAAGGAGGAGAACACACAGAATTGTGCTGCCTCACACACACACACTCACTCACACACAGGCAGGCAGGCACACACACACACACTCATACACACATTGGTGTCACCCCCCCTCCCCTCCCCCCCGGCCCACCTGTGCTGCCGTTAACCCCGCAGCATTCTTCTTCCCCTCCAGCACCCTCCCGCAACCCCCCTCTTCTTCAGTTCTACACGGTTTCTTCCTGGGTGTTTACCTGCGTGCACCTGGGAGAGCAACCTAGAGAAAACGGGGGGAGAACCAGAGCAGGGCATGGGGGGGGGAGAAAAAAGAGCTCGGCCCTCCAGCGTGACAAAAAGGACACGTTTCCGCCGCCGAAGCCCCCGCAGGCGCTGCTGTGTCTGCGCCAAACAGGTGAGATCAGAGAGCAGGCTGCCTGTTTACCCGCCGGTCTGTCAGCACCCCCACCCCGGGGACGACACACACACACACGCCCGCGCTCACGCAAACACCTGCATTTGACTTCCTCCACACCTACATTGTCATCTCCACCCCAACCAAGCCGCATACATATCATCAACACAGGAAGCTCCGGGACAGGCAGGTGGAAAAGAAACCGCTCATTAGCCGCTGCCAGTGCAGCACACCGGATTCACAGAGGAGCCAGCGGAAAACCCAGCGCACAAATGGTCACACGTGGCCAGCCATGACACAAAAAGATAAGGTTTACCGCACAGGGAACAGCATTGACAACAGTCTGAAAGAGGGTGAAAGGGACTTTTTAGGCTTTTAAAAAAAAAGAAAGATTTTGATTGATTTTTAAACTCAGAATTGTTGCTTTTTGCATCAGACATTCACAAGTGCAAACATGACTGTACCGAGGAAAAAGATATGTGAGATTGTACAAACATGCCCGAATTGAAAGTTGTGCATTACAAGAGAGATGGGAAGACAAAAGAAGAAAAATCACTTTATTTTGTAAAAACTGTCAGTGGCACTTAGGCTGGAAGAGGATGTTTTTTTTTTCCCCAGTAATGACACGTGACCTAGTGCATCCAGGTGACACGATCACACTCAAACCCGTCCCACATTTGTCCTCTTATCTGCCGCGCTCCACAACCGGCAGAACTCGTAATGCTAAGTCACTGCGTAAGTAATGCGTCCACCTGGCCCCAGATGCTATTAAAGGGACGGACCATCCAATTTTTCCAACTTTATTAAACATAAACACAACATGGGTTGATGAAATGCTCAGAAGATGAGGGGGGGGGGGGGTTGTTACCCTCTTCCACGATGAAGGATGTTTCCTGTCAGTTGGTTTCTGAATATGTTTGAGATCTTCAAGAAACAAGCCGTAAGTTTGACTCTCCCACACTTAAGTAAGCTCAAGTAAATCCCCTGCAGTTTGCTGTTTATATGACATATTGCAAAAGCCATTTTCACATCTGGTATAGTGCTTAAGTGAACCCCCTTGCACTCCTGACAACCCCCAGATACACACTCAGACACACAGTTTCCTCTCTTTTTTTTTCTTTCACCCCAATTTCTCCGTTCTGTCTCTCTTCATTCTCCAGACGGCAGACTATAAAGTTGATTGAACCAAACTGCGCCAATCTCTTGCCAATCTGTTGATGGAGCGGCCGCGCACTATTAAAACGCAAGAAATCAAAATGAGAAACCCTCCTTCCAAGTAAAGTTATTGTTACATCTGCGACACGGAATAGACATGTGGCGTTCAGAGCATCGACTTAGCATACAATTGCAGTTTTACACAGTTGAGTTGAGTTTTATGGGGAATTAAACTTAATCTATAGCCACAAAACAACTCCATGGTTCTCCACATGACAATATCATTTTCTGCTTCCAGCTGTTTAGATATCTTTCTTTTTCTACGATTGGTCTCGGCTCTACATAAAAGAGACCCACTAGCTAAAATCGGGCGGTGAAAATCCACATTGACGGCAGTGTCAAATAGAAACAAAGTATTGTGAGAATGAGACTCTGCTCAGAAGTCTTCGCATGAATTTCAAGAAGAGATTACCACCGACTGGAGCTCAGCAAACTGGTAAAGAAGACCAACTGAGAAAATAAACCTGTCACCAGAGGGATTCAGACTGTGCTGTGAATCTGATTTTGTTCAAGAGAAGCGGGTCAGTAATTTGTGACTCAGTAGATTGAATTAGACTCTTAAGTGAAAATCCCATTTTTTGCCTCCGTAATTTCCTTTTTGTTTTTAATTTCTCGGACTATTACCTCCTTCCTCTGATGCCTGCATGCCATCATAGAAAAAGTGCAGCAAATCTAATACGACTTTTCTAATTAGGTTAATGTGACCGAAAAGTGGCATTTTTGTGTGTTTAATGATCGAAGTTCCCATTCGAGGAAGGCCGCACTTTTAATCAGCGTACACAGAAATGTTTTGTACATCATTTTCCTCCCCCACTCTTATTTGCTATTTCTTCTTCCATTACCCATTGAAGGTTGTTTTAGCTGTACAAAAGTTAAGGACTTGCTCAGAGAGTCCACACACCAAACCTCGCACAGGTTTGCTGGGATGCACTACCACACGGGGCAGAAATAGCAAGTGCATCGCTGTCTGAAAATGGATCCCCTGACATTTAGACTGCAAAGTGATGTCGCCTCCCACCTCTCAGGCACACTGCACTCTTCCTACAAACACTGACTGTATCTCCTCCTCTTTCCCTCCTTTTCCCTCCCCATCTGTAGAATAAAAAAGGTTTAAAAAATAACGCAGATGCTTTCAGTTGTGGTAAAATCACATTACAAAAACAAAAATGATCCAGGCAAGAATATGGAAGGGCAGAGAAGAAGGTATGGGTGTGCTTTAGATTTTGGATTGCAAAGAGCTTTAACTTAAATTCCAGCCTTAGCAGCTATTGTGAAACATCCAAACAGTTTTCATCGATAGAAAACGAAGCACGGAGCAAAATATTTCTAAGGTCACGGCTTAAACATTCTTTCGGCCCCCGGAAAAGCAAAAGACGAAGAAAGCAAAGAAAAGAGAGATTAGCTGTGACTTTTTTTTTCTTTTTTTTTTAACCACAATCGCCCACTTTCCAGCAATTTAACCGGGCAGTCAGCTTGTCCACCATGAAGCCACTCTCCCAGCCAGCAAACAAGCCAAACGGCCCATTCGATTCAGTGGGGCTGCTGGCACGGGACCAAGTAATGCCACTAAACAAAGAGCCACTGTTTTGCATCACTTCCCCTCGGAGAGGCCGACCGGGGCCGCTGCCTCTTATCAGCAGGCGCTGCCCGTCTGAGGCACACCGAGGCCTCTGCCACGCCGTCCCCTCTGCAGCCTCCTGTCACCAGCTCCCATTCTAGCACCGCCACACCAACCCTGTACTCACAGGAGGGTTTCGTTTCGGCTCTCAAGAACATTAATAGAAAGGGCAGCTCATGAGACGGCAAACAAACCCATCAGATGGCACAATCGAATCTCTGAACGTGAGCTATAACTCTCAAAAACTCTGAAAAACTTGATGCCTTTTGTCGTTATTGAATGGACAGTTTCCCTCACATTTGTGTCAGGGGATTATATCTTTTTGGTTGTTTTGTTTCACACTGACAAACAAAAGTTGGGCATTGGACAACACAACATTTTACAAATCATTCTGCACTCTTCTGGATTAGCAGGTTCTGCTGCGCTCCTATTATTTCCCCCTATAGCAGAAGTTAAGGAGTGAAAGTCTGGAATCTTAATGGGCAGCTTTGCTCCTCTGTCTTGATAAGTATTCTGCCCGTGTAGTTTGATACTTCCTTCCATTCCACAACCTCTCTGTGTGCGCTTGTGTGTGTCTGTCATGGGTGCGTGTCTGTTTTCAACAGGCCCTGTGGCCGCCTGAGGGGGGGGTGGACATGTGTAAGGGAACAGTTGCATTCCTTTAAGATCCTCCTCTCAAAGAGAAAACACACACACACACACATAGTCACATTCAAATCTATACAAACCAAGCCGACAAGGACACACAAACGCACTCCTCCACTCCCCCCTCTTTCTCTCTCTCTCTCTCTCTCTCTCCCTTTCTCTGTATCGCGTCTCCTTCTGAATAACAGCGGAGCGAGAGGGTCCCCCGAGGCTTCAGAGGGGCCAAAACTGGGCCGAACAAACTTGGCTTCCGACCCCAGAGCAGCGACACGCCCACTTGGCGGCGGCCTGCAGTGCATTCCTGGTGAGAGCATTGTCAAAGCCGAGCACTTCCTCTGGAGCGGGGCCAGCTGCACCACAATAACATTTTGTACATTTATCGGTTGGGTTTTTCAGCCTCTTGCGCTGCGAACACCGACACAAACACGGGGACAAGAATGGCACAAACACAAAGGCCCGTCGGAAAGGCCTGCGCACGTGGACGCACCCATGCTCACGGTGTTGCAAAACCCCTGTTTTGATGCACATCTGCGCTCTCGTGTCACATCCGCTCCTCCTCTCCCACCAAATGTTCCTGCCTCTCGCTGTTCTTCTCCTCTGGCTCTGTCATTTCTTGCGTAAAGGTGCTCCAGCAACATTTTCCCCCATAAGCTACTCGTGGCGCAGCGTGTTACAGGACACTGCTGACTTATTATTCAACTTTACAGCTTCAGCCAGGAAAAGATGGTTTTTGGTTCATTGCTTTTATAAGAAGTGTGACAGGAGAAGCTATACCACTCTAATAAGCACCTGTCGTCATTTCTAATTAATTGAGTTTTTTATTTCAGAATTTATTTATTGTTTGGTCATACAATTCATACAGCAATTTGGGAGATGTATATATTTTTTTTAAAATCGAAGAAGAGCAACAACAATAACAAAAAGTATCTTTTTTAAATTTAGAAAATGCAATCCAAATGTGTTGTCTGCATCTATGGAGCCACAGATCACAAACCCAGGCCACCATTATGGGAATAAATCAGGTTTGGACATGGTACAGCCCCTTTCTCCCCAGTTTCTGTTGTAAGTTCTATAAGTACATTATGCTAAGTGACAAAGAAGAAAAGTACTTTCTCCAACCGGGAGAATTTCTGTCTGCATTGGATATGCCTCAAAAGGAGGTTGAAAATCAACATTTCATTCCTTTTTCCCCCCTAAAACATTCTTCATAATTTGGAAGCCTCTTAGTTTAAAAAATGTGAAATGTCTTCTTTTGTGTGCGATTCTAAAAAATCTGATTTACTGGTGGTCAGTTGAAGCAGCCGGAGGCCGTTGCATCTCCCCGTAGTCCGCTTAGAGGTGCCTGAGTTCTGATACGTGGCCAGTTGCAAAGATGAATGTATCAGATGTTCCATTATTCTGTTCAGTGGAATATTTTATTTTAGGCAAACTTTGGCAAACAGACATCATACTCGTCATCTCCTAGAATCTTTTAGGTTTCCACCATGGACCACCAGCATGGAGCTGTGGCTGCCTTACAGGTTTGATCTGCCTAACGCATGAGCCTATCCGACTGTGTTGCAGATTTTCAAGACAAACCAACGAGGAGCCAACACATGCACAAAGAATCTTACATAACCAGTATGACCTCAGAGGAAGTAAACGCCATTGTTTTTGCTGGTATTTGGTCCAGGAGTCTGTCTGTTTTGCCTACATGTGTGCGGCGCGTGTGTGTTCACATTCATCTAAAGGGTGATAAAGTGTTGTTGTTTTTGTGCGTGTTTGTGCGCGACAGTGTGAATGTAGGAAGATTTTTCAATGCTGAGCCACGCTAGTGTGTGCGTGCGTAAGTGTTGTGGTTCACAATGAGGCTTTGTTGTTGTACTCAGGAGGAGAGGACACATGAGGACAAATCAATAACTGTTGCGACTCTTGGATTTCAGCTTCCTGTGTTAGCTGATACACTATTTGAACAGTAAAAGTTCCATCATCACTCATGGCTCTCAGTATATTGTGCAGTTGCATGCTGGGATTTCGCTCCGATTCTGTTGACATGTGAAAACATTCCTAGAACTACTGGGTGAAAGTGCTTTTGTCCACACACGCAACTGCCTGATGTTCAGTTGCCAAATCAGCAGAAATTGACCCTGCAAACAAGAACAACTCGCTAAATTTACGCTAAAGCCATATCCGCTGACCGCATGACCAGGTTTATCATCTAGTCTACACCATAATGCGTGAGCCTTTGTAACTGAATGCAAGAGAAAGCTTTCTGTGTGGAGTTTGTATGTCTGCATGGGTTTTCTCCGGGTTCTCCGGCTTCTTCCCACTGTCCAAATACCTGCATGTTAGGTTGATTGGACATTCCAAATTGCCCTTAGGAGTGAGTGTGATTGTGAGTGTGCGTGGTTGTTTGTCCTTGTGTGTCTCTGTTTGTCTCTGTGTGACCCTTTGATGGACTGGTGGACTGTCCAGGGTGTACCCCGCCTCTCAACCATTGACCACTGGGATAGGCTCCAGTCGCCCCGCGGCCCCATTAGGGAAGAAGAGGTTACGATAATGGATGGATGGATGGGTGATCCCGAATGCATAAAGTGATGCATGTGACTTTTCCAGTGTTAAAGAACGACAAATTCCACGTCTAAAGGTTTGCAGGATGAAGGTAAACTACCTCCATTCATGAAACCTCAGTTTAACTCCCAGTCCAGGCCATTTACTTTTTCGACTTTAAAAAAGGGTTATTTGTTTACTAGGCATCAAATTTATATGGATATGAAAGGTATCACATAGTTATTTCAACGTAGTTAGTCAATGGGTTGGGGTTTTTTTTGTGCCAATTTCCGAAATATGACTCCCAGCATTGCACATCCACATACAACTAATCACCGCAGTTTGGTTTTGTTTAGCCGGTTGTTCTTGCTGTTTGTGAAGGCTGCCTTTATTGTGTTGAAGGCACAGCTGGTTTGCTGAAGCGAGACCCAACGGTGGCCAAGCCACAATCTGCAATAATTATATTATACACATCTGTTAACTGCAGCGAATGTGCCAACTGGTGCTTTGGCAGGGAAGAAAGCCGCCCTTCTCCCGAGGATCCCGGCTCTTTTTCTCACGGTCAAGTCTTCTCCGACAGCCACTTGCCAAACATCGCTCTTCCCCTAAAATGCCGTTATCCTTCCCCGTTAACATCTATCTGTTTAGCTTCTGTCACGGGCAACCAGGCAAGTCGCCATGGCGACCCATCGGACGACACAAACGACGCACCGCACCTGGTGCTAGCCGGCCTATAGATGCAGAACGGAGAGGTCAGACCACCGGACACGTGTGAAGCGCGTGCGTTCCGTGCACGTCCGCGCTTGTGTGCGTGCGTTTGTGCGCGCGTGGGACCTCAGGGTGGGGCTTCTTGGCATGTCTCACCACAGTTCAATGTTTCCTTTTAGCTCAGTTGGCACTCTTGTGTCCGTGCTGGCTGACCTTTTCGCTTCCTGTGAAGTTCCTGTCATGCATGCTCCGCCGAAGGTCACGGCTCCTGTGAGCCGAAGACTCTTCTCCCATTCAAAACAGCTTATGAAAATGTACTTGGTATCAGAAATGGACGCCGTTCTGTTGAATTAAACAAACATGATAGGACTTTTCCTGTTTTTTCATCACGTTAATGTAAACTTGGAAGTGACTTGAGTCTTTCGAAAACTTGATCAAATAAGCAAGCAAATAAATATAAACCCACGCAACACATTTTTGAAGGTTGTGGTATTTTGTCTGCTAACCATTTCCTCGTACACAAATTCCTCAAACATGAATGCAAGTGTCCAAGTTTAATCAAAAATGAAAATCCAAAACATACATTCTTTTAATTTAATCATTAAAAAAGCAGCAGCCATCTTCTGTCAACAGCTATAAAAAATTAAAGTTCACCTTTGATAACCATGGAGAGCATGGAAACTTTAAAAGACTTGAAAACAAAAATATTCCTGGTTTTATAAATACATCTAAGATCAGTATTCTGTCCAGAGTTTGTTTATATTGGAAAGACTGAATTGTACATATGACTTTTAATCTTTCTCACCAAAGCACTTAAGCTTTCCAGCTCTTAGTGAAAGTGCCCTGAAGGACCAAACAGAAAGTTTGAAAGAAATTGGGGAAACATTAGAGATCCTTCCAATTATTTCCTTCAGGCCTCTGTCAAAAGTGATATGTTTCCAAGAAATATAATCTCCAACAACAACTAGTAATGCTGTAACAGAACAAAATGCCTGCACACATGCACAGAGCCATGCAAATACAAATGCTGCCGAAGGAACGGGAGTCTAGTAAACTTTCCTGCAGACACTTCTTTAACAAGTGGTCTGGCTTGTGAAAACCTTTTGGCTCTGAAAGCTACTCCTGTGAATGTGTGCGTAACTAAGCCAGGGAAGTGGTCGGTCTCATTGGAATCCTTACAGGCCCGATCATCTGAAGACCCCCACCACAGAACGTGGCTTATATGTGTTTTTTTCACGTCTATGTGTGAGGTATAAATCAAAAGAAAGAAATAGGCATCGCCCATCTAGGAGCACAGGATAAGATCTTAGTGGTAATCCACCGCTCTTTCATTTCTCACATTTCTCTTTGCTGGGTCTTCTTCTGTTTTCGTGCTTATTGCACATGAAGCTGTAGGCAGGAGCTGAATACCATGTATGTAAAAACTACTGAGGTCCAACATAAACTGAAGCTGCAATTCCACTTAAATATGGAGTTTTTTGTAAATCATCCTTTACAAATGAGAAAAAGCATTTGTCAGCTAATAAAGGTCCTTGAGCCACATACATCTAATGTATTTATAGAGAGAAAACCCTCCAAAAGACTCTCCAAAAGACCTGCCCTTTCTGTCAGGGTTTTATATATATATACCGGTATAGATATATATAAGGCACAAACCATGCAGCAGTTTTTGATAAAAGCCTGCTTCATGTACACACATTGAATCGGGTTACTTTGGCTGACTGACCATATTGCTCCACTAAATGTTTTTTTAGTCCTTTGCTTTTTTTTAAAAAGCACTGTTGTAGAGTGTTCTGTTTGTCTCCATTTAAAATGGCTACCTGGAGGAAATCTGAATGTTGTCTTGAGTGAATAAACATTCAAGAAAAACTTCATCTGTGTTGTCGGAAGTCACCTCCTTACTCTTCCTCATTCTCTTACTTTTTTATATCAACTCTAAATGTACAACTATCTGTGTCCCCCCTCTGCCTCAGCAGTTCATGTTGTCTGCATTGCAGCTTTGAAACTGGACACCGAAGCATGACAAACAGTGGAGGCTCCATTTTCTTAAGCCAAGTACGTTCAAGCTAGCACTCGATGGGTTGGGAAGTTATCCACATTTGGGTGTTAGTACATTTGTTTTCATGTGTTTTAATACTTAAGAGGAACTCAAAAGAAGGCTTGGAGGGGCCGACGAGAGAAAGACTGAGGCATAGGAAGGGAAAATAGGAACACTAAGTGAACAGAGATGCAGCACCTGCTCTGTGACCTCGGCCCAGACAAAGACACCTCTGTCCCGCAGTACAATGATGTCCAGGACACTGTAGCTTCCTGTGTCTGGTGGGACGACCAGACAGCACAGCAAGCCCGCTGTTTGTGCTGGCTGATTCCATTCGCACAAAGCACACACACCCACACACACGCGCACACACACACACACAAACAAAAGGGGGTAGTAATCACATTCAGAAGCTGTGTTCAATGGTAACTCACCAGAAACAGGAGTTTTTCTGCACTCTTCAAAGTTGATGATGAACAAAAAAGGGAGTAAAAGTTAATAAATTATAATAGATCTACAATATATCATTTTCATCTAAACGTATTTGACTTTTCAGTGCTTGAAATGGATGACTAAGGTGATTTGCTTTACTTTCTTCGATTTAAACCAAATAAAAATGTCACAGATTTGTAGAATTCTTGTTGAGATACACACACAAAAAGAAAATCAGCTGAAAAGAGAAGAGAAAAAATAGATTTATCGTGAGCCACCAAAGTTGTCTGCCCTCCCCCTTCAGGGCCAAACTTTGGATGCTAAACCTGAAACTTACCATTGCCATGGAAACAGCTCAGCAGCCAAAAAAAAAAAAATGTTGCCAGCATTTCTCCAATTCTGCAGTTACTAATATGAGGTCAAAATCAGAAATAAAAAATGGACAGGCATTTTTAAAAGTGGAACATTGCGTTCCATCACAGGGGTTTATTTTCATGCCGTTCACTCTTCTTCTTTGGCCTCTGAGTTCAGCCCAGCCACAGGGTTCACGATTTGGGATGTTACATAACCATCCACCATGGTCATGATTCTTTGATAAAAGGAAGAGTGAGGCTTCTAAAATCAACAACAGCAGTCTTTTTTGTAATTGTGTCCTTAAAGTGTACAAAGCTGTCCGTGTTTTCTTTACTTTTTAGAATTCAAAGAACAAAAGCCCTAAATACACACTGAAAAGTCATTTTAAAAGTATATTTTAAACTATAGTCCAACAACCCAAATACATCAATAAATAGATTTCAACTCAAAGAAGGTCTCAGCTCTGGATGAAGTAATCGCGTGTAAAACAGAAACAAAAGGCCAGGTGAACAGGTCTTAGCAGGTTCGACTTCGATACCGACAGCATGTCAGTGATTACAGCCCCAGAGACTGCGCCGATTGTTTTTTATTGCAGATGCTGTAAACGTATGACATACATTCCAACTCAACCAAATCCTGTAGTAGCAGAGCTGTGTCACAGTCATTATGGCACAAGATATATGGGAAAAGAGCAGGATACAGGACCTCAGCAATAGTTCAGCGCGATTGAAGTTTGATTCCGGCTACCAATTATGTGGTTGCTATGTTTCCTCTGTTGCTACCCTGGTATCTTCCTTTCACACGCTCAAGAGGTGGAGGACAAGAGGAGGAGAGCGGATATTATAAACACATGGACTCAAAAAGTACATTTCACTGGCGCTAAAAATAGATTATCATCATGTGTTTGCAAAATAGTAGCACATGACGATTCTTTTAATGATCTTTGCAGTTTGGATTCTTTCATGTAGAAAAATTACATTAATTGAGATGGGGTTTCTCAGATTTGTTCAATGAATTATATCATGTATATATATATATATATATATATATATATTTAACAGCTTCTGTTGGAGTACGTTGGCTATCGATTGAACCTTGGTTTCCTTTAAAGAGGTGGTTGTTTCAACAGACTGACGCACAATGACGATCCATAGATATGAGTTTCAGGCAAGATTTTTCTTGCATGAAAAAACACTGAGGTCACCTGTGAGGGTGCAACCTTTTTGGCCTACTACGTAAACTGACCACAACCACCTGTATAGTTTTGAGCGACTGAATAAAAAAGACTGAATAAAAAACACAACTTTCCTGCACAACCTTTGTAAACATAATTTAACAAAACTGTTTTTTAAAAGGCCAGAAAACACTTTGCTTATCTAGATCAATTTACTGACACACTTCTTTTCTGATATTTAGTGATACAGCTGATTGTAAACTTTAAAGCTAAATATAAACTTTATGGATCATCTATAATCAATTTATCGCTGAAAATTCAGATGAACTATGAGAATAAAAAATGATTCGTTAATGCGAAAGACTTACATTAAAGAAAAATGTGATTGTAATAAATCTAACAAGTCCCTCCGTGCGGACTCCCAAGTTTGGTTATTCCTTTTTGGTCACTGCACATTCAGCCTTGGCTCACTCAAACCACAAGATCTTCGTTTGTTCCTAAGGAATCACAATCTGACACAAAGAACCACAGATTTGCACAGTGAATATTTGACATTTTGAAAACCACTTCTCTCCATTCAGACTAAGAGTTGGCTGCATTTCTTTGTGCTGCGGCATGAAATCTCAGCTCTGGCCGGTGGGGAGATTAGGCAAAGAGGAGTACTGCGTGTCACTGGAAACTGATTGATATTTCTTTTTGTTTTTTTTTCTGTGATACCGCACGCTGAATCGGACATGAAACTACAGAAGGCTGATTTACTGGTGATTTACTGAGGCGAAAGCGAAGTCATCGAGTTGAGCCGTTTCCTTTCTTTTGTTAGTTAGTTTTTAGCTTTTTAATATGTCTTGTTACACACTCCGCAATAGCAAAGCTCTGTTTTATTATCAGACTTCAGAGAGCCTAAAAAAAACCCGACCACATCTGTTCAGTTATTCATTCGCTGGGATGAGTTTGACAATTTGACACCGTTCATTTTCCATCTTGGTCCACACAGAAATTTCAATGTTGTAGATACCTGTTAATGCACAACAACACAACACAACAGCTTGATAATCATGAGCTGGATATTCATTGAAAAGTCCATTAAGGAAAAAAGAATGAAGAGAAATATGGTGTGCAATAGAACTTACCCTTTGTGTTAGTAAGTTAGAAATATTTTCTGATTATTGTTGTTTTAAGGGTAAAGTTTGACACGATACATATGAGAAATGTGATGAGATAGCTTTCTTTTTTCTTTTTTGTCAGTAGCTCTAAAAAATAGAAGGGAGAGAGCAAACCAGGAGAGACATAATAAGGCAAACTGTTCCATACAAAAAGGATTACACCACAGAGTTCCTGTTTCTGTCGAGCACCATTAATTAGCGCTGCGCCTCTGTTGTCTGCTTCTTCTTTTTTTTTTCTGTACGCAGGTGCCCTGGCAGTCTAATGACAATGCAGAGAGAATAGCAGCGCCTGAACATGGGAAACCCTCTCATAAACTTATTTCTAAGCTTTGCCTCTAAATCCCGTCCTATAAGTCATAAAATCTCCTCGCTGGCCAATTTACAGAGAGAGGTAGATTACGAAGCCCATAATTGATGTCAGATGGTGATCAACCGACGTGCTCCTATCAGAACCTAGACAACAGAAGACGTGGGACTTGCAAAGAACGAAAAGTGGATTATGAAATGAATACTCTTAATAGAAAATTTGAGAATGTGGACCTCAGCGTGAGCACAATCCACTGTGGAAATCGTGGGACAGTGATCCCGGTTCCACAGGCCACTCCGGGTGTCAGCTCGTAATATCGCTGCTTAATGAGGGAAGAAATAGCGGTGGTTACCCATTTGGTCTAAGTCCACTTTCAGTCCCTCCGTTTGGGAGAACTGCACATGCCTGAATGCCTGTGTGAGTATGTTTGCAGCAAAAAACTGTGTTCACGAATGAATGCTTTTGTGTGTCTGAGTGTGGGGGTAAATGAATGTGATTGTGTTTATTTGCTGGCTGTGTACAGAATACAGGAAGCCTTGGGGGCCCAGGCTCTGGCTGTTTGTTATGGAGTGAGGAGGTGGAGGAGTGTGTGCGCATGTGTGTGTGTGCGTGTGTGTGTGCGAGCGCGATGGAGGCAGTGGAAGTTATAGCCGTCTCTGCTGTCTATAACTGCCGGGCACGGAGTCTCGGTGGAGCCAGCGCACGCACACACAGACACACACACGAAACACCCAGTCACAAATGGTAACACTTTATTTGAAACATATAGTGGTGATTTATAGCGGCGTAATGATGCTCTCAGGCCCTGAATTGATTCATCCCTTATGTCAACCCCTTACAAAGTTTTCGCGTTACATCTTCCTCATAAATGACATGAAACTGGAATCCTGTGTCGGTTTAACAGGCAGTAATGTCAAACAAATGCCCCGCGTTTGACAGAGGATGCCGCAAATTTCAGAGCCAGCCAAAATTAGACTGCAAAGCGGAGCGTCATCTCCAGCTATTTACAATAAACAGATTTTGAACCCTTTTACAAAGTCACTTCAGAGCATGCTCACATGCAGCTTCCTGAAGGGTAAAATGGGTTGTTCAGTTCTTTTTCAGAACTTTGTTGCTTATTGCACAAAGCTTTGTGACATCCCTATTTGTCTAAGTAGTTCATAAAAAGCTATTGGATTCCATTTTCAAGGAAATCCTGTTTGTATTGCAATGGTATATACAACCATTATTTGATCTGTTTATATTTAAAAATTAATCACAGCCAAAGTGCAGTTGCTATCTAAGCAAGAAACTCCAATTTAAAATGCAATCAAAATTATTTTTCTCCTAAATTTACAATTTGATGCCATCAAAGATTTATGGACAGGGTCAATAAAAAGATTGAAAACTTAAAATTGCCAAATTTGGTCAATCTGCACTGTTATATGCAAATACATGGGAAAAATACAGAGTGCCTTGTTGTTTGTCTCTGTCTTGCTGGGATATGTTTTATTCTTGTAAGATGAAACATAAAGCCAGAGCAATAAAGCCCTAAGAAATTAAAAGCATGTAATTGCTTCAATGACACACACGAGCATAATAGCAACCAATAAACTTCCTTAAAATTGACCAAAAGACTAAAAATCTCGTACGCTCTATCTACAATAGATAACTTCTACTGACTTTTCAACAGTACAAATGAATACAGATTCTTCTTAATGTAACTTGCAAATGAAGTGATTTTGCTTACAGTCTAAATTTGAATTATAGTTTAGAGTAAAACTGTGTTTTCTTTGGTCATCTTTGTCTGTTTACACTGTGCCCACCACACTTGGATAGCATTTTATATAAACCTTGATTACTAGAATCACTTTCACCAATAAATCTAATACTTTAGCAGTTTATCAAATTTCTTTGAGAAAAAATAAACAACATAGAGGCATCCCATCTCAAGCTATCGGATTTTTTTGTCAATGTGCATACCTGTAGAAAAATCCTGATGAAATCAGTGGCAGTGACCCGTAGACATATTAAACATATTAAAACGAAGCCAAATGAGGCTTGGACGTGGTCAAATTTGCGTAATTGTCCCCCATAATAGTCCAGTCACAGAACCATGTGGATAAGGATCGTTCCATCAACTCCAACCTCAGAAATTACACAGAGAAACTGAACATTAGAGGTCAACTCTTTCAAGCTGAGTTTTCTGCGGTTACGATTGCTGGTTTGGTCTTATTCTTCAAGCTCATTGAAACAAATACTTTTACAAGTATGCCAGGGACTTTTATTTATTTATTTACTTTTGGACAGTTGAGGTCAGAGAGCGATTTGAGAAATGTGTGCTGCAGAGATTTCCCTCTCACTTTTGACTGAGCCCTGCAGTAGACAGCCAGCATCATTTAGACAAGCATCATTAACATGATTTTACTGAGAACAGAACTATGTAAAACTTTTTATTTTAAAGAAAACTATCTGTATTCTGACCATAGATCATCAAGCAAATGATGCTTGCACATTTCACATCAAGCTGCAAGTGGGAGACACTTCTCTCCCTCTGATGACTTTGTATAATCATGCATTAGTTTGCAAATACATTTTCCTACTTGTTTTGCATCAGTCTAAAAAACAAGCCCTCCTCTCTCTCTTTCTCTCTCTCTCTCTGTTTTTGCCTCCTGAGGTTTTACTGCAGTTTCCTTAAGTAATTTGACAGTTTCACCACATCCAGTTTGGTTTTTGGCCAATGTCTTAGCCAAGGATAGTTTTTTTCTTTTCTATGGCCTTCTTCTTCTACCCCCCTGCAACAGCTCCAATGTGTGGTTTCATCTTTGAAGGCTTCTAAAGCACGCGGCTGTCCCCCCCCCCCGGGGACGGGGGACCGAAACGCAAGTAGCAAGAGAGAGGAGGACGGCGTTCAAAAAATGTCCACGACACTGCAACAAGCCATTTGTGTTTTCCGAGCCCTTATTGTTCCTTCCAGGTCAACCGCCGTCACCCTCTTCTTGAGACCATGACATAAACACAAGGCAGAGGAGTCTGACCCGAAAAAGGAAGAAACATTTCATTTAGCAATTTGTCCTTGTGTTCCCTGGCCTCCAGTAACCTAACCTAACCCCGAGGTTTACAATTCAGAGCTGGAAGAGAGACAGGAAACGCTCCGGGCAGCTCCCGGCTGTTCTCTGAAGTCTGTCGTTTTAAAAGTAAAAAAAGCAACAGCAATACCGATAACAGCAGATAGCTGTTGATCAGCTTTTGGATAGTTTTTGAAGCATAATATATGAACTGGCGAGTCACAAAGGGATTGTCACTGAAAATAATATAACTGGATGAAACAAGCCCATATACAGCATATAAATGATATCTAAAAAAGTTCAGCTAATATAAAGATATATGTTTTGATCTGCCCAATGAATAGTTTGCTTTTTACTGGCTTTCTGTAAGTACAGTGGATCGGACTAAATTCCCCTGAGCTGCGTTACGCCTGCTGTGACTTTTATTAAACTGCTTCACTTTCTCTGTAAAGACTCCTTGACTGAAACAACAGAAAAAAACACGACATAGGCCGACATAGACGTCCATACAGCACGTTCATCATTAGCACGGAACTCCTTCTACATACAGGCATTAGCAAAGGCACCACTGAAATGCCTCTAGAAAGCCTGACAGTCACACCTTATTTCTATATTTCTGAATGTTTTCCATCTTTTTCCCAGCATGCAGACCCCTGTCTGATTTTTCTGACTCCTTTAATGACACCTAACACCATAGGTTCTAAGTAATTTTAAATTAACTAAATAATAAAAAAAAACGTTTTCAAACATTTGGTTTTAATTAGGCTCTTTAATTGTTTAATGCTATTTAATTCCCATTCTACACAGAGACTATATTTCCACAGAGATAAGTTTTTAAAAAGTGTGTACCTTCTGCTGATATGAGTGACCCAGAATGGAGGGAGTGATGAAGAGGCAAATGGGAGGGGGTTGGGACTGCATAATTTACACCAGGAAGTAATTATGTAAATTCTAAGCCAGGCCTTCCAGTTTACAGTCCAGCCATAAACCCACTGTGATGGCTGGCTTGCAATAAACATTATTTATTTCTTTGTTTATTAATGCTTCCCCTGCTAGTCCCCCCCCTCCAATGTCCCAGTGTTATTTTTTGAAGAGGGAAACTAATGCAAAAACCCCACTGACAGGGAGGAACAACTCCCTGTTTAATGTTGAAACATTGGGCTCAAGTTTAAAAGGGACCAGAAAGGGTCTCTGCTAATGTAATTATTTTTTATGAAACAAACATGCAGCATTGATGTGGGTTCGTTACATGTGGTTTGAGAAGTTTGTGCTGTTGGAATGAAAAGTTGAGGCTACAGCTTGGGTAATAAAGGTTTTTTTTTTTTTTTTAAAGGCCTCTGGACAAAGAAAGTGAAAAGCTCAAATCAGATGAGGTCAGGCATTGCTGGGCAGTGTCTTGTAATCACTTGCAATGTCCACAAACTATAAACAACAAAAGCAATAAAAAAAAAAGAAGGGAAAACAACAAGGGTTATTAGACTTTTATTCGTGTCATCCCAGATGCCTTGACTCAAAGTGTACGAGAACGCATCTTTTTTTTTTTGACGTTTCAAACAAGGAGTTATGGGGTGGAAAGATAATGAGGAGCAAATGTGGCACTTTATGCCGGAAAAAAAAAATAAACAAGGTTTTTCTGAAGAATGACGTTTCCCATCTGAGTGACAGTAAAGTCAAGAGGACCTCTCTTTGTCATTGTTTCCTCATTAAGTATTTATAGCCACGTCAGCTCAGAGGATTAAAAAAAGAAGCTAACAAAAACCCTGAAAGCTTTTAACTCCTTTGAAAAAAATGTGCACAGGCTCAGTGGGATCACGTCGGTTAAACCGTGGATCCTAAATCTCCCACTTAGCAGCGGCCCCGACTTTTTCACTTGGCCTCGACGCTTGGTCTGAGCCGTCTCGGCCCCCCTCGTCCAAAATATCTGCATCCCTGAGCGCCAGGCAAAGGTTAAAGTCTGCCGGGACCCAGCAGCTTGTTTTCAACTGTCAGGGAGGCAGGATTCCTCAACGACATGTTGTATCCCATCCTAACTGTAACATCCTCCCCAAAGGGTAAATAAAAGCCTGAAGTTAATGTGTGTGTGCGTGTGTGTGTGTGTGTGTGACCAGGAGATCTACGATCTGTCCTCCCTAAAGGCGAGAGCCTCTGGTGACGTACACCGAGCCCAAAGAGGAGTCGGAAAGAAATGTGCAAATCCATGTGCGTGGATGCAAATGCCAGAGTGGGTTTTTTTTTGTGTGTGTGAGTGCACGTGCGCGTGCACGGCAGATAGCCTCTCTGTTTATTTAGTTTGAGGTGACAGCAGGAAGGAAGGCAGGTTAACGAGCTGCTGGCTCCAGGCACTCAGGCACATGGTGATTACGCAACCCCAGTCAACTCCTCTTTCACACACACGCACACACACACACACACACAATCACACACACACACATGTATGCAGATAATGCATCCACCTGGGTGAGGAAACAGACGAGCTCAACAGTATGCCGGCGCTTTCAAGTGCTCTTACATCAGCTGAAGGGGATTTGGACTCGCACAGTACTTACATAACAAAACAAAACAGGTAAATGTTTATTCTGTCTGACATGGGTGGTCACCCTAAAAGCTTTTGTCTGCAAAATGTGGAGAGCGACGGTGATCCTGCATGATTTGGCTGCCTGTGAGAGAAGTTGACGATAAGTTGAAAAAAAAAGAGAGCCGGTCAAATAAAAGCATGAACTCAGATTCTAATGTTGACCTGGAGTATCTGCCAGAAATTATTTCATTTTTCCACATTTGTTTTTTTTCAAGCATTTTGAAGCATTGCGTTATAAAATTGTGTTGGCTTGTTTGTTCCAAGCCAGGTGACAGATGTGTGGTTTATCTGACGTTTGTTTGCATGCAATATGACAGCACACTTATAATATCTAGAGCAAGTTTGTTTTTCAGTTATTTGAGGCGAAAAATTGTCCACATTAAACACTTTTAGTTTATTAAGGTGAGAAGTAGATACTGAAAATGAGGACAGCTATTGATACAACAGAAGATTATTCATCCACAGCATTGTGTCGGCCTGTGGTAAACACACAGAGGAGAACAGTCTGAAAAATGTTGCTCCCTGCTTTTCCTCTAGCTTCAGTTCTGTAGTTTACCAAACGTTTGAATGAACAAGCCTTTACAAAATAGAGTCCTATGTGGTACATTGTAATAGAATATATCTCTCTCTCTGTCTCTCTCTATTTATATATACATAAATATATATAGCCACATTGTTATCCTTCTCCTAACCAATTGATATTGAAAACCTATTTTCAACCATATATTTTTAATACCCAGCCTCAAGCTCATTTAGAAAATAAAATATCTAGTTCAAATGACAACAGGGCAATTTCCCAGACACATAAATATCTTCCCTTGCCCTGTGTCTGTATAATGAAGCAGTGTGTTCCACAATGCAAGCTGCCCCCTCAACACAGCCCGGAAGCTGCATCCGTTTATATGCAAACATGTAAAAATTCCTGCAGGCCGCGTTAGCGCCAACGACTAACTAACTAGGCTAAGTCAGGTAAACAAAATCTACTTTTGGGCTTTTTCTTCCCCTTGACGTTTCACTAACACAAAGTTGAAAACCCCCAAAAATTCTAGTTATCTGTTATAAACATAACAGATGATGACACAGAATCGTGTAATGGCGCCGACCCCATCCGTCCGGCGACTTCACGAGGAAGAGAGGCCGAAACCGCCGTCTGATTCCAGCTGTCACCGGACGATGGCTGTAAACACACAACGCGCATTTGTCCCAGTTTTCCATCTGCGCTCCGCTCCGCTGACATGCCACGAGTGCAGCATTCCTGGGCCTCTAAAGGCGTGCGCTCGTACGTCCTCATGTATGCGCTGGCTGCACATGTGCGCACGCTAACATGTCTACCAGGTGCAGCGTCTGCAGTTGTATTTTGTGCCGTGAGGAAAACGGCCACCCTGTGATTTACAAACCCGGAGACACGACGCGGAGGGTTGAAGGGCAGAAAGAAATCGTGCTTGAGCTGGGCCTTTGATTTTAATGAATTTTATAAATGCATGGGATGAATGTTTTAAACCTGCATGTGTCTGTGTCTGTGTGTGTGCGTGTGTGTGTGTGTGTGTGTGTGTGTGTGTGCCGATGGCAGAGATGGTCATTCAAGCAGAAAAGACCCCCCATGCCACCCATTAACACACTCTCGCCTTTGACCCCAGACTCCGCCGAACGGCTCTCTAATGGAGACCAGACTCCCGAGAGCGTGCGCTTGTTTGTGTGCGCTTTCACGTGCGCTCAGACCAGGCCGTACGCGTCCATCCGCGGGGACCGTGCGCGTGACGGACGGGGAGAACGGGTCTGCGAGTACAATCGAGGCCCGGAAAGCAGAGGGAAGTTTACACAGCAGAGCACCGGGAGCCGCTCTATTTATAAAGACAGCCAACCCTTACTGAAAATGTGTGTGCGTGCAAGAGCGTGTTTCCGTGTGCCGTTTGTGCAAGCGCTCCTCAGAAACTCACACACAGCGCATGTGTGCATCAAAATTAATAAATACGCACAATTGAAGCCTTCCTGTTATTTAGCGGTGAGGCCAGAGGAAGTTATTTTGTGGTACACTGATCATTTTGGTCAAAACACTGAGCTAAAAATACTGCCGGTGCTATTCACTCCTGCCTGCCTTCCTCTCCTCGCTCCATTCCTCCATCCTTCCCCGAAATGAAAAACTGGTGTGCTGCAGGAAAACAAGCACAAAATAAGCATGCAGGCGGTTGTTTTTAGGCTTTTTACAAGCTCCCTCTCTCCAGTCCGCTCCCGTGTCGGGTTCATTGAGAAGAACAAGTTTGGAAGGGGCCGTGCACACGCGTACAAAGACCGCTCCATTTGTCATTTAAATGTCATTATTGACAAGATTTAGGCTTGTTTGAGTCATGCTCACATCTCATTGATGAGGACTTGTTAATGTAACTCAGGTGAGATAATCTTTTCTTACTAACAAATACAGTGTTTGAAGTCTGACATCGCTATCGAAACTAACCAAATACATCAACGATCCACGTTTGCCCCGGATGGACGGGTCACTTAACTATACTCCCATTTCCCTTAATCCCGCAGGTATCCTCCCGATTATATCAGAACCCACTGCTTCACAATGTGTGCTGACACTGTGCTGGAAATAACTCCTGACCTTTCATTGACGTTCCCCCCCGTTTATGCTAAAGCTAGTGAGCTCTGGACTGAAAGGTTTTTACTCTAAATGAAAGCATATTATTTGGTTTTGGAACCAAGACAATGCCCTGAGGAAAAAAGATCATGAAAGTCAGTAGGATTATAAAGTTAGTGTTCAACAGAGGTTAGAGTCCTTGCCAAACACAAGGATCGGTATGGGAAGTGACATGCCAGGAAGTAATATGATCAGTTATTTTTGTTTTTGTTTTTTTTAAACCATTCCACATTCATATCAGGGTTTCTGCCTGGAGATGTCAGCTGATATATGCGTCTCTGTTGTTGAAGCAGCCTTTTCGGTATAGTTTTCATTTCTCCACTTCTGCTGAACGGCGAGAAATTCTGGAAGGCGTAAGTTAATATTCCAGATGCTTTTGCAAATAAGCCAGCCTCCAAATCAGAGATGGGACGATTGGAAGGCAGCTCCGCGTGGCTGTGCAGAGATGTTTATGGAATTGGAAAGACAAAGTGTAGAGTAGAACTGTATCAACTCATTTCATTTTAAATTAAATTAAATTTCTTCTCGCAGTGCATTTCGTCTGACAACCTTCCACAAAATAGTCACCGCAGCATTATGCAGTGTTGTGGCTGAAAGTGTTAGAATCATGCCCTCGTCTTTTCTGTACAATCCTGCTGACAGTGGACGTGTCGTAATGAATGGAGCCGAAACCATCATAAGTTTGTGATAGTTCATTTCTGAGACCGACAATGGGGTAGCGGCCATATATGTACCCATTAGATCCGCGTGAGGACAATACAGGATTTACAGACTTTGGAGCCACGCAGCAACACTTCCTCAGCATAAAGCAAGAAGCAAACGGACAAAAACTCTAGTGCGGAGAAGATGAGCTAGCAGGGAGTTAGTGAGGCCTGCCAGCTAAATATATAGGAAGCAACTGATAACGTGGCATAACGGAAAGCCGAGAAAAGCACGTGTAATGTAAGGTGAACTTTTGGCCTAGGCGCACTGAGAAGAACAAAGCTACCACACACACATACACTCACGGGCTAAGCCAGACATTATCTGGACTGTGATTAGTGGGCAAGTCTCTAGAATATCCCAAAAGGAAGTACATATGTGGAAACAACTTATATAAGTTTCACCTTGTTTTCTTACTCAGACCATAGAAATAGATATAGTATAAAAATACTTAATAGGTTAAATAGCAAAAAGCATATTGGAAAATAACCTATTAGTTAAGGAATTGGATGTCGTAACCAATCGGATTGTCAGAATCCTGAACGGGCGGCTTTTTTATGATCAGGCTTTATGTACAGGCTGTTAGTTTGAACAGCCTCTGGTAATTACAGACTAAACAAGCACAGCTTTGAGTTTACAGCAGGACTCACATCAGCAACCCACAGGAAACTAGTCCTCCAGAAAATCCGTCCTGGAATCCCCGAGAGAGTTCAACAGAGGAGCAACGCAAACACGGACTCCTGTGTGGGGGCATTTCACGAGGAGCATTTGAAATGGTAGGTTTTTTTCAAAGAAATGTTCTGTTGAAAATTTGTGGCTTCACTACTTTCTTTTAGTCCTGATACCTGCTCGCTCCACCCTTCAGCCATCAAGTAAATTCAGTTGTAACTTTGCGATGCCAGTATCGTTGTTCTCAATCAACCCTGGATCGTCTGGGGATTTTATCCCCCTGCAACATCGGAACTCTCTGTTTACTCATCCCATAATAAGGCTCATTCAGCTGAGGACATCTTGATTAGGTCTGCTGAATGTCTGGTTCTCATTTAGTGTGGAGGATGGGAGAAAGAAGCCAGAAGAAGGATAGAATGACTGTTCCGAGTTAAAAATTAGAAATGACTGTCTGGCATAAAAAAAAACAGAAAATGTTATTTAAAGAGTTAAGGCTTCTTTTAGTTTTTTTTTTTTAATTAGCAATGCTTATATACAGTCTGATGTTTGGAAAATCCCAATAAACTCTCTTTTTCCACAGCATTGAGCTGATTTTGAACTAGGCCGTGTTAGTGAAAAACTGCTGTGCATTGCTACGACAAAATCCAACCAGATCAGTGTAATTTCCTGGGGAAAAAATGCCTGATAAATACAGGTAGTGCATATTTCTTTCGAAGATCCATCCATTGTCTGTGCCATTTAATCCTGTTGGGCCACAGGGAAGCTCGACCCCGAACAGGTCCCGGGTTGGTTCCTTTAAGATTAGATGGTGCAGAACTAGGGCACAACTAGGGCTAACTTGGACAGATTTATAGCACAAAACAATAAGAGTGTCATATTTGCTGAAATCATAAAGCACACCCCATGAATACAAACTACTGACCCTTTGATCAGCCGGCAACTGCCCTAACCTACAATAACAAAAGAAAAAAGGCTGAAATCAGGCTGTGTGTGATCTTGACCTGCACAGTTTTGCACAATGTATCTGTCTGATCCTGCAAGTTCACATGATCACATGGTTGTGCTACACTTGAGCTTTTGTCATGATTATCTTTGTTTACATTTGTTATAATTGTTCAACAATCATTGCAGTGCTCAGTTTCAATCCATAAAGGAAGGAATGAATTCAACTGTAGGCCTCTAACATTCTGGAGTCTGGACAAAGTTGACCCATCGATGCAGAGAAGAACACGCTGTGTGCATATAGACCCTTCATGAGATAACACCCCTTAAAATATCTGTGTTTTGGGGGTTGTCTGAATGGGCTGACATGCCTGGGTATAGACAGAAGCAGTTGACACACTCATTTCAAGAGTCAGACTTGAAATGCCAACCGAATCCTGCCTCAAATCAAGGCTGGAATTCTTTCACTCATGTGCCTTTTTGTCGGTTAGTTATCTAGTTCGTTTTTGGTTTTGTTTTCTTCTGTTACACATTCTCCATGATCATGCCCTACAGGCCCACATGTGTCATGGAAGTCCCAAAGTGGATACATTTACACAATCTGGATTCAATCACTGCTTTACATTTGAACAAGTACATTTAGCCTCTTTTCCTAGTTTTTACAGTCTACTTATATATGAATTAAGCCATGTGTACACGCACAGAGGCTTGCATGGGCACACAGAGACACACTCGCACACACACCAGAGGGAACATGTTTATGTGAAAGTGTAGAGTTCATGTAGCAGATAAGGGACGGTAGAGTCAACAGAACTGCAGATAAGTTGCTGATAGAGTGTTCCCTTGCTTCCGCTGCCCTTTGTTTACCTAACGATCAAGTGAATCTGAATATGTGCATGTGTGCCCACGCGAGCACTTGTCAGCAGTTTCCAGCCTCAGCTGCCCCACAGTAAGACCACGTTTTCCTCAATGTGTGATCATAGCAATACTGTCACCTGGAAATTGTGTCTACTGTGTACATGAAATTCACCTATTTTGCTGAATTATATCTTGTTCTGGCTTCTCTGATCATTTTAAAATCCAAGTGTACACATTTCTTTTAGTTTTTTAGTTTTTGTTGTAGTTGTTTTTTTAATTACATGCAAATAGTAGTGAGTTGGAAGGCTTACAGGGAACAGGTGTTTCAGAGATCTGGTTAGGCGGTTTATTCAAATGTGTGTCACTGCCAAGATCAGTTTTTATAGCCCCGTCTTTTATTTTGCATGGAAAAATGAGCGTGCGTGTCAAAGAGACATGCAATCAGACAGACGAGCGAGGACGTACTAAGCTAACCATGTACTTGCAAAACATTAGGTGAGATTTATCAGCCCGGAGCAAAAGTTTCCGCAATGCAGAGCGACAGACAGACAGACAGACAGACAGATGGTCAGACAGGCAGTTGTCATTATTTCCTCTCCGCAGTCTCCGGTTGAACTCAGAGCAGAGGAGTCATGCATCGGTGGAGGAAATTGGGAATGTGAAACATGCCAGATTAGAGTGGAATTCTGAAAGCCTGCAGCCCAGCTCAATGGTTTGAACCATGGGAAAAAACATGCACTCTCACACACACACACACACACACACACATACACACACCCACCATACACAGACACTCAAACAAGCACATGCACACACAACAGCGAGAGCCTTTCAGATTTTGAACCACCTGCTGCATTCCTCAGCCAATAAGTCAGCTACTTAAGCAGCCAGAATTTAATCATCCAGTCAGTCAAAGAAAGCACCAGTAAAACAACCATCCACTCTAAAAGTTAATCATCAAGACAGCTTTTCACATTTACTTGTTAAGGCTAGACAAACAAGGCAATATGGGAGCGGGTGGGGATGGGGGGGGGGGGGATGGAAGTACCAGGAAACTTTTGCTTGTGATTTGAACCACTAGTATTATTTCTCTAACAGTTTAAACATTTAGTTTGGAAGGCCTGCTCATTGCGATTTGGGGAACAAGATGTCAGCAAGGCTTCCGTTTCTCAGATTTGGGTCGTTCCATAATAAGGCTGCAGATGTGAGCTTAGCTAAGCAATGGTCAGCGTGTCAGGTGGCCAGCCAACCAGCCACCCACACATCCAGCCAACCAGTCAGCCAGGCAGGACGAGGGGAGAGGAAGCGGTCATTATGGAGGAAGCCGGGGCATCTTAAAGCCATTATATACCCCTCGGAGAGAGGCAGCACGGCTGACTGGAGCGCTTCAAAGCGGGACGGATCGCGGCCACTACCACCAGCTCAACAGGCTACATGTTCAAGGGGAAGAGAGGAGCTTCCAGGGGGGTGGGGCGGGGGGGTTACAGGTTAGGGAGGATGAGAGGAGATACCAGTTAGAGGACGGTGTTAAAGTACTTTAGATTCATGTAGGTTAGAGGAAGAGCACGTTTTTTTTAGGATTCAAACAACAGACCACATCTGCCAAAAACTTAGCAAGGCTGAATCTGTGCAGGTCCTGCTTTTGGGGTTATAACGTACAGGGGGAATTCAGTTCTACAACAGAAATTAAGCAATCTATCATGGAGAAAGCGGTTTGTAGTCAGATTGACTGTTTTGTAATGGACCACTATGAGGAGTGTTCTGATGACAGTAAAATGTATCAACAGCTGCTGTCTTATCCCTGGATTTGTTCCTGTCATATTTTCAAACATTTCCAATGTAAAACATTTAAATGAATAAATGTAAGAACAGATTATTTTTGGTTCAATGCTAGGCAGGCAGCTCCACATGCGGCAAACCAGCCCCATGCAACAGAATCCCGGAGGTCAACAGCCAAAAGTGTCCTTAACCTTTCATTTCCTTTTTCCAAATGATCAAAGCATACTTTTGCCTATTTTTCATGGTTTCCGCAATGTGTTTTTGTCCCCCATCTTTATGTTCTGCCTCACACATTTCACCATTTCAATTCATCTGTACATCTCTCGTTCCTACTCTCCCCATCTGTCTCTAGTCTATTTTTACTCCCTAACATTTCCTCCTTTACTGCTGGCTTCCTCCTGTCTAGTAGCCCTCGCCTCCTCCTCCTCCTCCTCTTTCCAGCACCTGTGCCCCAGAGGAGGGGAAGTTCCACAGAAGAGGAAACCCCCAGGGCAACAACCATCTCACAGATGGTTAGCAAATTATACCTTCATTACCCCTGCTCTCCTCTCGCTTGCTTCCTCTGGTCATTGCTTCGGAATCACTCCGAGTTCCTGTGACACCTCACATCTGTCAGCAGCTGGCTTGGCTGCCCATAAAATAGCACCTAGCAGTCTCCAAATGTTGGGGGAAATGTTAAACTCGGCGCTCTGGTCAATAATGCCTTTTATATTGTTGTAAGACATACGTCTACATAATCAGAGCAAAGCACATTTAGTCTTCCCCTGAAGGACATCCTTTTTGGCTTCGAGAAAAAAAAAGAGACACATCACACAGGTACAGAGACATGAACACATTGTACCTTCAGGGTCATTCAGTGGGCTTTTAAAGGTATCCAAAACAATAATGTGTCCTTAAAACCATATAATACCTATGAAATTTGATTTTATGAACTGCCTCTAAACATTTTTTGGGGGAGTTTGATACAATCTTCCTTCAAAAAAGGCTTAATTATCCCCTGAAACAAAAAAAATATATTAGAACCAGAAGATCTAATACATTTCATAGAAACTATTTTCATTTTCAGATTTATGTATTACCCAAAAACATATGTTACTCTGTCAGGGGGAAAAAAGTAAATCATTACAATCTACAATTAGCTGGGTCATGTGAGAGAACAAAAAGCAACTACAAGTGTTTTCTTTCTCAGATTCCAAAGTTAAACTTATCAGGAGGGCCAGTTGACACTGTACTTCTCAATTCATACCTGGGTTCAGACAATATATATAAGATCTACAACTTCAAAATATTTTCAATGTGAATTTGAAGTTAATATGTATAGTGGATAAAAGAGAATGAAAGCAGATTGAAAAAAAATCAACAGCAAAGTAATCAACAATTGTCAACAAGCGTTTTGTGTCTTTTGGGGTAAAACATTGACATTTTGATGGCTTGCTGTACTTATTTGCAGTTGTTTGTTTGTAATGACCACTGACTGACGCACACACTCTATCTCATTTCCATGCCTCCCCTGGCCCAGAGCAAAAGCACAGGGCCCAGGGCAGCCATTAGTCAAGCCAAGGAAGGCATGGAATAATGATGAATGCACCTCACACACACACGCACACACGAGTAAAGTAAAGCCCCAGCAGTGCCGCCACCGATGGTTAGTTTACAGGAGGTATTTCCATCATGCAACTGACGTCTCTGGGGCAGACTTGACTTTTCAGGGGTACAATTTGAGCCAACAGAAACAAAACACAAAAAAAACAAATCAATGAATTCTTATTTCTCTGAAAAAAATACAACATAAAAAAAGCTTTCTTTATATTAACTTGCTGTCCATTAATGTCTGCTGTGCGTCCATGAACTATTTTTTAACCATTAAAAATCCCATCAAAAGAAAAATAACGCCTTGTGTGAGGGTAGATCTTACTGATCCAGTCCTGGTCATCAAGAGTTCTGTTTTAATTCAAAGAAAGGTCCTGTAAAGTTGCAACCATATTCCCAACTAATCAAATGTTCTCTCTGGTTTAAATGTTTTTTTTTCTCATATATGTATGAAAAACAGGTGGAGGGTGACGTGAGGACTTTCCAAACCTTAGAAAAATGGAAGCAGCGAAACAAAGTGGACCGGTGAAGAATAGAACCTTTTGTATTTGAGATGTGACGGGGGTTCAGAAAGGACCCCCAGACTTTTTTGACAATGCCCAATTCTTGATGGGTAAATTAATGTAATTGTTGTGGACTTTTAAACACAGGGTTCCTGACCACTCCAGGAAGGGGGACAGACTATTTGTTCGAAAAGGAGAGCGGGGGTGGGGTTGGGGGGGGGCTGCTTGTCTTTGGGTTTGCTGCTTCAGTAGAAGGAGCTGCAGAAACCCAAAAGTAGTTTGCAGGGTGAAACCTCCTCATCATACTTGTCACGTTGCCATGAATTAATATAAAGTAAAACTAAGGAAACCAACGTTTCCACGTCAGTGGAATGCATTTATCCTCGATAAGCAACCAGGCCAACGCTGACTAAGAGTGTTAAAATGTCAAAAGAATTTAATTCTGATGAGTGTCATAGCCGGTATACATTTAACTTGTTAGATGTGGTTTTGTTGTTAACAGACTAGTTTGTCAAGTCAGCACAGAATTATTTTCGAGTAGATCGTCTAATGTTACCGAGATGTTTGCATGTGGCATTTTTTATCGTTGTTAACTGTTAAGTTGACTGAGAGTGGTTCATGTAAAAGTTCAAAAGAATACTCAGAAATTCCTAAAAGAATATAAAATAAGATTTAAAAGATTGTGTACACCAGTTTGGTCGCGCTGTGTGTCTAGACCAACCGAGCAAACCACTGCACGGTGAATTTAAGAGGCTTAAATCTCTTTCATTACCTCCATCTAAGCATGCAGACGCGAGCTCCAACAATCAGCGGCTGAGAGTGAAAGTGATGACGCTGAGCAGTAGAAGCTGTGGAGCGAATGGAGAGAAAGAAGAGGGAGATGGAGTTAGAGGAGGGAGAGCCCACTGTAGGCCACAAGTCCTCCAGTGATACTGCAGTGAAGTGACAATGAGAGAGGAGAGAGTATGAGTCACACACAAGCCCTCCCTTTCCTCTCCTGCCCCCCCCACCCCAAACCCCCCCACTCCAAGCCCATGGTTACGTCGATCCTGACTCATTCATTCACAGCCAAGTCTCAAACCTGCTTTTGTTGTACAGATGAAACCGTGCGACTTAAGAGACGGCCGCAGCTCTGGCATACTTTATCAGACCCATTCATAAAAATGGAAAGAAAAAAAAAAGCTCCTGGCCCCCGAGCGTGTGCAGAGGACACATGCAGACGCCCGTCTTCTGGCCCACATTTTGATGTCTCCCGCAGTCGAGTGGGCTCAGAACTCAGGGGTGTTTAGTACCTGCTGGGGGCACCTGCTCTGAGGAGGGTGCGTGCCCCTATACCAGCAAAACGCATTCAGAATGACTTCCTGTTCTTATTCTGCACCTCTTCCCTTAACATCTAGTTTCTTCTCTCGTATATACTTTCAGCGATATACGTTTTTCTTCTCCAACCCCCCCCCGCTGATAGTTCTCTGCCTCTATCCTCCTCTTCCTCCTCACTCTGTGGAGCAGCATCTACCTACATGTGGTTAGCTCATCTCCTTCTCTTCCTCTCTCCTCTCTGGTTAGCTCATCTCATCTCCAGGCAGCCGGCTTTGCAGGAAGCTAATTATAGGCCACACTGTGGAGAGCAGGGCCGGATGTGACAGCATGCTGTTTGTAAGTGTGCGTGTGTGTGTGAGTGTGTTGTGCATGAATATCTTTGTCACTGTTGATGTTTGCCTCTGTATAGGTTGTCCTGCATTTATACGTATCCTGGATATGTGTATATATAGTTTATTGCCCCCTTTTGAATTTCCCCAGGCGTCACTTCTGAGGATCCGGAAAGGTGCTCCATCACTGAGTGTCCTCACAAGTATGAGAATAGTAACGTGTGAGTGTATTTGTGCATGCATGTGTGTGGATGAGCCACCAGCAGGATATCGAATCCCAGCCCCTCCCACACTGTACTGCAGCTCTGACTCATACGAGGTGGAGGCAGAGACAACCAGGGTCTGATGACAGCCAAGGAGTATGCACGCGCTAATGTGCGCCAATGTGGGTGCACTTGTGTGCCCACGCACACACACGGGGTGTCTCTAAGGCACTGTACAGGTGTGGACACAATACGCACCGTACATACTAAAGACACAGTTCTGACCAGAAGCTAAGCTATGTGGTTACATGCTGTGAATGCATGCGTTTGATGCAGTATGGTGTCAGTAATGGCCCGGTCTTAACTTAACAAATTTAAACCCCTTTGAAAAACATGTGCTTTATATCGATGTCAACGTCTTTGAAATGCAAGGTCGGCATATAACGCAAAGTAAACAGCGAAAAGAAACGTGTCCCATCGGCCGTGCTGGTTCTACGGTCTCGGGTCAAGTGAAGCCCTCTCAGAAATTTCAGACCTTAATATTCCACAGGAGCAGGTAATATTAATTTGTGATTGTTAAGTCACAATTTAAACAATAGGCCCAGTATATTTATCAGCTGTGCATCAGAATTACAGATAGTTAACGCTTTGTGTTTATTCAGATCTACGGAGTCACACTTCACTGAGGTAGGAGGAAGTTGGTTTGCAGACAACCCAGTTTAGAGGATTTTAGGTTATCCTTGAATTCTTCCACTAAAGAAATACTGACAAACCATAACTCTGAATTTCCTCCGAGAGTCTATGAAAACAAGTGTCCTTGCAGTTGTACTTTTCTGTTTGTCCTCTCTTTTGTCTTGTTTTTTTTTCTTAGAATGGGCAGAAAATATGAACTGACCACCACGGTTTCAAACTGTTGCAATAACTCCTCTCAGAGACATTTGTGCCACTTCTGAATTTAATAGAAAACTCTAAGAAAATAGACTCTGAATGAACGGTCACTGAATTTTGTATTCAAATTTCTACTTGAGCCACAAGATTTTTTTTATGTCACGCCTTTCAATTGTCTCCAAGCTGCCCCACAGACAAATGTTCCTTGAAGTGACTTTAGTCGGAAGCTAGGTTTTCATCGTCCGTTAGAGCATGTCTCGTTTTGCTGGAACACGCAGATGCTGTAGCAGTGTGATGCTGTCCCTGAGAGGTGCTGATGTAAAAAAGCCTTCCTAAAAAAAAAAAAAGAACACAAAGTTCCTCAACTCTGTATTATCATTGGGATCTTTTCTTTCTTTCCTCGTTCACTCCCAAACAAAACGAATAAATAGATATATATGCAAAGCTGAAAAATGTCCCAGTTTTAAGTGGAAACACAACTCACTTTTGCGTCTTAGCACAAATTTATTACCATGGCAGTATTGCATTTCTGCCAGATGATTTAGGGAAAGAGAACACTGTGTCATATTTTTACCTACTTGTTCTATACCCTATCTTTACAAAGATTATGTTTGTGCGGAGGGGAGGAATATGTCAGGAATATGTTTTCCCTTCAATGAATGACGTTGTGTCCATTCATATTTTACATCTTTTCGAGTGTGTGCAACAAACAATGAACAATAGCGGCGAGTTCACACGTAAAGGATGAGCTCAGCGCTCAGTGTGTGTCGGTCAGGCGCCATGGGAACCCTCTCCTCCTCTTCTTTCTCCTTTATCGCTCATTCTTTCCTCCTCTCCTTCTCTGCCTCATAGCTTCCTGTGTCACCCCCTCCCCCACTGTAATAAAAGGAGAGAAGCCTGTTCATTCATGCATTCAGCCAGTCAGCTGAGTGAGGTAGGACAGAGGGAGGAGAGAGAAAGGAGACACAGAGGCAAAATGGGAAAGGGGGAAGAGGAGAAGGCTTCCTCCCTGTGACAAACGGGTCACCTGTACCACATCAGCGATGGGGGGATGGAGCAGTGGAAAAGGAGGGGGAAAAAAGAGAGAAGAAAAGCAAATGGTGGAACAAAAAACAGAAAAAAAGACCACCACCACCACCACCCTGTCCTTTCCTTCTTCCTCATCCTCTTCATCTTTGTCTCCTCCTCCTCCCTCTGCCCTTCTTCTCCCCCTTAGCCCCTCCCTGTCCTGGTGGTATGAGTCACAGACAGACTAGTTCCCTTGATGCACTGCGGAAACGTAATGTGACGTAGCCTCCATCTCTCGCCGCACGGATCCCTCCGTCTCCCCCCGCCCCCCCTCCCCACCCCCATTCATTTCATTTTGTGCGTCGCTCCCTCCCATTCACCCGTCCTCCCGTCATAGCACAGCCGGCATCCATTCACAAAAAGCCCCGGCGAGCTGGGAGAGATGGCAGGTAGATCCACGGCAGCAGAGCTGAACGTCCGGCCAAACGCCTGTCCGGCCGAGGGCTGACCGATGACCGATGACCTCAGTGCCACATGCCTCACAAAGAAACGTTGTGCTTAGGCTGTGACATCTCGCTAACGAAAGTGAGCATTCCCCCTGGAAAAACTCAACAGTTTCAGACTTGATATTGTGCAAGATTTGCTGTTGCCATGGTTACAGCCTCTGCTGTCAAATCTGAGCAAGGCTGCCAAGAGGGCTGATTTGTTTCAGTAATTACAGTGTTGACAGAAAGTGTGTTTGACGTGTCTTATTGTGTTGCGAAAATCTGAACTAGTGAACTGAGTACAACGTAAAGGGGAAAAAACACACACACACACACACACACCACAACATCAAGAGACACTGCATAACACAGTGTCCGGCTCAGCTTTGTTCACTGTAAAATGGTGGCGTAACAAATAGCGTTGAAGAATGTTTGAAGTCCATCTCACTGTCACATAACAACCGGAAATGAATCCATCATAATGCAATTCTGCCTCCTGAGCAGCAGATTTTTATCACCGGCTTTTCGACCAATGATCGTTAAGTGTCCATACGTGGTCTCAATCAACAGGCAGAGCCGATAAATAGACTGGAGACAAAGAAACCTGGTGACTTCACACTCTCCTCGCT
Source organism: Menidia beryllina (assembly GCA_013363375.1). Classification (NCBI taxonomy): domain Eukaryota; kingdom Metazoa; phylum Chordata; class Actinopteri; order Atheriniformes; family Atherinopsidae; genus Menidia; species Menidia beryllina. Next base: position 11,054,279 of record JABUIW010000024.1, read on the forward strand.
GACGTCACTGCACCACTTTACCTCTCTGGGACAGAGACAGAGTCGTGTTATCAACCCGCTGCATTCGCAGACATAATATGTAACGACGGAATCCGCTCTCAGTGACATTCAGGGACGGAAGCGGGGAAGAACTGCTCAGCAGTGGGTGAAACTGAGCGGCAGAACAAAAGTACACAAAATAAAACTGAGCAAGGTATGAGATCCCACCACATTGTTGTCAGTGGAGGACAGCAAGGAAAGAGACAGGCTACTCATAGGAAAGCAGCGAAATAGGGACTCGGTAGACTCTCATAGTCGGAGAGGAGGGAGAGAACTGCTGGATACTGCGGACAGAACGCTGAACACAAGCTTTAAGACCCACTGAACGAAAGTAAGTAGGTGAGAAACAAACCCAAGCATGATGCAGGATTCAAATACAATCCAAGGAAAGTGGATATGAGGGATCTCAAATACACTACCTTACACTATGAGTAAAAACCACACTAAAAGTCAGGAAGGTCTACAGGAGAAGGCATACATTGCACCTGCCTTTTGACATTTTGACAATTTTATCCAGCCCAAAAAGCAGCAAAAGATGTTGACATCAGAGTAGTCTGAGTCTACGGACAGTCCTAAACTTAATATAGGGCCATTCAATTTAGAACAGCTAAAGATTAAGGCACAAAGGGCTGTTTGAATAAACAAAACATACAATGGATTGTATTTCATATGACATGTGTCCGTTAATATAGTCAACGGACCTTCTGGTTGCATCTCTGCATGTGTGTTTAATGGCTGACATCATTAAGGAAGCAAACGTCCGGTTGAAGTCTTCGGAGTCGAATGTTTAGCGACTTGAGTCTGAATTACCAGCACCGTTTGCCCCGTTGCTTGGGCTGAGGAGAGGAGCAGAGAAAATCTCGACGTACAGTATGATTCACCACAACAAAGTGTTGGGGGGGGGGGGGGGGGGGGGGGTTGGTGATGTCACTGGTGGTTGTGGGGAGTCATCTGTGAGTCAGAGAGGAAAAAGGAGGAGATGAAGGTGGAAGTTGATGATGATGATGAGGAGGAGGGAGAAGAGGATGTGGAAGAGAGGTGTTAAAAAAAAAACAAAAGAAGCGCACACACACACACACACACACACACAGGGGGGGTGGGGTACCTGCTGAGTGTGACCCATGGTAACAGGCAAATCTGGCCTGTGGATGACTCACCGCGGCTTTACCAGCCCCCCCCCCCCCCCCCCCCCCCCACCCCGCGCGCATGCAAACACAAAAACGCACGCGTGATAGCACGCCGCCGCACACGCACGCCTAAAGCACGTTTATGGCATCAGGAGCATGTGCGCCGCCCAGCCTAAACGCACCTCACTCGCATGTGGACAAGCGCTTGTACGCAAACCCGAGCCTCATAAAGTGCAGGGGCAGGAGAGGGGAGGGTCAGGATGACTCACACTTGAATGATAACACCCCCCCCACCCCCCACCCAATCCTCTCCCTCCCTCTCTCTCTCACACACACACACTGAAGATGAAGAAGGACATATCATTTGGATGCAACCCACATCCTCCCCACATCCTGGGAACCTCCCATCTGAAACTCAGACTGACAGCGGGAGGCTCCGGCTGACTGCAGTTTGTCTCAAGGTGATGGGAGTTCTCTGGCAGGAATCTCTGACTTTAAAATAAACGAGGACTTTGCTCAAAAAATTTGAAGTGTTCCGCTCTGCCCGGCTCTCATCTTTCTGCTTTGTCGCAGAAGCGCCCGCCTATTTATTTATGCAGTTGAGAAACAGGTTTGGATTTGGAGTGGGAGCTGGGTGGGTATTATTTCCAGTGTACAAATCACTCTAGTTATGCTATCTCGCCCCAGAATGTCATATTTAAAGCAGGCACGGGGAGGATGAACACGTCACGGCCGGCTTCGTATTCAGACAGGAGCATTCATCAGAACTAAGAGTTAGCTATCTGCTGACTGCTGTAGATATAGATAATAATTCCATTATGGCCTGTTACAGATCCCTATCATTTGGTTATGTGCGTTTTGTTTCTGTGGCCACACTCGTCATAAAACTGACCAGTGAATTTTGTGAGCGAGATAGATAAGTAGAAAAGCACTCCTAAAATAACTTCCTTCATTTTTCTTATAGTTGATGAGCTGCTTTTGAACTTGATGGAAGTAATGTGCTTCCAGAAAATTGGCAGAAGAGCTTGTTTATCCCCCTCTTACATCACTGCTTATTTTACCGAGACGCACAGTCCCCTGCTAGCGGCTGGTGAACGGCCAGAGCCGAGGAAAAGTTGAAAAGTACGACTTCACACTACCTCATTAGTCATTCGAGAATAAAGCGTGAGCCATTTAAACTGATTTCATATGTTGTTGTGCACTGATTAAACAGTACAGTAAAAGCTAACCACCGCACTTCTAACTGGATTTGTTAGCCTCACTCTGAGCCAAGTTGGCAAGATCTGCTCCTCATGCTGAGGTATCCAGTTGTTTAATACATTTTTTTTTTAAAACACACAAAACTCTTAACAAAGTTGTGCATTATTTGAGCAGATCTGCCTGAGCTGTCCTGTCTCCCGTCTGTCTCACACGGCAGGCTGCCCGTAAAGCGAATAAATCTGTATTTGCACAAAAAAGGTCTACTTAACATAAGCCAGAAAAGTAAAGCATGGCTCTCTGGAAAGATGGCTCACTCCCACGCTCTGTAAATCATAAATGCTCCTCTTATCTTCTGATAGCTAAAACATGCAAGCATCGCAGGCACTTGGCGAGCATGCACAATTCCCATCTATTACAGCGAGAAACGCTCGGGTTTGTGTAAATCGAGGGCAGCTGTCAAGACGGGACGGGCCTTGGCACAATGGAATGGTTTTACGAATGACATCTGGATAACGAGAACACCTGCACCGGGTGACCCTGCGGGTGCAGAGGAAGGATGACGTCACAAACCCCTTTTCAAGTGAACCCAGGAAGGGTTCGCGTAATTTTCTAGCTCGTGTGCTTCGCTCGGGCTTCCAGCTGAAATTCTGTGAACACTTAAACCAGCTGCACCTGGCAAAGGGAAGTTTGTTTACCCAAGGTCATCTGGTGACGTGTTGTGATCGGTGTTGAAGGTCTGGTGGCTGACCTTTGGCTTTTTTCCTCTTCTTTTTTTTTCCTCTACTGCTGACCATTTGCTCTGTTAAACCTGTCAAAGTGAACATTTGACAATATTTGACTTATGGAGTCAAAACCGATTAAATTCTGCATCCTTTCAATTACTCCATGACATCAGTCAATCAGCTGATCACTTTTACATTTCTCTACATAAACTCCATTTTTAAAAAATACCCAAAAACAATTATTTCTATTCTGTAATCTTACTCAAACCGTCCAGCTATGACCTATAGGAGAATATTCAAGGGTCACCTGATGCACCAGGAGGATGGTATTCACTCGTGGAGGGCATGATGCGACGAGAAGAGCGTTAGTGTGACACTAAAAGTTTCCAGTGAGGTTAAAGACTGTTTCAGTTTGGTGTGACATGTCTTCCAGGTGGGTTGACCTGCACTTCCTGTTCAACTGCACAGGAAAACACAGCTGACATGTGTAATTAGTAGCCACAGTCAGTAAATCACCTCCATTCTTGCGCACACACACACACACACGCACACGCACACAAGTCCCACGTGTTAAATTTAGCACAGCTCTGCCTCATGAGACTCCATGATCTTAACCTTTCCCAGTTTGCCATAAGGCCACCTGATTGAAGTCTAATTCAGATTTGACTTTATCAAAATGTGGGAGAATCAATGTGGGAGAATAGTGACACTGATGTCTCACTATTTATCCCAAAGCTCTGTGGATTTGTACATAGGGAGGAAAAAATAGGAGTTAGATAATCCTCAAATAGGTCTTTTAATTCTCCATTCAAAGGTCACATAGTTAAGAACTTTTTTTTTTTCTAGCAAACTGGGCATTAGGAATAACATGTGGTATTTAAACTACCAACTTATCTTCCATATATATATATATATATAGCTTCCAAAAGGTTTTCATTTTCAGGGATTTTTAGCTCATGTTCTGAACATCTAACTTCCATTCAAAATTAAGAGGTTAATCATGGTGAAATTAAGGCAAAGGTCATCAAAGAAAAGAGTGTTATTAGACGTGGTGTCTTTGTTTGTCTCCTTTAGGTGGGGACTCCAAAACTCCTCTGGCACCACAAATCTCTTTCCTCAATGGAAACAAAACAAAGTGTGGCTGAAACAGGGTGTCAGAATTATTTATTTGACCAAAAGTGTCCTGTTGCACATCTCAGTCCAGTGGCAGACCATCAACCCACAGCCTATACCAGAAAGCTCTGCTCTCAAATAGCCTGAACGTTCCCTGCTGGGTTTTCAGCTGCTGATACACACATATAAGACAAGAGGAAAACAGCGAAAGCATGGATAATTCATAAATACACAGGGAAATGTTATTTAGGAGTAAACACACTCCTGAGCTTAACTATAAGACGTCAGCCCCTGAACAAACAAAAAAAAAAAACTAGCTTCCCTTTTAATCTGTTCCTATCTGGAAATGTTTACAGTTTAACAAGGAAATAAGAGCTCTTGGAGAAGTTAAAAGCACATTCTACTGATTTTTTTTAGAACAGATTGACTGAATCAACCCAAAATCCATAAACTTCTCCCTGACTCCTGTGCTGAGACACACTTTGCTGTGGAAAAAAAAGAGGAAAGATAACTCAAACAAGCCTGCCCTCTGGTGGCTTGAAACGAAAAACAAGGGAAAGAAGTGAATGCAGTTGCCATCAACAAGGAATATATTTGTAAGGCATTCATTTAAACATTACACATTTAACTGTATAAAGCACTTCATAGTTCACTACTAACAACTGAATGGTTGGACTGATTTCTTAGTATACACCGTTTCATACCAAAAGGGGACAACAGAAGCCTGATTTTCCCAAAATGTGTGTCAAGCAACTGGATAAAAATACTGTTTTACCTCTCTGATGGACAACAGACAGTGCGCCTCACTGAAAAAAAAAAAAAGGAATAAGAAAACAAAATGGAGACCCGTAGGCAGCGGGCTCAGTAGATGAAGAGGACGCGGGTGCGGGGCAGAGTAGAGAAGGTGTCTGCCATCTTGCGGATTCTGGCATAATTGATGAATCCTCGGAGGAAGAGTAAGAAGCCTGAGGAGTACAGCAAGGGAGCCGTGAGACTTTGTGCTGGTGAATTAGCGAAGATGACAACAATGCTACTTCGTGTTAGGTCGTGACAGTAATGATTTTCCCACAAACTGGACAGAGGTTGCATGGATGTAGGAAATTAGACAGGGTGCTATAGCTCCTGCATTCACGACAAAAGCAGAAAGTCTTCATTTAGAAGGATAGTTTCAGAAGTTGAGTGGTCTTTTTACACAGCGACAACATAAGATCTGTCACATTTCATTGACGAACGCCTTTTTTTTTTTTAATAGAGCGAACACCTCCCGATTCATTTCAAAATCTGTGAAAGGCTTAAATGTAGCTCTCTTGGGTCGACTGCCGTATAAATGCATGCGAGTCAGTTTAAATCGCAGCCGCTACTCACTACAGCCCCCCGTGTTTAACATGCAGGCAGAAGGACCTCTGCATGTCGTCAAGGATGCTCAGCTGTGCGCCAAAAAATGTCTGTACTGTAGTTTCAGAAGAGAAATCCAGATCTTTTTTAAGCTAAAACGCACGGGTGATAACGTTTGGCATTTGTGCAACATATCATCCACCCTGTTGTGATTATTCTGCTGAATATAGAGGATTTGACGCGTCGACAGGGAGCTCGGCTGAGAGGGCTCAGACGCACCAGAGTCAGGACGGAAGCCTGTGATTCGTTTGGATTCAGGGGTTTGCGACTTACCCAGCACCAGGAACACCCACCACAGCCAGTACTGTCCATCAAAGTAGCCAGGGAAGTACGTGGAGAACTGGAAGCCAAACAGAAACCATTGGTTAAAATAACTACGGCCTGTGCGGGTTTAACTCCAAGCAGTTTGGAATCTTTTATGTGAATGAAGATGACAGCAGTACCCCCCGCCCCCGAGATCTTTGTGAAAACTGTCCAATGTCAATAAGACAGTCGTGAGAGAGATGACATTTAAAAAAACCACAGCATTGTTTGGGGTTTTTGATTTGATTGAGAGTATATGAAACCACATTCTACGCGTTTCCATGTGTGATGCTGGCATTTGTGTCATGTACCCTGACTATGAGGATCCATTTGATGAGGGAGAGGCCGAAGCCTGAGATGGCCCCGTAGCGTCCAGCTGCTGAGGTGGTCAGGCAGAAAGACAGGAAGAAGCCGATCCAGTTGAACAGGAATGCCACTGGAAATGCAGAGGTGGAGGGAAAAAAAGAGTCAGTGACAGGACTGTAGTGATAGCAAACAACTCTAAGCATGGTAAGAGGCACGGAATTAGTGCTACACAGATGAGTTGGAAATTTAAAAAAGCGGGTAACTAACTAAAGAAAGTGAGCATGAAGATCCCATCGTTTCCTATCCTCAGCTGATCGGCATCTTCAAAGTCATCTCTGGTTACAAAGTCCTCATCCTTGATGGAATAAGAGAAAGAGAGAAAGAAAGGATTAATGACCAGACAAAAAAAAAAGACACTCATGACGACACAGCAAAGGTGGAAGGTGGCAGAGGCTCTCAGCTTTACATTGAAAATATGAGATGCAGCTCCAGCCAAATGACAGCTTGACGTAATGGTGCCGAAAATGTTTTGGTTCAGCTGACTCATAGTGGAGTGTTGTGAAAGATGGTGGAAAAAACAAAACAAGCTTCGCTGAAAAGGATGTTTAAATGTACACTACTGATGGACAAATGGAAACAGCACGACACAGGTTCGTAAAAATAATAATAAAACAGACCTCTGTCAAGTTCCAAAAAGGAAATCAACAGAACGTGGTGGATCTTTCTTTTCTTTAAATGCTCAACTAAAAGGTACTCTAGCACTACTCAAAAGCACAAGGGGGTGGGGTAATGGGTGAAATGTGGGTGCATTTGTGCTTTCACCAAGCTAGGACCAATTACACTTCCTCTCATGACACACACTCTGCTCCGAGTTACCTCCAGTGAACTGCGAATAACATCATCAAAAGTCTCCAGACGCTCTCTGTGCTGAGGCTGCTGCTGAGCCCAAAGGCAACGTGTGGCAGAGAAAACAACACCGACAGTTAAACCAAAAACCACAAAAAAAAGCCACACAAAAACAGAACATCTGCTCTTCCGTGCTTTAAATGATTGTGCAGTGAGATTATCATAACATGTACCCATGTGTTGTGCTCATATCCTCCCACCATGCTCCATGCTGGTCCTTTCACTCTCTGTAGTTTACAGTTGACTTGAGTTTTCTAACCACTATTTCAGAAGCTGGTCAACATGGGGATCAAAAGTGAATAAGAGCAACTTCATTGAGAATGTGGCGGCTTAAAATACAAAGACCTGCTAGCAGATGGAACTTTGGTGCATGTGCAGGCCACTGTCTATGCACAAATACTGACTGACACTGTTTTAGTTCTACTTAGCATACAGGACATGTAAATGGTATAATAAAAAAAAGGAAAAGGTGAACTGGTCAAATGCCGGTCAACCCCTGTAGTTAGCCTGTCAAGACCACCGTGCTCCTCGTTTCCTGTTAATGTGACAGAAGTAGAGGGAGCACAGCTGGAAAGCATCTGAGCAAGACAGGCTGAATTATTCCATCCGAGCATATTAGTAGAACAGTTCAAATGTAGACACTTTTTTTCTTTCAAATAAAGCACCGGAGCCCAGGACAATTACATCAAAAACGGGAGGGGTTTCAGAAAGACTGGAACCACAAAATTTCACAATTTCACTAGTTATATTTTACACAAGGAAGTTTGCAGAAAACATGCTCACTTAGCATTTGTGGAACAGAGTGTTATTTTGCTAAGACGATTGGGTCTTTCTGAATATTATTGTTTTCTTGTTTTCTGAGCTACCAGCCACTTCCTGATCACTTCGTGGGATCAGTGAGCAGCAATCCAGCCCGCTGACCACTAGAGGTCTGAGGTGAGCTGCCAGTTTCCAATTTGTTGGTCTTTGCTTTAATTCTGCATTTTTACTGGTCAATGGACCTTTATAAATACGCTCTGGCCATCGACTGGTTTGTGAAAGATACGACTTAGTTCAGGCATTGATGGAATTATAATCAGCTTTTAGTTCTGATAGCTTACCGTCCAAGTAGATCAAACATTAAACGAGAGAGAGCTTTGTTTCACTTACTTGTAAAGTTAAACTATACTTAGCTCAGACATGGGTCCAGCTGAAGGGGCAAGTTAATGATCCCATATGAGGGTTGTTAAAGGGCCTGTCTCCTTGAGATATATACTGACTCGGTTGGTGAAAAACAGCACTATATTGTAAAAGTGAGAGTGCAGTGTAGCTATTCTGAGAACCAAAATTGAAGGTGTAACTAAAGCAGACACCTGCCTCACTCTCACTTTTTTTCCCAATGTCCAAAGCTCAAAGCAAATGAGATATTTCAAAAATGGAGTGTGTTTGTCATTTCACATCAACCTGTTTGATTTGGTTCAAACACACGACTCTGGATATTCAGAGCAGAGAGCCCTAGTCATTCTTAAGACTTTGAAACGTCAATTTTAGTGTTTTCAAAGGGGACGGCAGGACATTTTTCTGTGATGTGACAAAGCAAACGGAGACTTCTGCTCTGCTCTGGCTTTAAACCAAACACCTGACTACCTAATATCATAATGGAACATCAATTGTGCCCAAAATATGACCATCGGAGACTCAGTTACATGGAGAGAAGATAAGGATTTCCGTGTCAGACGTTGTGCACTTCTTGCCTTGCAGCAAACACCGGAAGTGTAGAGAACAACCCAGTCTTTGTGTGCGAATACTGTTCACAGAATGTCAGCAAGGGGGTGGGAGCACTTACTCTTCCTGTTACCAAGGGAGCAGAGGCCTCAACCTTCGTTCTTTCTGCTTCGTCATAGGAGGGCAGCGTAGTTGCAACGTTGTATGATGGAGGCTTGGGGAAAGCCCCTTCGTCCTTGTAGTCAAAGTAAGCTTAAACACAAAATGGAACAACACACAGTTATCAACCAAAGAGAATTCAGGGATTTTTTTTTCTTCCAAGAAAACAATTTAGCGAGAGCTCTGAAATGTTTGCATTAACCTGTGAACTGCTTGGTCATCACTTACCACCAGTGAATGTCTGAATTCAGTGTATTGGATTAGATCAGTCAACTGTACGGTCAATGTGCAGAGTACAAGTAAATGAAAGGCAGTTAGCACCTAATGAAAGAGCAATATCCAGAACTATTAGCATAAAGTGCAGTACTTGGTTCTATAGACCTTTTCTGGTTTGTCATAACCATTTTCCACCACAACAGAGATTATATTTCTATTTAACTCCCAATTTCTTATTCACCGATACTGCCAGTGAAGGATGTATGATAAGTACTGATAACCCAAAGTAACCATGAAATGGCCACGATTTCTCAGTCCTCGACTCCCACCCGGAACAACACAAATGTCAAACGACCAGGGAAACGTCTGGATTTTGGTTTTTACCAGAGCTGTCCACGGTGATGCTGCTGTACGGAGGTGGAGCATCAGCTGCTACCTCTGCTCTCTCCTCTGCATCCTCCTCGTTGGGCAACTGTTAAAAAGAATATACAACTCTTTGAGTCTGCAAGGCAACGGCTGCTGTCCATTTGACATGAGTGTAAGCTGACGGTTAAAAAAAATTATAATAAAACAAGTTAAATAAATGAATACAGTGCATATCACCCCTCCCTTTGGCCTATAATGAAATCAAAAAGACTTTAAGCAGTCCCCTTTGAATACAGAACAAGTCAGACCTCTCAGATTGCTATAAACATAAACCAGAGATTACATTTTCAAAAGAAACTTCTGGTAGATCCTGTCCTTCAGGTGTCAGTAACACATTGCTGGAAATGGTTAGTCTTTAGCCAGATCACAGGACACTGAAACGGGGGGCAATGATAACTTAAACCTGGAAACGCTTCAAATGAGGGAGCAGACAGGCTTGATGGTACATCAACAATAAGTTCACGCTGGCAAATTTGACGCATGGAAATTTAAAAAGTAAAAAAAAAAACGGGGGAGGTTTACTTTCTTTCGAAATCCCCGTTACTTCCAGAACACACTTTTGTGCTCTCTCTCTACCGTCAGAAAGCACCAGGTTTGGAACTAGGCAAGTTTAAACGACTGGAGCAGCTCATATGTCAGCCCCTTTCACGTTATAGCGACATTAGCAGACATAATAACTGTATCCTCAGATAACTCCCAGCTAAGAAGGTCAGCCGGGGGACTTAGGAAAGTCTCGCCCTGCTCAGGACTAGTCTCAACACACACACTGCTGGATCTCAGCTAGCCAAACTCCAGCATACAGCAGTTAGCTTCAATTTGTCCACTTTCGCGTTATTTAGCTAACGACGACAACCGGCCGCCTTGAGGTAAACTCGACATTACATTGCTTATAAAAGGAGGCAAACGGGCCAAGCTGACAACAGAGTAAATTATGTGGCAGCTTAGTAAACAGAATATCGCTGTAATGTTTGCCAATGTGAGACGTTAGCCCCTTGGCTAGATGTATTTGACACAAATTAAACTCGTCGCACCTAGACAGGCCGTCGTAACGTTAAGAAGACAGTGGCTAAACCATCTAAACAGAGAGAGCATTCGCGACAAAGATTACACAAAACTCCGCGCATCTGGGCGGTGCGAGTCTGCGAAGCAATGTTATGAGCAGACGGCTAACTGCTGTTACATCGCCAACATCTTTTCACCAACCTGCTGATATCTGGCGCTCGGTTCGGCCATTCCGCCTCGAACGGCTTTCAATCAGGAACCGGAAAAGAATACGCCACCAACACAACCGACGGAGGCAGAAATTATACAGCGGCGTAATATCAAAACTCAACCCTGGATGGCAACAGCGGAAAACTGCTTCTGTCTGCTGCTCTGAGTTGATATTTTTTGGTCAAGTTACAAAAGTGCTTAGCGAAGTCACGTGGCTTCCGGCTTCCAATGAGCTTTGTTCAAACCCAAGCCGGCGTACAGGCAAATTACTGTCGACAAAAATAAGTTAAATGTATATACAAGCCATTTCGCTTCCTCGGTTAATTTTCGTTGAGTTTTTTTGTCCGTGTGTTTTTTCCCCAAATAACGCACTGGCGGTTTTATTTTGGAATCCGTCTCGACCCACTTCCTGTCTTTCTCGTCACGGACTTGATAGGAAAGTGATTTGCGTCATGGTCACAACAAACCCTCTACTGCCCTCCTACGACGCAAAGTGAAATAACCACTCGGATCCATTCAAATGTAACATCAGCTGACATGTGCCCTAAAATAAAATAACTTGCATTATTTTATATGAAAGCATATCTCCAAAAGAACGACTTTTTTCTCATTTTCATGATATATTTTAACATTAAATTTTCTGGAGATTTATCACCATCTATTCAGGCAGAGATTTCTCTGAGTGAAAGCATTTGGGGAACTCAAAGACTATTAGTGACTGAAATGCATACACTTATGATGTATACATGCACTCTATGCATCCATAATGTATGGGGCAGAAACCTTGTTTTACGCAAAAATACAAACGGGAGATATGAACTGCAAAAGATCAGCATCAGTCTTCATATGTCATATCTTATAATGTCTGAAATATGAGTCACTCATATCTTTAATGTTGCTCATTCATTCATCACTCAGAATTGGCAACTAAAGCAGACAAACAAACGCAGCTGAGTCTGGAGACATTTTATTAATTATTTATTATTAGTTATTGTGGTTTATGGTACCTAAGAAGCACGGGGTAGGTGGTACCTATATGCTTCTGATTGTGGTGATGGCATACAATATCCACTTCGTAAAGACTGAACTGGACTTTGACACGCTCGTTTGGAGAGGTCAGGAAACAGAGAGTGTAGAGAGCAATCTCAAACTCAGGACTCACACCGATGAAGATGCTACCCTTGGGCTTCATGCCGTTCTTCCAGCTGAACTGGAGTGCCAGGATGTGTTTGTTCTCATCAGGCTGAAGTAAAAGAGAGATTTATAACAGGAAATTAGATTAAAAATAGGTTAGTGAATGATGGAGAAAGTGTGACTGTTTGTGAGGGATTTAATACTTAGCAGCAGAGGGGAAAACAGTAAGAATAATTAAATCAAGGAACAAAATATGTCAACCCTGAGAGAGTTGGTTTAAGTTGTGAAACTATGACCTTCTTTTTGGTGCATCTTAGTTAAAGCCCCGGACAGCAGACAGTACCTGGGGAGAATTAGCACTGACGCTGTAGCCTTTATAATCAATATGTCCCAGCTTTTCTTGCAAGTACAGTTGGATCCAGTTGTGAAAACCAATGACGGTTCGTCTGCCTCTTGTCTCTCCGACAAACACGTGTTCGAACCCTGAAGAGTCAGGCCTGCCGGCAGTTAAGAGAGGATCAGAGAACAAATACTGCACGTTGCCATGCTGTTTACAGGCTTTAGTCTGATAGATTTAATGATTTATGTATTAATGTGAACTGGAAAAAGTTATTTTACCACCTAATGGTCACACACAATTGTTAATACATTCCCAGTTTTGAGCTAAATGGAACAAAGTAAGTTAGTATTTTCTAGCTGTTCCTATGCTATGCTAAGCCAGTTTCTTAGTCAGATGTTAACCATCATGGTGTTAGATTCCTCAGGTGAGGTTATATATGAATGCAGTGTCAGATTCCACCCACCCGCTGGATCCTCTCCTCGCATAGAGCTCAAACCAGATCCTGTACAGCTGCTCCTTGAATTCCGTCTCATTCTTAGGAGAGAGGTTCTTCTCAGCCAGGTATTTATGGGCTATCTGAAACATGAAGGAAACACACCACTGCTTTGAAATTCTTATGAATGGTGACCACAAACTTCCTGATTGTGAACTGTTTTTGTTTTGTTTTTTCAGATGAAGAGTTACAGCCACAAAGTCAAATCCAGCACCAAATAAAATCAACCAGACAGACAACAAATCAAACCAAGGAAGAAAGAATAGATGTAAAACAAGTATAAGATGTCTTCATCTGGTAATACTTATCACAAAAAGGTTAAGAGACGGGAGTGTGGACTGACTTAGCTAGTTTTAAAAAAATGGAATAAAGAACTTGGCTTCATCCTTGTCTAACTAAATGCCAATTGCTTACAGCCACTGTCTGTTAGGTAGTGAATGTTTGTATGGTAACACTGTACTATGTGGTGGTAAATTTAATAGTAATTAGTGGTATTGACATTTCCTGAATGTATGCATGAAGACATTTGCACTTTGGATCAAGGCACTGCTGAACAGGGTTGCTAGTTAAGTGTTATTTCTGTGAAAAAATAACCTCATTGAAATATTTAGTATCTTTAAAAACTTTGTCTACAAAGTGCTTTGACAGAGAATCGAAACAACAGGGGGCCAAACAGTGGGAGGAAAGGATTTAGCTAAAAACTTTATAACATCACATGAAGCCAAGTCTGAAAGATGAAAGAAAGAGGATCGGACAAGATAATTGCTTAATAAAATATTAATCAGAGTTTTCTGGCTGTGGATATGACATTTGTGGTTATGGTATTTGTTATGACAATGATGGAACTGTGTGGAGTGAACAGTTTGACTTCTGATGTGGTGTCGTTAAGTTGGAGAAAGTTCAGCTCCATGCTGGCTACGCCTTACCACTCAGTACACAGAGTGTGTTAGCTGTATGCAATAAGAACAAAAGCTTGAAGCCCAATCCAGACCAGAATGTGTTTTTGTTTTACTATAAGATCTGAGATTTCATTTGTGTTTTCTTCATTTTTTAAACATTTCTTCCAGGGTACCTTCATGGTGGGTGTCTGAATGATGCAGTCCAAGAACTTGTGGTTCTCTGCCACCTCCTCTGGAGTTACAATTTCAGGCTCCCCGGTGTCACTCTCATAGTTATCCAGCAGGGAGATAAAGGCTGCAGAGACAAATACGAACACCAGTCAGAGGCAGACTTCGGTCAATGTGGGGCATGGCATTACATAATGGTTAAAGCTGCTCAGTACCAGAAAGACAGAGATTATAAAAAATTACAAATACGAAGCTAAAAACGGAAACAGAAAAATGCTATTTTTGAGATCCAATATATTTTCGATCCATCTTTTTTTTTAATCATTTCAGTTTACTTTCAATGAACAGTGCGCTCTGTATAATTATCAGCAAAACAACAGCTCTACTCAAGTGAAACAAAACATGAATCTGTAAAAAGACAAAAGGCAGCTGGAGGGAAGTGAAATCCAGTGATGTTTGGATAATCTTTCTGCCGCCAGTACACTGAACTCTGTATGTGATTACACAACACGCCACAGTTGGTCATGACAGCATTTGATGGAGCAGATTTAATCTAAAGGAAGTTGACCAGAGTAATGGCAAACTGGCGCCGAAGTGAGACAGATAGCATTAATCCAGACTTTGTAGACTGTGTAATAGGCAGTGACACGCTGGTGCCGCATCCAGAAAAATAAAAGGGTTGTTTGAACATCACGAAGTAACAGGGGAAAACAACAGAAGTGTAAAGCATAGTGAGCTTGAGTCACTGCAATACAACTCCACAGAAAACCTTCAGCACTGACCTAAAAATGTCTCCTTTTTGAAAATAGTCTCATTGACAAAAGTAAACAGAGGGAATCCTGCTTTCTCGATGTTTTCTTCAATGCCCATGCTGTCTCCAGCTTTGCCCTGCAGCAGAAAAAGAAAGAAAGAATTTCAATCACAGTACAGATTCTCTATTTTTCTAAAATAGTCCTTTTACCAAATGCTTCTAGTGATCAATATTGGCTTCATTCGGAGCTACACCTGCTAGGAAGATGTGCTGTCACTGTGTTAAGATTAGAAGACTAATTCAAACAACAATTTTCTACCTCCTAATCCCCAGTGATACATTCATCTGTCAGTCAAACAATAGTTCTAAATGTTCCTCTTTTAATATATAGGAAATAAAAATTAGATAACAATACATGTATATGAATAAGTAAACACGTTAACTTCTATATACATTACAAAAGATGCTACATAATGCGTTTGTGTGGGGCACCTGCAGGGAGATCCTGTAGTCTTTTCCAGGTGTGAGTCTGTTGACATCGTTGTCCCACAGCTTCTGCACCATGGCCGACAGCTCCCTGTCGCTCTCAGTCATGATGTGATCGTTCCTTCCAGCTCTTGGTCCCGCCGCTGTTGCTGTTGACGGTTCAGTCTTGGTGTGGTTCTAACGCGAGATGAGCTGATGATGAAGAGCCGGAGAAGAGCTCCAGATGTTATGCACTGACCTTTAACGGTGGAAACATAAGCAAACGTGTCTTTTGGACTAAATAAAGGCAGCTTAAAAATAAAAAACTTTGGTTAAACTTATTTTTTAAACTTGTTTGAGCAGTCTAAGATAACTAAAGGCACTTATGAGTGGCTAAGGTGGCAGACTGGCATGCAGTTAATTCATTTATGGATTAGATAAGTTTAGCCTGCTTGTGAATGTATGAGTATAGAAGTATTTCTCAGACCATGTTAGTTGCTACTTCAAGAAGGTCGTCACATCTTTAAAACAGTCAGTCACTGTTTGCAAACAGAAGTTGGTTCTTTCTTTTTAAGGACTTTCCTGTCATGTCTGCACAGACACAGAATCAACGTGAAAATTGACCTCAAAGCCTCATTGTGGGCTTCTGTGGCACGCAGAGGTGTGACAATGAATTCTATGGCATTACTGATGCGTCATTTCACTCTCCTTATCTCTCAGAACCTTCTAAGTCGTAACCAAATAAAATAAAATAAATGCGTTCAGAATCTGGAACTGTGATAACGTTGTTGGTCACTGATAACTAAGAATTTAATAATAGTGAGCGAGTGATACTACAATTTATTTGGATATAGAGTTGGAAAGTAGCCTGTAACCACAGGTGTAAACAGACTCAGGAGTAAATATGAGGATTTTTTTAAAAATTCAAATTAACAAAACTCTGATTTCTCATAAATCATGTTATTCTGCGTCATTTATTAAATTAAGTTATTATGGGGGTATTTTTATTCTGCTCACTTTTGTTCAGCCTACATTAATGTTTTTAATGTTTTTTTGGTCATTTTCAAAATTTTGTAGAAGTACCCATTGAACCCTTGTCATATTTTTCTTTTTAGATTTCAGAATCTAAACCTAAAATTTGCTGTATAGAAAACCACAATGCGAACTTTAAAACCTGACATTCATTTACAATCAATCAAGGGTCATTCATTCATAAGACTGACAAGACTCTGAACGGTGGGTATGTGACGGCTCTCAAAGTTTCAACAAGATAACAAGAAGTGAGAGCTTCTGCAGACACGCAGAGCTGATACACACAATTCAACTCTACAATGCCTTTACGCTGCTTTAAAATTTTTTTAAAAAAAGACTTGGCAGAGGGCAAATCCAACATTCTGGACAGAGCAAACCCCGAGCCACCACATCAGAAATCCTCTGACCTGGTGTTCCCGTTCTGGTCCTTCTTCTGTGAAACAAGGGGAGGGTTGTGGATCGATGTGTGGCCGAGTGAGGCTCCTCAGTGCTGGGCAGGTCCTGCCCGTGCTGGTTTCCTGCGTTTCTGACAGCATGCGTCTTCAATGGGCATAGTAACAGTCCAGTCAGTCGGCCAGTGAGCATGTATGGGAAAAGACAGAGAGCATGAAGCAGGCGTGGGGGGTGGGGGCGGCGGGGGGACAGGACGGGACAGGAGAGAGGGGCCTTTTTAAAGGGTTATCCCCTGTCAGCAACTCTGGCCAAAGGGAGTACACAATGTTGCCTCTTTTCAGTCTCAGGCTAAAACATGGGCTCTTTGTTTCTTTAGCATTTCATTGTTGCACTCTCTGTCACAGCAGAATCTCTGGAATACCGGTCAAATAAGGCTCCTATTTCAGGTGGTAAGATGGATTTAGGTATTCACAGGGAATTTTATCCCCAAGAATATTGAACAAAAAAATTGTGTTCCATCTTGCTAGTCTGGTTCCTCTGTGTGAAATGATCCTAAAAAATGAACATATTAAGGAAAACAAATGTATAAGTAAAGGCTTACCCGTACAAAAATGACATCACATGGTTACAGGATCACTTGCGGGGAGCCTACCAACAGGCAATCAAGTGACTCGGAGGGTTTTTCTGAAACCAGGACAAGCTAGGATGGAGAGGTAAAGGTGCGGAAGTTTTTAAAATCCACTATCAAGTTTTACTAACATGACTCATTTTAGTGAGATATTTCCCTCACACAAAACTAAAAAAAGAAGAAAAAAAGACACACACGTAAAGGTAAAACATCAATAGAAAAAATACATAACTACTCTATTAATGAAACTGAAGCGTTTTAATAAATGAACAGCCATTCAGCAGTCGTGTAGTTGTAACTGCAATGTTTATTTTCATGAATGCATTTAACAGTGTTTTGTACGTCTGGCATTCTTACATCACACGGAGCAACGAGAGGCCTGAATGGATGAGAGTTAGAGAGAAGCAAACCTTGTGCACTTCACGATTGTCGTCTCTCAGTCCACACCAGCGGTGGCCCACAAAACACGAGTGAACAGAAAAAGCTGCGATGATCTGCTTTAACATGCACAAGCTTTTAGCCAAGTGAGGACTTCCCTCTCACTTCACGGTGTATGAATAACCCTTTTTCAAATATGTCCCCTTATCATAATTCTAAAAAAGAAAAATAACCCAAAGGATATGCTGTCGTGAAAATTCATTGCACTCAATCAAATACCTCCAAACAAAACCAGTCTAACTAACACTCCTCCCAACCTGCTTGACCCGTTTCCCATGGCACAGGAACACACTTCTGGACGTGAAGCCTCATAAAACGGGGGTACATCATTTTCCGCATACTGTGTAGGAAGGAAGGGTGGAACTTAATTTGAGTAACAGACCTTCGAGCTCACCTCTGCAGCTTTACCGTGGAATATCTTTTTATTCTTAATTGTCTTAATTAGATCGGGTAATCCCACTGTCCACGCTAAAGTTCAAAGAAAGGTTTGGCATAAGTCTGACGCCTGACCAAATTGGTAGTTTTTTTACAAATGGGCTAACAAAAAAAAAAAAAAAACTTTAGTCCACAACTTTCCTAAAATTTCATTCTGCTTACAAACTGGGAGCAAAAAGCACTTTAAATGTGAGCAACTCTGTTCTTTTGGGGGTACTGTTATCATTTCTTGATTTTTTTTAAATCCTCCAAAGGGTTTGCCTTGAGTTCGTTCTATGACACTGTCATAGTGAAAAGGTTTGTGTGCTGCTAATTGCTGTTATATCTGTCACGTCCATAACCCAAAGAATTATTAATTGAAAAGATCAAATTGTCAACAGTTTTTTTTTTTTTACCACCTCAGAATTCAAAACCCATTTAAATGAATGATTTAGATAGGTGACCCCTGCCACATTTCGGCTTAATTATCAACCAGGCGTGTCCATGTCACTTTTGCTCAGATTTCTGTCACCTGGTCACATTCCAAATAGTAACAGTGGTTTCGGAGACGGTGCTTTGAGCGGTGAGCAGAGCCTGTTCGGGCGCCGCCGGCTCCACGGATGAAGTGATGCTCGTGCGAGAGATAAAGTGCGTTCACTGTGGTGCGTCCGGTGGAGAGGCACTGTCCTGGTGTTAGTCCTCCTCGTCACTCCAGAAGTTGTCTTCATCGATATCTACGCCGTGGAAAAGTCTGCAAACAGGCAAAACGGGGCAGATTAGAGACCGAGGGGGTGACGGGGCGCGGCTGAGGGAGGGGCTGGTGAAACAGGAAACAGGACGCTGGTTACTCACTGGTTAAAACAAGGTGAATGTGGGTTGTTAAAGTGACTGTAGGGGTTGACTTTGCTGAGGACGCCCAGGCACAGCCAGCAGAAGTACTGTTTACAGGAGGTACAGGTCATCTTGTTACACCCGTCTACTTTCTATGGGGACACAGAGACGAGGCATTAGTGGACGAGGCCTTCAGTCATCAACTGCAACCGAGAGGAGATCAGTTTCTACAAATGAGAATAACTTAGGCATACGTTCAGAAAAACAAGTTCCCATTAGTTGTGTCCTTTGGAAGATTTCAACTGAAACAACCGCTTAGTCTTTTGCATTAAAAGTGGTCTTCAGTGATCACTGACCTCCGGCGATAGGACAAAGCCTATGTTCTACTATGCTGTTACCAGGAGGAGGAGGAGGGGCCCGACCTGGATATTGGTTCCGCAGCGTGGGCAGCTTTTGCAGTTCTCGTTAAGCCAGTCCCTGCTAAAGGATTCCTCCACGGCCTTCTGGATCACCCTCTTCCCAAAGCGCTGCTCCATGAACTTTTTCCCTTCACACGTGGCGGACAGGTATTCGTCTCTGAGATTCCGCAGTTCGTCTGTGGAACAAGAGAGTGCAAAACGGAAAGGCAGATGTTTTCACAATGAAAACCGAAAGGTGTGAGACAGAAAAACAGTCATTTTCTTGCATCCCCTGAGTTTGCCATAAGTCCTATTTACCTTCTTCTTCTGACAGAAGTACAAGATAAAAAGCATTCAAGTGTTTTCAGTACCTTCTAAGTAACATGGCTCAAAATCTGCCTGCTGTCTTTACCTGCAGAGACTTTACAGTGGGAGACGCCGTGATAGCCCAGCTTGCACAGCGTGCAGAAAGCGTACTGGCAGGCCGAGCAAATGCCCATGGTCGTCTCGGGCTCCACCATCACGGCGGTGCCACAGGACTGACGGGGACAGTAGACCACGTCGGCCATGAGGTCCAGAGTGGACTGAAGCAGCAAGCGGTCGTATCGCGCAAACAGCTCCTCGTCTACAAGATGTTTCACCTGAAAGGTGAGCGGATGGACGCGGCAGGAGAGGAATCAGACTACCACACCTCACATGATTTGGAATTCTATTTTTAAAAAAAGTGAAAAATTGCACTGCGGTTTTCTGCTCCACCATCTCACCTGTGAGGGTGTGGCTATTGAGGTACATTTGGGCTCAGGGCAATTAAGGCACTGAACGTTGCCGTCCCGTATTTGGATCTGGAAGTATTCTGTCATGCAGGCCTTGCAGTACACGTGTTGGCACTCCTTGAAGCAGAGGCAGCCGGAGCCCAGCTTTTCCATAAAGCAGATTCCGCAGCAAAACACCTTGCCGTCGAAGGCCCTCTGCCGCTGCGCCTCGTCAAAGTCCAGGAGCTGAGGTAGGGGGTCAGCCCGCGGGTCCATCAGCACCACGGCCCGCGGGTCCGGCGGAGGCAACGCTGAGAGGGGCTCCTCGGACTTTCCCTTACACACCACTGCTTTCCTCTCCTCTGAGTTTTCTGAGTGGCTTTCACACTGCGTAACAGCTGGTCAGGAGAGAAAAAGGAGACTGGATCAATGTTCTTCGCTTACAGACAGAAAAAAAAAAAAAAAACACAAATTGATGGAGCATGTTATCGGCACTTGCTGATGCTAATCGATGGTACAAAAAAAGCTAATTATCCGCCACATCAGCAAATCTGCCATGTGGCACGACAGCTTAATGCCAGCTGACAAGAAACACCATATACAGTTTTGAAATAAACTGAGGTGCCACAGCGATTAGAAATATATCTTAAGTGATGCGTCTAAGTCATCTAAAAGTTACAATAATAAAAATTAATAAATATTTAATAATAATAATGATAATAATAATATTATACCCGTAGCTGTAGAGTCTGCTTTCCGTCTTTCGCCGCCTCCCTTGATGCTGCCCCTGATGATTTCAAGAGGAGACTTAATGGCCAGAAAATCAAAAGCCTCCTCTTTGAGGAACTGGATCCAGGTGAAGAGAATAACACTGCCTTGGTTCTCCTCCCACAACTTATCAAGGTGTCGGCACAATGAGCTCATCTGAAGAAGGAACACATCAGAGAAGGAAGTGGTATTCAGAGAGATAAAAGCCAAATGGCAAGGACAGCAGAGACTACCCAGAGCAGAGGCACCACACTTGTCAATAATTGGGTCTCGATTTGAATATTTTACTAGCAAGTGTAGGCCATCGGTGTTTGTGAAGACAAAAAGAAATGTATGAGTTAGCACAGGCCGTACCTGAGATTTGGTCATCCATTTTGAACTGAGAGTGAAAAGTGGCGCAGATGTGGATGGATAGTCTGCAGGCAGCTCAAAGTTAAGCACCAGAGGAGGTAAAAAGCAGACATGATATTCAGTTGTTTTGTCTCCTGCAAGCAAAAGAGAGATGATTGAGTCATAATCCATATTCGAACGACAGCAGTGGCATTCTGCGTCACAAACAAAAACACCTGAGCTCTGAGAACAAACTTTGAGTCAAGAGCAGAGGCAGACTTTATCTTAATGTCCACCCTGATCCCAGAATGGAGGGAGCAACACACTTCAAGCGGACTACACTTTCAGAATGTAACAGACCCTTGATCTAGAGCGCTGTCAGTACAGTAATCTTAATACAGTAAACAAGGAGTTACACCACCCCTTCTTCTCTCTTTAAGGCTTTACCTTTTACAACCACTTTGAAGTCTGGAGGAAGCTCCAGGCAGAGTTGGATCTCCCCCCCCTGGGCAGACTCTGCCCGGTGGAACTCCTCCTCATCATAGATACTTGCTAAAGCAAGCAGCTCATCCTCTTGGGCTTCCTTATCCTCAGACATTTACATTCCTGTAAAATAAGTTTGTTTATAAGCTCTCAATTCCAAAGACACACGTTTAGAGGCCAACATAAAAAAGTGAGTGTTCAATCTGCATGTGAGGTAACCCATCACACACATATAGGCTCAGGAAATCGACGACAAGCAACAATAATAGGCAAATAGCTAAACTTTGTTGTCACTTAGCTGAGCTACGCTACACACCAACAGAACAGTTAGTACCGAGTTTAATTTAGACCTCCATAGACGTATTCTTTGGGTGAACAGCCACCTGACATGCGGCGCTTCTGTAGGCAGAAGACCTACAAACACCTTACGCTCGACTAGCTAGCTAGCCGGTTTGGCAATTAAGGAGAAGAGGGGAATTGAATAAGGGTAGCATGCTAGCAACTGTAGCATCCGTACACAGCCACTGAGTGGTGGTTATTACGTTACAGAGGTCGGCACTGTAATAAACTAACTTTTCACAAGACTTCACAAAGTGGTTTACCTTCTAAACTCTGAACAACTGTCAGAGATGTGTAAGTTTCCTACCGTAAGCGACCCAAGTAGGAGTGACTTTTGCCCCCTGACGTAGTTGTGTTGTGGCAACTAGGAGTGAGGGCGCCACCTGCAGGCTGGTTGGCGTATTGCTCCTTTCAAACCGTGCAAAAGGCCTTGATCCTGGAACCACCGACTTAATATAACCTTAAAATGTAGTACAGCTAGATAACATCTATCCTGACATTGAATTCCATGGATGAGAGATGATAAATGTATTTCACATTTCCCTGGGCGCAATAACAGAAATACATTGTGAGAAACCTAACTGGCTCTGCCCATAATTGTCCTAAAACCTTTAGCTGACCTGCTTGTTATGGCTAGCTGGAATACAGAATTTAAATTAGACTTAGAAGGAGAGTTTCTGGTGCATTATCTGGATATGATGAACTGATTAAATACGTTTTACATAAATGTTCTGGTAAAATTTGATTAAGCATGCTAAATAAAACCTGTTTGTCAGCAGGATACAATTGCCATGCTCCTTAATAGATACCAGTGTAAATCATTTCATTCACACACTTTCAATTTTTTTGGTCAAGATTTATTTTTTACTTTTTGGTGATGTGGCAACGACAGCAACACCTAGAAGGCGATTTGCTGAACCAGCAACCACACAGTTGAGTAGAAAAAAAGAAAAGAATATAATAATACCAGAGAACAAAACAGACCATTGCTTTTGAATGAGAAAAGCAGAACAATGAAATACTGCATGACAGAAACTTGTTGCTTCTTATTCCAAAATAAAGTCAACTCAACAAAAATGTCTATCTTCCTCTTTAACTAAATACAAATTAGCCCAGGAGTTACAACTTAATGGGTGAGAAAAAGAGAGAAGAAAATAAGTACAATTTGACATTTACACCTAGAAACGAATGATGCCCCCTCAACCAATGCCACTTTATCTACATATTACTTAGACGTACAATATTTTACATATTCCGGACTCCTGTATCTATAATTAGCCATTAGTCAACTGAGCAGCCATTTTGCTCACAAATCTTCAAATCTGACATTCTTAGCTTTAGCCTGCTCAGGAGATAGGAGATACGACAATCTGGAACATAACAGCCGTCAAACAGCACAAAGAAAGCAGCTTCCACCCGGCCCTCACATTCTTTATGTCACAAAGTAGTCTATTCCATATCAAAGTGAAGCGATTCATATTCAAAGAATATAAGAAAAGACGTGCCGTGTCGGCGTACTAATTATAGTGACCATGAGGGATGCTGCCGTTTGTGTTTTCAAGATGGGCTACTGAATCATAAACGATCTCATGAAGAACCGGCAGAGCTGGGGGTAGCGGGACAAACAGAGGGGGAACTGGAGGTTGGCATCAGGTAGAGCTAGTCAATGTCCATTTCGGGGAGCTTGTTTTGGGTCGACTCCTTTTCCGTGCCGGCGGGCGGGGCTTTGTCTGGGTTGCCTGGTTGGCTCTCTGTTCCCTCCTGGCCATTGACAGGCCCATTCTCCGTCTTCTCCTCCTTAGGAGGCTCCACTTTGGGCTTGGCTTTGGACAGCACTGGGTTGCAAGAGGAATAAAGCTCCTGGGAAATGACAAAGGAGAACGATTCGCTTTTGTCTGTATACAATTCACATGTGATCAGATGCTGTTTCCTTTGTGGACGACTCCCAAGAAAAACAATTACCGACCACAAAGAGACTTGTAACTTGTGAGCTGGCTCTGTGTGCCAGGTACCTTGTTCTTGGCCCGAATCTCGGCAACTTTGACCACTGGGTCCACGGTGAGGTCCTGACTGTTCTGTTGGTTCATCTTACTGCTCATCCAGTTCATGGCGTCAGTGATCTGCTTCTCCACCCGGGTCACCTCCAGTTCATCCAGGTGGTCGTATTGCTCATCCTGACAGGGAATACACAATCAAGCTGTCAGTGAATCTAACTCATGAGAACATTTTCTTGTCTCCATCTTCAGGAGAACAGTGAAGGAGACTCATTCAGCTGATATTCACCTTTGCCTTGTAAGCTTCAATGATCTTCATGTACATCTGGATCTGTCTGCCAAGCTCATCGAAGGCTTTTGGTCTCTCCTCAGCTTCCATGTATCTATCATGAATGGGCTGACCAATTAGCTGTAGAGGGGAACATCGAGTTTCGTCACTTCATTGTTAAGCAACATTTTCTCCAACATTCTGACAATAGAGGGCAATTACATTATCCAAATAATTAAAGCTGTGAATATCAACCTTGTGTATTGTGTAAATGAAGCTTTCAATCCCATTAAAACAAAAACAAAAACAAAAAAACATGATACACTTATCCTTCACAAAAACAAAGGACAGAGGAATCCTTAAATGAATCGTTGTATAAAACTCAAAAAGCATTATTTTATTCGTCTTTTTGTATCAATTTGAAACCTTCATCATGCCTTTTTAAAGGTCTGCCTTCAAACTAAATGTGTCCTGTAGCTCGCCGTGCGATGGCTTACCTTCAGTTCAGCCAGTTTGTCTATGTACACTTGCTTCTGTTGATCCTCTCCGTCCTCATACAGCCAGTTCTCTGTGTCCTCAAGTTTCAACGAGAAAGCATCGCGGTCCTGAAATTTACAACATGAGACAGAAACATGAGTTCAGAGGCTTAAGCTTATTCTCGCCAATATCAGCATTTCAAATCGGGCCTCGTGATAACGACACCCATCTGTACTCACGGCTTCATTGACAAACTTCTCCAGGACTCCATGCAGTTTATCCCTGGTGTCGTACACGTACTCTTCCACGTTGTTCTTGGCGTCATTTCTCTCCTTCTCCAGCTTGTCCTGCATGATCATCTTCCCCTTGAAGAGTGATGGTGAATAACATAAGTGAGCAGCTAACGTTGAATGTGATGCTCCAAGTTCAGACAAAACGCTATAATGTTTCATACTATGTGATGGAATTCAAGCATGAAGAAGAAGATGGAGCATTAAAGTCACTGATAAGGTTTATGAGAATACTGAGTTAACTACAGATATGCAAATTAAGAATTCAAGCTCAGTTTAGGAAATAACCAAGCATAAGTACTGTAGGTACAAGTGATGAAAAGGATATTCCTTTTCATTTAAACAGCCAACAGTAACTGAAGCGGCACCAGTCAGCCTCCCTGAGTCCAAAGCACAGCAGACATTCCTGATGATTTTTAGAGCATTACCTCATTCTCCACAAACGTATTCAGCTCCTGGCTGGACAGCTGTCCCTGCAGCTTGTTCTCTATGGGCAGATCAACCGTCTTCGTTTTCACTTTGGGCTTCTTCGCCTGTGGAGGCTGGTCGTTCTTCTTCTCCTGCTTAGCGTCGTCTGTGGATGTCTAAGAGAGGACACGAGAAGAACTTTTCAGGACACTTTCGACATAGGGTGTTTGAGCTGTTCTTGCATTGAGCGGCACATCTACGGAGGGCTGTGAAATGTTTTTAAAAGGTGCAGCAGCAAAAAAGTCCGTTTGAGTGAGTCCACACTGCCCCATTACCAGACTCCACCCTGGAGTTTAAGCCTCCATTGATGGCCATTGTTAACTGCAGACTGTCTCTAAATTATTAGCCTCATCTTCGATTGAGTAGATTTGGTTTGTCATGAAGTTTAAAATGAAACACCGACAGGCTGGAACCTTTTTTCCCTGTTAGCAGGGAACCTGCATCATCCCTGTTCTTGCCACTTGTGTCTCGTCACACAAAAACAAACTCACCTCCATTTCCTCTGCGTCGGCTTTCTTCTCGTCGTTATCTCCGGCCTGGATCTTCTGCTCCTCCTGGTCCACCTGCATTTTGTTCTGGCGCGTGGCGACATTGGCGAGAGAGGAGAGGGACAGAATTTAAACCCGAGGTGACACGTGCCCCTCTTCAAGCGGGTTCTTTCATTCATCTGGATTTTGTACTTGGGCTGGTAAAACTTAACCAGCTCGTTTAGTTTCGGTCAGCGCATAGACACACCTCCTCCTCCTTCACCTGGTCCGTCTCCATGGGCTCCTCCCCCTCAGCCACCTTCACCACCTCCACCAGTGAGGCGCTTGAAACGCTGAACACACCGTGCACGTTGACGCGCACCTTCACCTTGACCTTGGCGCTCTCACCCGATGCCTGAGGAACTACGTTCTGGATCAGGAACTGGCCTGTGTAAAACAGGAAAGACGCAGAGCATTTACATTTTTTTTTCCTTAAATAGAATAAAAAAAACACCCTCCTAAGTGAGCGAGCGTATTAAAACTAAGGCTGCTTCAGGGTCGGAATCGTCTGACTGAAACCAGTTCTGGCCACCCACACTGGGAGCTAACAAACCAAACGTGGAGCTGGATGGTATGCCAGAGTTCAACAGGAACTGTCTCCGGTTTGTTTAAAGAGTGCAAACGACGTCATACACCATCAATTACAAAAGATTGCCAGTATGCATTCTTTATTGTGAGCTCAACATTTTCCCAAGGGGAAAATAAAAGAAGCTATTCTTTATTTCTGCCCTTCTACCGACGTCTATTAAATACTCCCCCCCAGGTTATTAAGACTAGGTGTATATGAACATGCAGTACCTATAGAGGCAGTAGGGAAGGGAAGCTCCTTAGGGTTGTTGTAATAGGCCTCAAGGGTGAAGGGCTCTTTCCGGTAAAAGGTCAGCACTTTTGAGAAAGGAGCTGCGTGGTTCTTTGGGAACACCTCGCAATCACTGCAAAAATCACAAAAAGGAGGCCAGTGAGACGCACAAAGTCAAATCAGTGTTTTCTGGTGGTTCCTCAGGTACGGGTTGCATGGAAGCCATCAAGCCCCTCGTCCCAAGAGAGGAAAGGATTAAAGAACGGACAAGAGGCTTTTTGGCCACCTGTTTGCTACCCACTCAATCATCCACGCACCCACACACCAATCTGCTATTTGGCAACAGCTTACAACACACTTCCAAAACGTTCTTCAAACTGTGAGCGCCTCGGAGAGCTCAGAGAAGATACGAGAGATGGAGAAAGTATTGGGTAGGATGAGAAAAGCTGACAATGATAAATTCATTTGGGTAGCTGTGTCTGAAACAGCTGAGAGGGCTGAGAAATGCGTTTCATTGTCTGAACAAATTAGCGTCAATACATAGGCCCTCTTTAGGTTGGCAGTGTGAGAGTGGATGCAGTTCCAGCTATCAGAACGATAAAAATGTCTAATGAAAGCGACATATTGAACAGGATTTGTTAGACGGGGCTGTACCTCAATCCATCCTCGGCAGATGAGTTCCATTTTAGGGAAATGGAGTACGGGACGACGTCTGTGATGGAGAACTCTCTCACTTTGAAAGCTGGTGACAAGATGGCACACTGTAGAGGGAGAAGATTTGATCAACAAATAAACCTCGAACCATTACAACAACCACAGTGGTTGTGAAGCACGCGGAATACTGCTCATTGCTATGTACAATTCTAAAAAAGGCAATTCAGGGAAAGTCTCTTTCATTTAAAGTCTCTGCCGGGGGACAAATGGTTCACTAATGAATCGATCTCCAAAGAGGGGAATGCGTCCCGCTCTTCTGTCCACTGCCTGCGCTGGCTCAGAAAGAACGCAAGCGAGGAGCTGCTCATGACAGCTAGTCGCCGCTACCTGCAGGGCGCAGCCCCTGGCCACGGCCTCGTCTGCGTTCAGGGTGGTGCTCAGCTCCTTGCCAAAGAATTTGCTGATTCGCTCTTTGACGGCAGGTATTCTGGAGGCACCGCCCACAATCTCCACGGCGTAGATGTCTTCTTTTTTCAGTTCTGGATGCAGAGGGGAGAGAAGACGAAGGTCAAACAGATAGCAAGCACGCTGGCTGGAAAGAAAGCCCCAAGAGGGGAAAAGGCGGAAACAAGCCAATGGAAGATGTTAGAAAAGAGAGGCGAGGGAAGATTCACGTGGGCAGGCGGGAAGAAAGACGTTCTGTCAGTATGAGCTCAACTCTTCTGGAATGGGTGTTTGTGAGTAAGCACATGCTTATGGGGATAGCCAGGCTTTTGTCAAAGTCTCATGTACTCACTGGTCTGTTCCATGACGCTGCGCAGGGGACCCTCTACTTTGGCCAGCAGCGCTGAACACATCTCCTCAAACTGACCTCTGAACACACAGTCATGAATTATTAATAGACGTAGCCCAGCACACACGCACGCACACACGCACGCACAAACACACTTTGGAAATCTTAACATGTGCAGACAGGCTGCATGGCAGCGGGGACTGATGCCAAGTACACACGTCAGCTGAAAATAATGGAAAAGTTTGATGTGAGATCTGAAACAATCCCAGCAACCCAATCCTGAGAATAAAAGGCTTCTTAACCCCCTTTTAATGATTAGGCTCCAGATGGATGCTTCAGGAGGCTAGTCAGCAAAGCGGTTCGGGTCCTGATCCCTGGAAGTCTAATTTGGAATGAGTTTCTTGGTTTTTCAGCAGCCCACAAGTGGCATTCAACACCCAAAATTGGTGTTAAAGCACCAACATTTTACTGAGAGGGTGAAGAATGACATCAACAAGGGGCAGAGGTGTTGTACTACGGTGGCTCGGTTGAATTTTTAATTCTTTTTTTTAAATGGGCCCTTGTCATTTTTATTCCAATTGTCAAAAGCTCCTTTGCTTTCCAGGCTCTGATCTTAGCTGTAGCGCAGATATTTCTGAATCAATTCGCTCAGGGTGCTTTTATTCAGTCAGACCGATAAGCAACTACGATGCAAGAAGCACCATGTTTAAGAATGTAGAGCCAACATGGCGTCTACTCTTGAATAAAAAAACAAAACAGGGCCAATGGCAGGGGCTCTGTGTCCCTTCCATTCTCCTGCCGTTTGTGTTTTAGGCATCCAGCATTCGCATTTTAAAAGGCAGCTATGTTTACAAAGAGTGTTGGGTATCTTCAGACTGCCAGCTGCTGTTTGTAGGTCCTATCAAGCCAAGAGCTGAATTAGTCTTGCCGGCGAATCTTAAAAGTAGCTCTAACACCAGCCTTTCAAGCCAGCTTCGGTGGAGAGGGGGGCCAATGTCGCATCCTGGGCTTCGTTCTTTACACTTCTGAATAACTCGCCGTCTCACCTGTTTAGTTTGCTGGAAACGTCGATGTCATTCATGAAGCATTCGATGTTGAGGGGCAGATCAGAGGAGTTGGCACTCATCAGCTTCTTCAGCTTCTCGCACTCTTGGTAGAGACGCACCAAAGCTCGAGGCTTGGACTTGACGTCCAGCTTGTACTTCTTAGCAAACTCCTCGCAGAAGTGGTTGACCAGGATGTCGTCAAAGCCCTTCCCACCGAGGTCCGAGTCAAATGCAGTAGCCAGGATCTAGTGAGGGGGAATAAAAGGTTAACATCTCCTCTAATGGACCGACGTGTCCTTTTAGATCCCTGTTTATCTGCGATAAAGCGGGTTTCTGCACAGCATTTTTTACAAAACCCCAAACACCAGAAACATCCAGAAATGTTTATCCATGTGTCCTTTCAGTTTCAGCGACCTGAAGAATTCCTTACTCACCTTGAGCTTTCCCTTGTTGAAGGCACAGACGGACACCTGGTAGCCGGAGTGGCCCAGGTCCACAAACACCACTATCCTGGGCTTTTCCTCTGGAGCCGGTAGGTCCTGCTTGTAGATTCCATACGCAAGAGTCACTGCAATACAGAATGAAGACATCGGTTGTTTTTTTTCCTCAGTGTACCGCTTCGGTAGCGAGTGTGCTGTAGCATGCACTGTATCATCCTGAACAATGGCTGTTCTAAACTTAAGTTATTTCTATTGGAGGGAAAATAAAATCTAGAGGAGTGCTGAATTTCTTTCCTTATAGCTGCCAGTGAAGTCACAAACCAAGACATAAAGCAGAGTTCCACATGTCTCTGAAAGTATGCTGTAGCACCAATGTGACACTTCCATGGAAGTATAACTATAGCAGGGCTGAAAGTTCACGTAGCATTTATCTTGAAAACAGATGGCTCCAAATGACTTTTAAAAACCCCATCTTATATTAAATATCGACCGAATGTTAATCCACTGCACGGTGTTATTACTGTGTGGTGAAGCCGCAGAGTTTTGGGGAGCCAGAACGACTCCCACAGTGCCTGTTCTGCACAGTTCACCGTGTTTCCCTGTACCTGCAGCGGTCTCATTCATTAGTCGCAGACAGTTGAGGCCAGCGATCTGAGCCGCGTCAACGACAGACCTCCTCTCTGCGTCGGTGAAGTAGCTCGGTACCTGGGAGAACACAAAAACAATGTGATGTGAACATTAAAAAATTACATCAACTCTCAGTATCAATTTGGGACCTGCCCAGAACCACCAATAAGTATTGAAAATCAAATAACAAACTTAAAGTTTCCAAATTCCAAATTTCCAATCGCCTGCTGAACAAAATGTCTGGTTAGCTTCACATTATTATTGAGTATGGATACCACAAAACAAACATCTCCTTGTGGAAAAGTTCAAGTACTAAATTTAGTTCCTGGTCACATTAATAATAACATGCTATCAATCTCCGGGGCTGATGTAAACTGTAGCTTAAGGCCTAGTGAGGTTACAAAAGCCTCTCTGGAACCTTTAGAAGATTACATAACAGGTGCTATCGGTGAAAGCATAAGAAACACTTCCCACTCTTCACCAACAAGGTGTAAGAAAGGATCCGGAGCTCTCAGACAAAGACATCTGGTGAAGCCGTTAAAGCTCAAAATGTTACAAGACCAGGTGGCATTACGTTTATACACCACGCAGGCGGTTCACGCCTGTCTTCCTCTTTTGCTTTTAACCATACTGCTGAAAATGCTGGAGCCTGGGATTAATGGCCGTCGTTCAGATATCAGTGTGATCATGTCATTACAAACAAAATATAGAAAACAGCGGGACAGAAAAGTCATTTTATGGCAACTTGTGGGCGTCCTGAAGTCCCCCCAGCGCCAGGTCACTTCTTAAAAATAATCTGTTTGTAGGGATCCGCCAAGTAAATCAACACCTCCCCTGGAGCATTCAGAGGCAAACAGGCTGGAGAAGCTGTCTGAAGGCACATACTTAGACAGACACAAAAAGAAGCACAGCACAAACCCACTGCAGGCTCTGTATAGGTTTCCAGACGGGCTTTTTGCTTACCGAGATGACACAGTCCACAACTGGTTTCTTCAGTGCACTTTCAGCAGTCTCCTTCAGTTTGGTCAGCAGCATTCCGGTCACCTGCTCAGTGCTGAACACCTTCTCTTCCTCCATGTACATTACCTAGAAATCGAAAGAGTAACTCAGTTTTCCTATAAGCAAAGAGATTCTCAGTTCAGTGGTGAGTACGGCTCACAAATACTCCCTGAGTGCATTTTAACAAAGTGAGAAAATGTGTGTAAAACATTCAAAGTCAAAACAAAGTGTCCAAGACTTTCTTTTCAAATGACTCATAACTACTCATTGTCCCCGCTGGGATTTAGCGTGCAACAACAGGTTGATGCAGATACCACTTACTCATATTAATTACCTCAACAAGGTGGCAACAACATGTTAAGCCTGGTGTTTCAAGTGTGCCATGCCAGAATTTTGTCATTAATAAAATGCCAGAATGATCTAAAAATAAATAAAAAGTCTTACTTTTATGCCAGTGGTTCCAGAGGGCATCTGTGCCAGATCATACACCAAATTAGCCTTGGCTGACTGAACATAAGGGTCTGAGAAGGCCCTGCCATGGAAGCGCTTGAAGCCCTGCACAGTGTTCTTACAGTTGGTCACGACCTAAATACAAAGATAAGAGAGGGGTAATTAGAGGTAAAGACAAAAACTATGAATTATACTTCATACGATTTGCGATTTTTATGTCAAAATGCAAAAGTTTTTGAAAATGTATCTGAAGTAGATGTGAAGGCGGGTGAATTGACTCTTGCCTGGCTCTTTGCTGCTGCTCCAATAGATCGATTCCGTGGTCCAAATGATACAAAGGACCTGGAAAAGGCAACAGTAAAATGTTTGGGGACATGACGTGCTATTCCAAGTCAAAGCTTTGACCTCATCTCATCATGCATCTAACTGATGGCATTGACCAGATATTCACAAAATCATATCATTTCTACACAAACTGGCTTTTAGAGATGGCAACACACATAACCACAATGGTAAAGTCTATATAACACTGCTACATGGTTTTGATAGGCTTTAAAGGCTGCATTTAAACTTGTCAAATAGCAAATCTAAGAGAAAGAAAAGGATCCCTCTATCTCTATCCTCAACCTATTCATCTCTCACACAGCCTCCATGTATGAACAATTTAAAGTGGTTTGGTCAGACTGCTTTGCAGCCCTTGATTGTGGGATGAACACTTCTATCATTGTCATCATCACAGCTGAGCGGAGAGGCTAAACAAAGCTACAATTGCTGTTCACACATAAGCACATTTGGCTATGACAAAGAGCGCCAACTGATACTGAGACTGAGATCAGTAAGCACAGTAGAGAAGTCAAATGATTTGCCGGGCAAAATTGTAAGTGGATTTCAATAAAAAATAATAAAACACACACACTCAAAACAATTAAAACCATTCAATCAAAAACTCTAATTAATTAAATATGATCACATCAGTCCAGTGCTCAGGTCTCTGCACTGATTTTGAATAGTCTAGTACACGGAATGTGTTTTACAAATAAACTTGCCTTGGTTTGCCATAATTAACACTCCGTTGTAAAGAGTTATCAAAGAACAGTTTTGATGACTTTCTCAGAGTGCTGCACTTATATTCAAATTCATTTGGTGGTAAAAATAAGATCTACACTAACACCTGTTGTGATTTGCATACTAAAAAGTCATCACAGAATTTTGTAAATCCTTTGTGGCATGAAATGGAAAACTAATACAAATGTTCTTAAACAGCGTTATACCATCCTTTAAATATTGCAAAACCTTGAAAATTCTAAGTTGTAGTAAATAATTCAATGTTTTTTATCTATATTTATAAGCTATTTCACATTTATTAATAGTTATAAACTTTCCAAAGCTGCTTTACAACACACGTCCACCTCCCTTAATCACAAAAAAGTTAAACGAGCTACACTTATACGGAATCAAATATATTTACCAATATCAACAAAAACATAATGCTTTAGGGGGTTTAATTTAACTTCATGCGCCCTTTTGATTTTTCGTTTCAGACTTTAAGACTGTAAAATTTGCTAGAATATTCTAACGAGATATGGGGATGCTGTCGTCATCGTACGTAACGCAACTCGCTTACTTTATGACATAAGACACACCGGTTGGACGGAGCTTGCGCCTCCTTTGCATGCTTTAAGTTAGTGAGAAACGAAGAAACACCGCCCGACTCTGCTCGCCGGGTGGCAGTTATATCTCCAGACACTCATTTTGGACTGTTAATAAAATTGTGAGCTTAATGAAGAGCTAAACCGGTGCGCCGGAGATTGTGGCTGACCAAGTCGTATAAATTAAACATGAATTCCAGATGGTTCCATGTTTACCACGGGCGAAAAAATTAAACAAAACGGCATAGAAAGTAATTTTAAAACGTGCAGCAGTTTTATTGAGGGAAAAACACACATGGATGTAAGTTCAATTGACGGCGGTTCGTCAGAAGCCTCATTCACGTGTATAACCGTGACAACTGAGCCAACAACAGTTAAACAGTGAGGCGGCTCGCCTCGGCTCTTTTTACACCACAAATTCTGAATGAGAAAATATATATTTTTGCTACTCACGGTGTACATCTGTCGCTGTACTCGTTGGCGATTGTCTCGATTCCTCCTGCTCGAGCTACAGCTACATAGCAGCTTTGAAAGCCCAAGTCAAATCCCACCACTGACATCTTCTGCTAAATGTCTGTCTTCTAGCTTTAAGGTTGTCTAAAGTATGACTCAATCAATTAAAATAAATGGTGAGACACTGCTAAAAGTGTGTAAAAGTCACGGGAAGTTACGCTATGTTAAGAATAGTAGATTTTTGGTCATAATCCACACTGCTATGACCGGTGTCTCGGATCTAAACTGGCAGGCTGCAGTAGCAAGGTGGTCTTATTGACTTCTCGCGGTCTCTACGCAAACTATCGCGGGATTCCATTGTTCCAGATATCTCTGGACCTTTCGATAACCATGTGAGTCTCTTCGAGATTTTTGGAGAGAAGTCCAAAGTCTTCTGCTGCCTTTTTTTATTTTTGTTTTTAAAGATATTGTCAGAAGGAATAATACGAGGACTTTAATTCAGTTTAGCGATCAAACTAATGTCTTAAACAGAAATATACTGTGAATAATTTGTGTAATTTTGTCATAATTAAATAAAACTGCACGTTTTGCTAAATAGTTTGTGATACTAGAGAAACAAAACAAGTTTATGATTAGCAAGTTGTACACATATTAATGATAATAATTGCAATTAAGTTTTGAATAATTGCCCAGCAATAATACATAGGAAATATACATTTCTAGCACAATCTGAAAAACATTAACTTTTTTATACTAATCATTGATGATTTTAAACGTCTGGATATTGGTGTAAAACTTCACAATACTTACTTATACTAAAAAGCAAACAGTATAATAAACTTTTACTTTTTGATGTGGAAAAAGACAGGGGACGAGGACGAGGTATACATAAGTTTAAGATGGGTGGGTAAATGACGGTTAAGTGGTAGGAGGCACAGACATATATAGACGTATAGACGTCTATGGTGGGAAGTACACAACGTTGGTGATACAAACCAAATACTCAGCCTCAAATTCTAAGCGGCACAGTTGGAATTTAAAAAAAGGATCCATTCGCATGTTTTTTTCCATGTGCTAAACAATTGTAGAGTCAGAGAAGAATAATAAAACTGCTTAAAAAAAATTGCACACAACTGACGTGAACAAACAAGCGATTCCACACCAGTCCGATTGGAGGCAGTAGAGGGCGTCATAAGCTGGTGTGCCGACGAGAAGAAAAAGAGGATCATGGCGACTCCCATGCATAGAATAATAGCCAGAAGACAAGCGTGAGTATAATTTCTCTAACTCACTTTAACGATGTTGCATTTTTGTTATCCAAACGTAGCTCTTCTCTAAAACTAGAACGGAAGTTTGCTTATCGAGGCCGTCTCACAAGCAGCTGTGAGTTGAAAACGGCCGGAGCACTGATGAGATCGCTCCGCGGACTGTACAACACTTATTGTCTGCTGTTTGCCTCGCAATTGTACTTTTTGGCCGGCTAAATTGAGTTCATATTGGGCAGTCAGTTTGGTAAACATGGTTTTGTTAAATATTATGGGTGATTTAGAACCTAAAACTCCCCTGGATTAACGTGCAGGAGTTAAAACGGGAAGGCTAAACACGGAGAATTTCTTTCCTGGCAGAATTTCCAGCTACATACTTAACAGACGGACTCGAATAACAACAAGGGAACACTCCTTAAAGAAAAAAAAGCAATGGAAAATGTCTTTTAATCTCTATTAGTTTCCTTGGAGCAGTATACATCAGTGCATTGGGGTGAAAGCTTTCCAGAACTAGTTATTGGTCGTCCTTTCAGAGTTGTTTCAGGATGGGATGAAAACCCCTTTAAATAAATGCACTTGCTGGTGAATTATTTTTTTACATAAAGCAAACATCCATAAGCTCTGATGAAGCTTACGATTCCAAAAACACCCTCTCAGCTCTCAACGTGGTTGCTCTTTAAGTGACTCTGATCTGGCAATAAGAAAATGTAGCTGCATTGTTTTTGCTTCATCACACTCAAGCTGCAAGCTTCGTCATTTGAAGGCTCTGTGCTCTTTATTTTTTGTGATTTCTGATCCACAGGGAGGCAAATAAACAGAATGTGCGTTGCCAGAAGTGTCTGGAGATGGGGCACTGGACCTACGAGTGCACAGGGAAGCGGAAATATGTCCACAGACCATCCAGAACAGTGGAGATGAAAAAGAAGTTGAAGGAGATCGAGAGCAAACCTCTCAGCATTACAGGGTAAGCTTTCTGCATGAGTCCATATTCAGGGCGAGGCACACTTCCATCATCATTCCTCAAACATTTCTGTATCAAGCACCCATCTGTACTGGAAGTACCACAGACCGAGGAGGGGCTGATTTAAAAAACGATTGTCGGCCCCTGCAGGCATTGCAAAGCTGGCCATCACACTTTGTTTTTCCAACTATGTTCATTGCCAACGGGTTTAGAAAGACACAGGGGACTGGACCTAAACACTTCTGTTGTTTTTCAGTCCATTTTGATTAATCTCATCAGATAAATTATTGTGCTGAGGTGAGAAGGCAACTTTTAAAAATGGCGTACCACAGTGTCAAAGATACTACAGTTCTTAAAAGCTGAGAGGCTTTTATTTCCTTTTTCTTTTTTTTCAAAAATATAAGAATTTCAGAAGTATTTACGGGCATCCTACTAAAAGTTCCATCGGGCTTGAAAAAGGAGAACCCCAAAGCATTTGATGTAGGGCTTCCACCACAAAGTTTAACACAGCCTGGCTGTTTTGGGGTAAACGATATTTACACTTTTGCCCAAACTGACCTACAGGTAAAAAAGAAGAAATACCAATTAAGTATATTTTAAACAACAGTTGTTTAAAACTGTTCAGCCTTCGAGATCTATTTGAAGGCTGAGAGGGGCACCTCGACCCAAGTCAGATGTTCAGTGAGGCGTCCTCAAAGTATGAGACCAAAGCAAAGCGAGCTAAATGCTACTCGATGAATGACGAATGTTTGTTTGTTCTGTTAACAGCTGTGTAGAATGGATTTGTTCACAAATCCAGGATACAAAAATATGTAAAGACAATTCCTATTCAGCCACCAAAATGGGTTAGCCAGCCTTTTCTTTTAAGCAACTAGACAAAATCTGATCCCTCACCTGAGAGGAGTATGTGTTAAAAGTGTTGATTTTAGCCTAATGTTTGATAGAGTTAACCAATAAAAAATTGGTGTTATGATCTGCTCCGCTGAAGTGTTAAATTAGCTTTTTGTTTGATGAATGTGTTTTTCTTGTTTCACAGACCAGAAAGAGAAGGATCCAGTGAGAAGAAAATGAAAAAGAAGTAAGTAATGCATCAGTACCAGAATGCTGAGTGATTTAGATTTTGTGGGTATGGTTCGTCACACTGTGAGGGGTCCTCAGCGTTGGGGCGTTATGTCCGTCTCCATGTTGATGAGCTCTTCTTCAGCATCACTTCAGTTTTTTCTGAACATTTTGGATGAAAACGCGAGGCAACATTGCCCTCTGGTGGAGAATCCATGGCACTGCAATGATGACAGTTTCTGCACCTGTTTGTAAAAATCCTATAGACTTTTTTTGTGTCCGTTTTTAGAAAAAGATTATAATTCTAAAAAAAAAAACAGGATTATTAAAGTGTTGGTATGCTAATTTAACTTTATCATTATAGTACTCATACAGAAGCAGGGCAGTTGCTTTAAATAATAAAATCAACCCCCCACCCCTAAACATGTAAAACTCTGACCCTCTGTCTCCTTAACTGAAACAATATTCTCAAAGAAAACTGGAGATAACGCATCTGTATCTAAACATAAACATCTGGTTTGATGCTGAGGTGAGGAAAGACTATCTCGGGGATCTGTCCACACAAGGCGACCCATCCTCCAAATGACCCAACACACACACACACAGAGCCAGGGCCACAGTGCAGGATCCCCCAGCCACCCCAACCGGGGCGATCCCAATAGCAACGACCCCACGCCCCGAGTGGGCGTAGTCCCCAGTGTGGGAGATCCATCTTTATTCTCAGAACTTCAAATCCTTTATCTCCTGGGATTATCTCTCCAAATGGGAATGGTATTTATCTGATCCACCCCTTTTCGGAAGTTCATTTTCTAAATACATGGGCTCTGTGCAGTAGTTTTTGTTTTTCAGTTGGACAGCTGTATTTAAAACAAGTACTCTGCTTTGACTGGAGACCCTTGGGAATCATATATTTTTTAGCTCTTTTGATCTATTTTCTTTTCGTCATACTGGTGGTGTTGGCCGGTGATCTCAAGGCAAACAGAAAATGTGACCTTGCAAAAAGGTAGCCCTTAAGGTTTTGTTGCGAAGTATTCCGGACTTAACAGCAGTCTAGATTCCACCTGCAGCCTCATAAGCTGGTCTCTCAGCTGAAACCTGTCCACTAGATGCACGTAGATTACATCAGATTGTCTTCTTTTTTTGTTTCATTCTCTTCCTTTTTCTCTGGGGAAATATTCTCGAACCGTTAATGTTGGGAACGGTTAGCCCGAAGAAGCTAACAAGCCGCTGTTTGTGCTGTCAGCGTGAGAACAACAGGAACGTGGCCATTAAAGAGGCGTTGGCCATTTCTGCGCACTTTGCTACGGGTCTGATCTTTTTTTAGTCGGGATTAGTCAAGTGACTCATAAATCACAGGCCGGCGGCTGTAAGAGTATCCATGAGATCATGTAGACTTGTTTGCATTGCCCCGAGTTTGGCCCTCAGTTTGAATGCAACAGCCACACAAAGCTGCTCTTGCGGTACCCCAGACGCGGCATTACGCAGCTTCAGAAGGCCTTTGACGGGCCGCGGGGCACAGTTTGTTGTCATTCGCGTGGCGCTCCTCACCTCTCCGCCTCTGCCCCCCCCCCCCTCAGGGCAAAGGACTCCAGTGACAGCAGCAACGACTCTGACGGCTCCTCCAGCGACTCCTCATCGGACAGCAGCGACTCGTCCAGCTCCTCCTCAGACGACAGCGACAGCAGCAGCAGCGACAGCGACGAGGACAGCTCCTCCTCCTCATCCTCCTCCTCCTCGGACAGCTCGGAGTCCGCCAGCAGCAGCGACTCGGACCAAGGGCCACCGAGGAAAAAGAAGAAGAAGAAATGAGCTAGTTGGATTTAAGTTTTGTTATTTTTTTGTTAGCTGTTTTAATGGATAAACTTTTTATAAGACTAAAATTAGACAAAACAGCATCTGATTTTTGAGTTGTCATGTTCTGCTTATGATACGTTTGTTTTCATCTGCCTGCTACTGGGATATTGTTCACGTTATTTCTAAGAGAATAAAGCTAGCATAATATACCTAAACCCGTCACAACATACTGAGATCCCTTAAATCAATTTGATATTTTGTACTCAATCAGTTCAGTTTACAGCCTTTATAAAAGATTGTCAAATCTAGAAAAGTATGTAACCTTATAAAGGATGAATAAAAAAGTCTTCTTGGAATGGCTTGATAATAAACGTGTTTTCTTGGTTTATCGCTGTGTCTCTTTGAAACACCTCATTTTAAATTATATGCATGATTTTTAGCACAAAATGATGAATGCTAAAGTTTTTGGTGAGTAGTTGGTGCAGATTGCCAGCAAAGACTTTGTTGAACTGTGCATGTCAAAGGTTTTGATCATGCTGAAGTAATCTTTTTCATTGTTTTAACTTTTGGTGACTGAATTGTCTAAAATGAAAACATACCTAAGTTCTGATATTGGAAAGGATTGTGGCCTGGAAAAAAAAGGAGGAATCTTTGGAGCAAGAGGTCGACTTTGGTCTCAGTTCACCATTCAAAGTGATATGTCCTTTAGCTTTCCTTAAGCTGCCCAGGGTGAATATTCACTATTCGATAGATGGGTTGATTTGAAGCAAATTATTTTCAATATGTCAAACCAAGAATGTATATTTTAGTAAATGGATGTAAACTGTTTACAGAGGATTCATTTTTTTGTGTGTTTTCTTTAAGGATGGACTTCACTGCACAACTATGTGACCATCGCGTATGAAGGGTTAATTCATACAAGTTCTCAGAATTATTTCCACAATTATTGCACAAAAAATGTTGGAATTTTAGCATAGCAGTGATTGTTGAGGAGTGGTAATGATGTGAGGGAAAAAAACATCTAACATTCATTTATTCGACGCAGAGTACCTTCAAACCAGAATTCCGAAATGATGATGTAGCTTAAATACATTTACTATCAATGAACTGCGGAGAACAATGAAACACTCCGTGATTTCCTCAGGAATGAGCAAGCTTTGCGTCACTGGGGTGTTGCATTCACGTTTAAAAGGAATTATTACCGTCTTAGGTAACTGGATTTGACATTGTCATTAAATTATAAATGATTGAACAATTTCTTGTTTTTTTGCATTTCTTCTCTCTGTTTATCCATCATTATTTTAGTATTATGATATTCAATACCTTCGCTCTACCTCAAAATATTAATATTCTATACAGCCCAACTGAAAAAGGGGTTAGTACAGTTGAGGAATGGTTAGTCATTCACAAAGTAAAACGTTAGTTAGTAAATCACAATCGGTTTAGTCTGCCATACTTTCTCAGTCACCCTTTAACTCACGTTTAGAAAGTAAGGTGTCGGGTTTGACATATTTCCGATAGACGTGAAGGCAGCTCCGCTTGCTGCCATCCATGCATCCTGTTCTGTCTGTGGTACCTGCTGGCTGCTTAACTTAGCTAGCAGTCTTACCTTTTAGTCACTTCTGTTTAGGAGTAATACAATGAACGAGGGAGAACATGATTTTGTTTGCTTTCCTCTCGGTGCACGGTTTCGTTTTAAAGAAAACACGGAGGCCGTCCATTTGTTTTTAGTATTTTAGCTGTTATCGCGTTTTGCTGAGTCCATTTTACGTGTAACTGGAAGTGGGAAAAGACAAAGAGAAAAGAGCTTTCCAGTAGCTAGAATGGTTTGGGCCTAAATAGAAGACAAGAGGTAAGGATGCTGAATTTCACCTTTGACGACATTTGTTGATTACCGACCCTCGGTAGTTGTCTGACATTTGGAGCGAATGTTGATAAGCATTTCCGCAAATAATAAAATGATTCATTGCTTGCTAGCCGCTAGCCTAGCTTGTGTATGCTACTAGCAGGTTTTGCTAGTGAACGATATATGCAGGTAGTCGGATAGGTAGCATGCTAGTATTTATGAAATAAGGTTCGAATAGATATTGTGGTTATTCTGTTCTAGTGTCGGGAAACGTATGCTATCTTCGGAGTGCTGATGTCAAACGTCACGTTTGTCCGTGCGTCGTCTCTCTGTGTAAAAAGCTGAGGCAAACATCGCAGAGGCAGTGATCTTGTTTTTGTTCCTTTAACACTAACAAACTCGTGACGTAAAATGTTTGTGTTTTTATTTTGGTGAACCGTGGAGTGGCATAACTCGCAAGCGAACATTTCTTCATTTCTACGAAGTCGTTAAGTCAAAGCCAGATCGATGTTGCATACTTTTAGATAAACAAAACCGGCTGAGAACCCCGTTTATCATTATGTAATATTATTTACGTTTTAGGAAATATGTCCCAGGTACGCTGGAAAGCGAGCAAGCTAAGTAGACATTTTTATTTGCTTGTTGCGAGACCAACGCACGTATGACAGCAACTAATCCTAAACCACCCCACAAAAAAAAAAGAGCCGTCAGTTTTCGCCCGGTTTGCGAGTAGAAACTTTTTTTGGGTTTGCTCCTCCGCGGCGTCCCACCGCGCCCCGCTCGCCTTCCTTCGGGGTTATCTGCCCCGGAGACTTTTTCTCGTTTGTCCCGTGAACACTTTCCCGTCGGAATGCAACACTTTTTGGCTTAGCTGAAAGGACAGCTGATTTGCTTTTTCTAGGAAGCCATTTTACGTGCCACAGTTGGGGGAAGGGCCAGATAACGCATCATAACTCCAGTTCGTGGTCTTCCTCCGCGTTCGGGGGCACATAGGTCCGCCGGGGTTTTATCTCTGTTGACCCTTTCATGGTGGGCTCGCCTTAAGGTCATGAACTCATTTATGGCAGGTAGCTGGCACAGCACATGTAATCGGGTGGCAAATGAAGCTCTGGAGCAGTAACCTCATCAAGGGTGGCAGTAATGGTGGTGTTTTGGAAGGGAGATTCTTTTAGTGACATGTCCACACCTTTCACTGACAGGAAACACTAACACCCACTGCCAAACGCTTGTGTAAGAGTCTAAAGCCAGAAGCTACCAGCGATCCATGGTGGGG
This sequence comes from Menidia beryllina, assembly GCA_013363375.1. Classification (NCBI taxonomy): domain Eukaryota; kingdom Metazoa; phylum Chordata; class Actinopteri; order Atheriniformes; family Atherinopsidae; genus Menidia; species Menidia beryllina. Next base: position 11,096,295 of record JABUIW010000024.1, read on the forward strand.
ACTAGGTGATCTAGGGTAATACATTCATTTGGAAAGTTTAAATAAAACAGTTTTTTTCTATTAGCCAATAAGTCTGAAGAGATGAAACGCACAATGATCGTAAAACAAAACACACAGTAGTGCGAATTACTATCAACACAGTCATAGTCGGTAGGTGTGAACTTCTCGCTCGGATGTTGCTCAACGTTTTGCGACGGAAAACAAACCACCTGTGCAGTCGGCCCAGTTTTCTTCCCCTCACCTGCTCAGTGGTTAGGCAGTTGGAACCATGATGCCCCTTCCCACCGTGTGCCAGGTTGGGGAACTGTGGCAGAGATTAAACGAAACACTGCAACCCTTTTTCTTTTTGTACAGCTCAGGCCGCCGGGAATGGCTCAGAAGGAGCCCTAAAATCATTGGCGTTCTGCATAATCCGCCTTAACGATAAAGTGTCAGAACCATGTTGAAGACGGCCTCGTATTTAATGGAGATGTTCAGGATCCTGTCAGAGCTGGGGCATGTGACTCCATGGTGACTGGGTTCAGCAGGCTCTGTTTTAGCGTCCACCCGAATAGCCGTCACAAGCAAGCTGAGGCACCATCAGAGATGGATTACTTCCCGATGTCAGTTTAAGTACAGAGATAGCAAGGACACAAGCAGCTGAAGCAAAAGGGACATTTGCGAGGTTGAAGCGTACGCTGTGACGCAGCATGCTGCGATATCTGCTCCACTTCCTGTTTGAGTTTCACCCTGAGGCCGGCTTTAGTTTAGCCGTTTCCTCTGTTGCCAAGTAAAAAAGGCACATAGCCTGTCAAGATGTTTTAGTGACTCGTTTGTCTGTTCCAGACAGAGAGGAGGCTGCGTGTTTTCTTTGGCCGGGGCACAAACAGTGCACAATGCACTCGTACTATCGTTTGGATTTTGCATTGCATTTGCATTGGTTTGCCTTGATGACAAAGAATTTCCTGTCTGGATTGGCAAAAGGCCCAAGTCTGGCTTCTTTGTCAATTTCTTTAAAAAATGTCTATTTCTTTTTAGTGGATACGTAAGTTCATCACAGATAAATTGTGTTTGTGTGTTATGTGGAATCAAACATTTCCTTTTCAAAGAATAGGTTGTCCGAGTCGAGCTGCTTAAAATGGGCTTCCAGAGTCTGGCTGTTTTAATTAGTGTGAATCTAATCAGACATCAGCAGCGCTTTTTTTGCGCTTTTAAAAAAGAAAAAAATCCCCCAGAGCTTTTGCTCACACAGCAGAAACGAAAACGCTGCTCACTTTGTGCTCGCTTCATGCATCTGCTCTTCAGCTCTTGTTCTGTAGGACAAGAGTTGGGCTCTCCTGTGGCTGTGTCGTCTCGTGAAGGTGAAACTCATTAAGGCCGTTTCTTTTCCCAGAGCTGGCACAGGGCCGCACTGTGCACGTCTTTTTGCTCGGGCAGGAATAGTACAGTAACAGTCCCGGTCATAGGCAGCCAGGGCACTAAGATGTCTCATAAAACACTTCTGGAATTCAGTACATCTTTTCTGAGCTGGTTAAAAGCTCTAAGGACATCAGAGAAAAAAACCCACCCTGTTAAATAAACAGGGAGTATCCAAGCGTGAAATAGATTTGAAGAAAAAAATCTAAGTATCTGTTCTGAAAACTTGAGCTTCTAGAACCGAGGCTCATTTTACTGACTGTTGACAGCAGTTCCAGAGGCTGAGGGAAACTTTAAGGTCCATTAGACTAGTTTGTTTTGTTTTTTTTGGGTTATGGCTGACACATTTCTCTGTCAGAGTTCATCCGATCACTATAGTTTTAAGACCTAAATGAAGTTAGCTGAAGATATTGCCAAACTTCGGTTCATCAGATCGGCTTTCATGTGGATTGGGTGTTGCTTTGCATCAAAACATATAGTTTTATTGGCTTAGCTCGTGTTTCGGCTGGGTCACTAGTTTGTGGAAGACTAAATCAACCGATAAGGCATCAGTTGATGTTTATGTCTTCATGGGTCCCTCATCGGGGTTAGTGTTATTGCAAAGGGAACAAAGCAGTGTCATGTGGATACATTTTATATCACCACAGATCTCTGTGTCTATTTCTGTGATATTTTATTCAAATGACTTTTTTTTTTTTTTTTAAAGATTGCCGTAGGGAAAATATGTGTGAATAGTTTGTTACATATCACAGTCAAATCACCTGCAGGTCTTGTTACTAAACAAAGCGAGTGCCATTCAAAATAGTTAGTCTGACCAAATAACATTTACTCACCACATAAAGACCACTCATGAATGAGCCCACCAAAAAAGTTAATGATTCCATTTCACCCGATTTCAGGAGCAGATAAAGAAGGATCGTACAAAGAATTAAAAGCCACTTGACATGCCTGATGTGCACAGTGAGGGGCTTGAATGACGCCGGTCCTTTGGCAGCGTAATTGATGGGTGTGTGTCATGTTCCAGTGACAAAGTGGCAGAAAAAGTACCCTGAACAATGAGTTCTGTGTGTCAGAGCTGCCAGCGATAGCATTATTAGCCAGCTTTAGAGAGAACTGTGAAGCACCGTCTGGGTTTATTAAATGCAAATTCTAGTTGATGTCCCCCATTGCACCGTGGCGCTGTAAACAACTCAGTTACCGCCAAAAAGGCCACAGGAAGTGGTAGCTGAAAGAGGTTTCCTACATCTGCTTTTTGAAAAAAATTGTATTTTGGCTCTATCTCTTCTTCTTCTTTTTTTGTTACATTTCTTTCATGCAAATAAACAGATTTCCCTGCCGCCAAAAAGAAGGAGCAAGATGAATGTAAGAAGCTGGTTACTAGACGCACAACAACCAAAGCTCTGGGCCCTCAGCTCTGGGCTTTGAGCTCTGGGCCCTGAGCTCTCCATGTTGAAGGCCCCTTCTGATTCGCATAATGAGCGCCTGCTGAGTGGAGGTATTCCAGCCCCTGACTTGACTCAGATTCCTCAGACCAGCTGAATAAAAGGTTTAAACTGTTGTTTAGAGAACATGCCAATCAGTGCCTGATTCTTTATTTTGATATGTTAATGGAGGCTAGCCTAAAGGCAGAAAGAAATATTAACAGGTGCGTCCCAGGAAGTATGCAGACTTTTTTTTGTTTTTGTGCCATTTGGTTTTGGAATTGGATTGTTGTTGTGTTTTATTCTGGATGGGAAAGTTATTCGATTTGAAAGTTGGAGCGGTAATTCCTCAAAGGCTGTGTGCTCGTGACAGCAGTCCTCTCTGAACAGCTGCTTATAAAGGAAGGTTTACAGCGTTTGAATGGATGCTCCCTGTGGAATCCCCGCAGTCAGCGGTTTGCCTCCAAAACATCAGGGACGGGGTGGCACTGCCCCGGTGACTCGTTCCAACCGTGTTTGTTTAAGATGGAAAAGACCACGTATGAAGGGCTTCGGCGGCGGTTGAAACGTAGCAAGCGAACCAGGCGTCAAATTAGACGGTACATCAAAGAGGGTGGGACCCCGAAGCCCTCGTATAGTCAGAGTTCTCATTTTCCAGTGCATGTCACATGCCCTAAAGAATATATTAGTGGGTCCCTGTTTAAAAATAAACCATGTGAATTGCAGACACAGTGCACAGAAAAATACAGTGCTAAAAATAGTTTGAACATAAAGGTTGTCGCATTTAACTGGTAACTTTTCACACATGAGGGTAGAATTACACTAAATGTAATGAGAGCAGTTGCTGTCAGCAGGAGAGAAACAACTCTGGAGGCTGTCTCCATTCCATCCTTTTTGTTTGCCCGCGAGCAGAAAGTTGGTGGAACTCTGTGTTTTCTTATTTGGTTTACGTAATAGGGAGTTTCTGGGATTCCTTTTTTCTTTTTTTTTCTTTGCGTCCACCTGCACATCCTGCGATTGATAATACTGATTAAATCGCAGAGCTTTCGAAGTTTTTCTAAGCTGGTGAAAGCAAATATTTACATATTTCGTCAAGTGGAGCAGAGATGTCTTGTGGCACAGTAATCTTGATGAGGATGATATATAATCTTCTTCTTATGTGGAGTGTGCAGGTTTGCAGTTTATTATCTGCAGCAATAGCTTGACGTCCCAGATTTTTGTAACACTGCTCTTCTAACCTGTAAAACACAAGTTATGAATGCCAGCTTTTTAATGTAGCCCAAGACCTATGAAGTACAGCATTAAAATCTATGAAACATGTAACATCTGCATCTTTATGGGACATGATTTACGCTAAGAAACATCATGATCAAGGAATTGCATTACTGGAAATGCAATTTTATACAAATGCTTACTTACTGCTTAAGCGTCTTAGTAGTAAGCGTTCAATTAAAACAATTAAAAACCTCCACAAAAACAAAGGTTTGTTTTCCAAGTGATCAAATCTTTTACCTAACAGGCAGCCTACAGAGCTGAAGCAGGATGTTTTGATATCAGATGAGTGTTGTTGCGACATGCCGTGATGCCACATTTGTCTGCGTGTGTCATCACTCATGTGGCTGACGAAAACCCACCCTGTTTGTTACAATCCGGCAGGCCCAAAAACCCTCTGTGCTGTTTCTTTAAAAGGCTTCACGGTGCGTTGCCTTGTGCTCGGGGCATAGTGGGGGAGGGAGGGACCTTGTTGATGGAAAGATGAGCTCTGATTGGCCGGCTCCGGCTGAGGGCAGTGACATCACGTGGAGGAGAGGCCCTCTGGTGTAAAATAACATCTCCTTATATGGGATAAGGTGGACAGTGCCATTCTCAGAGAGAGGTGAGATTTGTTCCCCACTCAGTTGTCCCTCTTTTAGACTTTCATCCTAATCTGCCTTCTGAGGCCTTTTTGGAATACATTTGTTTCTTTTTAGTATTAATCTTCACAGTTGGAACCCATTGTTCTTTGTCTTTCTTTGTATTACTTACTGTTTTCTGAGTTTATCGAGGTCTAATTTACCCCAAAATATACTTTTTACAGTTTTCTTTTTTAAGCTTTTACTAGTATAATCCAGTTTCAAGAGATAGGTAAGAGGTAAGAGTTTAGCTTAAACAACACTTCTCTCTAATTCATTTGCTTAATTTAAAGTACAAAGTGTGTGCAGTTGACGATAAAAATAGGATCAGCGCTTTAGTCTCATACCCTTTTCACTCATTTCTTTATCGCGTTCACTCTTTCCATTTACCACATCACAAATGACCATCTGCACACACATCCACCCCCACGCTCTTTTGAGCTCATCTATCCTCCATTCAGACTAACCTCAGAACAACAAACAGAAACAAAAGCCGCCACTGCCTCCAGACCTCACCTAGCATGTGACTACCCCCACCGTTTGTCAGTGTGGTATCTCCCGAGAACAGGCAGTCGCCTCCCCTCCCTAAGTCAGATTTTCACTCTAAGGAAATGCTCTATACCTTTTGAGCCGAGTAAAGAAACTGTAGTTGCACTCTTCCAGCTGGACGGCCACTCATACGTTGAGCTGAAAAGGCTCGGGTCGTCCTCCCCAGAGGAGACTGGCACCCAGGCCTGGCCTGACAAGTAATGACGAGAATACTTCTGAATCCCTGGGAGATCCTCTGAACCTTCCTCCCCTCCTCCTTCCAATGTTTCAGTGGTTGGGGCCATGGCCTCTCAGTCAGGGTAAGAAAAGTACAGCTAGCTTGCTGCTTTCCTCGTTCTCTTGACGTCTCTTCATCAGAAAACATTCTCATTTCATTTTTTTAAACCATGTCAGAAGTTGTTTTGTGGATGAGCTTGTATAAAAGCTTAGTCACATAGGCCCAGTCCTTTTTTCATGGTGCTCAGATTTTTTTCTCTTTTTTTTGTTGCTGCTGTTTAAGGACTGGCTGTTATGTAGTAAGTTAGAGAGAGATGAGAGGGCTGATTAGTTTAAGTACAACATAAACTGCCTTCTAAACTTTGGAGACTTTGACCTTTTGAGTTTGCACACTGTTGAATCACCTCAGTAAATGTGGCTCTCTGTTCCACACCGGCAATCGTGCTTTATAAACTTGTTTTTGAATAGATTGGCACAAGTAAGGTTTCCCTTTGCTTTACACGATACACATGTTCTACCTTATTATTTTAGTATTGGAATAATCCAGAAGGACATGGCCCTGTTCTCGCATGCAAGCCAAAGCTCTTGATCGACTCCGGAACTTTAGATATATCGCTTACGCTGTTATAAAGCAATTAAATGTGGTTTTACTGAGGGAAGATGGTTCCAAAACGTGAGGTTATTGAGTAATATCTTATCAGTACAGATCTAATGTTAATAGTATTGGCAGCTTGTGCAAACCCTTTGCATAGTTTGAAAGGTGAATATTATTAAGGAAATACCTTAGAAATGCAATAACTGATCAAAAACATCTTCTTAGACTAGAAGAATGAACTATATTCCACAATGCAATCGTTTTGACTGACCTTTTTCAGCGTGTTCCATTCTATCTGATCTGTTTACATATCGCTGTATCCTTTCTGTTCCCTAGACGCTAGCCAACGTCTTGCACTGCATCTTTAGCCTTTTAAAAATTTCATACGTTGATGCATGAAAAACTGCTGTTCCCTGCTCTATTTCAGTTGGTCAAAAGTTCTAACTGCAAGTCCATCACTCCCCCCCCCCAAAAAAAAAAAAAGCAAACAAACAAATTAAAGGAACATGCTGAGCTCAGATGCTGGTTTCACAGCCACACAGAGTCAGAAGCTTCTATTTTCTGCTGTGCCCCAAACAAGGTTTCCTGAAGTTTCTTTATTTATTCAAAACTAGCTTGCCCTTTGAACTTTCAACAGAGGACCAGCGTGAGCGAGGATTTGAGTTTCCTTTCAACCAGTGTTTTTATTTTTCAGTTTTGGGGAAAAAAAAGACACTGAAGTGAAATACACCGCAGGCTCCGACATGCGAACGTCCACCTGCGTGTTTGTGCTGCAGCTGGCTGAAACCAGCAACTGACCCTTGAGCCTCACCTCTGGCGGACAGAGAAGCCGTACCCCTGCCCTTAAAAACCTACACATGGTGGCAGTCAGCAGGCAGAATAGATTTAGCCAGTGTTTACCGAGGTTCCTTGGGCTGGGACTCTTGGTTAACGCTGCGCTAACAGGGGATCATTCACACCTGCAGGCCCACTCCCAGCCAGTATCAACAGGCCGGCGGTCATTTGCATGTCCTGCCCACAACGATACAAGAACCCCTCCTGTGTCACTGTGTCGCATCGCTTGTCTGACCAGTTGTAACATATAGGAGCCTTATTTCCACTATTTTTTGAGGGCAAGACCCTCAAATGATAGGCCTTCTGTCGGCCCTGTGGTGAAATGGACACGATAACCATCATCAGGCAGAATTGGCTGAAATGCGGTTTTAGTAAGTCATCTGCTGTGAGCGGCAGCTGGAGGTCTGCAGGAGGCGATCGGTGGCGGCTTCATTAGGGAACGTGTGCGCTTGTTAAGGATTGGGGTTTGCGTAGTGTGAGCCCGGTCCCTTAACGGCACTGTAAGGCGAAGCCGGAGAAAGGAGAAGGAAGTGCGACGTAAATCCAGTGCGGAGGAAGGATTCGTTCTCTGCTTGCACGTTTAGCTGTTGGAAATGTCTCTGATGACGGGTCTGGTTCCCCCCCTTAGATGTGTAGCGGCGGGTCAGAGCTGTGTGTGACTCACCGTTGGGCTGACGTCGATGTAAGCCAGAAGTTCTGCAAAAACGACCAGTTGGAAAAAAAGTACGGCGACGTGAGTCGAATATGCCATTCACCCGGTTAATCGGAGGCCGTTGAAGCTGCTCGTCAGTGTTTTTATGATTTGTACAGTATTTTGAGCCGCACTCGGCGGTGCCGGCCAGTTTCAAGTAAGAGCCACAAGAACTCCAACAAGATCCGTCCTTTGTTTGCCTCTGCTCTCATCTAGTTCCACTGAGCTAAGCCTCAAGTGTTTTTACAACCCATCATTGTGTTTTTTTTTGTTTATTTTTCCATCCACTGGCTGTCATCTTTTAATCATACTTAGTCAAGATTAAAAACTTTCTTGGTAGGTGTGTTTATAATCTAGGAGGAGGTGTGTTGCTGCTGCGTAATCTGACTGTCAGCCGCCTTCAAATCATTGTTGACACAGACTGGGCTGAAGGCTGACGGCTGTCAACTTCGACCGGGAGGCGACATGCCCGACTGACGATGCGCCTTCTTTTTCTGTTTTCAAAACGTGTCGCTGCTTTCCGTTAAACAAGGTAGGAGCAGGCCCGGCGGGCTCTCTGCGGGGCTGGCTGCAGATCACGTCCTACGATCCATATTAAAAAGGCATTAAGCACACGGCCCTGAAGCGGCCGCACAGCGTTTTTACTGCGCGCTATTCTGGGGGATTTATCTCCGTTGTGGATGTATATATGTTCACTTAGCGGGACATTTCCTCCCAGTGGATTTCTATTAGGGAAAATAAAGCTTAGAAGGCATGTAATGTAAAGGAGTCAGTGATTACCACTTTGTTTACTATCCCTCTAGCCTGCGCGTCGTCCCGCCCGTTTACAGCAGATGATTCAGGTTTAGGTTTCGATTCACATTTATCACACACTTGAGGATGCTTCGGCTTCAGTGGATAGGCGTTTTTCACTGCGTTGAAATATTTATAAATGTCATTGTTGCTTTCGGATGTGATGCCAGGCTGTTCCGGCCACGTGCGCAGGCAGATTATTAGCAATAGAAGGAGGCTTCTGCATTGTGTCTAGACGAGCCCCTAAGCTTATTAGAGGCTACTTTCTCCACTAGTCATCTTTCCTGACTCCCCCATTTGCAGATAACGAACCCCCCCCCCCGACAAAACAAACTCAGAAGTCTGATTTATTGTATTCCTTTTTACCTTGAGTAGTGGATATTCTTCTCTGAAGCCCAAAAGGAGGCGGTGGTCATGGCAGACCTGAGGGGTCTGGTCTCCATGTGTCCCAGTGCCTCTTTCTCAGCCACCTTTGTGAATCCGCGCCACGAGGACTCTGTTTATCGTCTTGCTTTGGGAGTATTTTTATGTTGACCCGTTTGTTCTGTTTGTGTTAACAGCAACATGAACCGTGAGGACCGGAATGTGCTCCGAATGAAAGAAAGAGAAAGGAGAAATCAAGAAATCCAGCAGGGAGGAGGAGAAGCCTTTCCAGCTAATTCCCCTCTTTTCCCCGAGCCCTACAAAGTTGTAAGTCTGTTTAACTTGTTCAGCCCTCTCCACGGTTGGCACGTGATTGACCACTTATTTTAGAGGAATTTCCAGCGCTGGCAGGAAGTGACAGCCCGCGTTCCCTCTCAGACCTTCATAGAACTGAAGGTTTGTTGTCCCATCTGGGGTTTGGGTGTGATGGTCCTGTTTAAACTTGGCGTGACTTATTTCTCTCTTATTAGTCTTTATTCCCGCCGTGTCCGAAAAGCGAACCAACAGGGGCGTTTGACCTTCTTTTAATGGTGGCCTTCTGACATATTTAAACGCAGAGCATGCTGGTTGTGTTAATGGTGATCAGGTGAAACAATACTAAGTATTGATCTTTGGTTCATATGGAGTGACATGAAAAAAGAGCCACAAGAAGGTGCGCGTCCTCGATTTGTTGCGTGGCTGTTGATGGTAAACAGAAGGAGCCGGGCGCACTAGTGGTGCTCCCCTAACCCCCCCACGTCTTCCCCCTTGTGCTGGCAGACACAGATGTAGGCCAACCAGCTCCTGCCAATACATTTGTAAAGCGGATTTCAGCTCTCCGTACTGGTCTAATCTTTGCCACTAACCAGATTTGAGCATATGTAAGTGGCTCCTCTCCTTAGCCGGAGCTAGCCATCAAAGAGGCAGCGGGGAATGTGTCCTGACAGGTTGAGAATAGAAAAGCCACCAGAGGTGAGGGATGAGCATTAGTGCGTGCGTGTGTGTTTTCAACCACAACAAAGTGAAAAACGAAAGGCGACATTGAGGATGCAGCACTGCCCTCGTCCTTCACCAGCAAAAAGAGCCGTTTCCAGCAAATATTTGTGCTCCGGGTGTTTATTCTCTTCTTCTAAGCTTGCATCTGCCTTTTGGATAGAAAGGAGCGGCATGTTGCAGAACCGAATACGGCTATTTGCTGAGGTCTCTGGCTTTTGGGTTGTTTTATCTACCGTCAACTGCTTCAGCGAAACTTCTATAAGCTTTAGCTCGACTTTTCCCTCCCCTGTCATGCTCTGCTAAGTGGAAGTTTACAGTGTTCTGCGTTAAAGGCCATGTGTGCCCCCAGCTGCAGCTGTGGCCTCTCAAATGTAGACCAGCACAGCAGTAACCTTTTTTTTTTCTTTTTCTTTTTTATGGTGCAGAGTTGACGTGCTTGTTCATCTGCACTGACTGAAAATCTTTAACTGTCTGTGAAGGAGCAGGAGGTTTTACGAATTTAAAAAACAGTATATCTGTTAAGATATTTGTTGTTGTTTTAGTTTTTTCTTGGAGTGTTACTTAGGCCTTATCAGTACATCTCATTTGACCCAGGGTTAAATGGGAAATGAAGGTGGACATCCACGTTTTTGTCTCGACTATGTCTGAACAATTAGAATTCGATTAATGTCGGGTTGGCCTTTGGTAACAAACTCTCCTGCTCTATTGTAGTTTCCTGTTTGGAAATGATGTTGCTCAGAGCCACAGTTCGGCTCACGGCACGCAAAGAGACCACTGAAGGGGTCTGTGACTTTGGCTGGACATAGAAATAAAAACACAAGATGTCGAGCCTTCACGCTGTCAGGAGACCAAGTTTTAAAGTTATTTAAATAGTTTCCCAGCGGGTTTCTGCATTTTCAAAATGTTTTGACGTAACAGTTATTTGAAAGGGTGTTAACGGGAGTCAGATATGATCTCTACAGTGTATTCTACAGGTAAAAATTGCAGCAAACATTCACACAAAAAGGAAAACTCTTTACTGTCAGAGCACAGTGCTGAGTGTGCCTATCAGGATGTCTTGGAAGAAAGACATTTATTAAATCGTTTCAGATGTTTCCGTTGTTTTTTGTTGTTTTTCTTCTTCTTATGAGTTGTACAATAGAAGCCATTGTATATGGAACAACTTTGACTTAATAGTTCTACATAAAAAAACAAAAACGTCTAGTGCCTCTCATTCAGAAAGTCTGTTCAAACTAAAAAGCAAAAAACAACGTCGTAGAAGAGTGGGGGGGGAGCACGGTATGACCAAGCTAGTTACATTTCCTGCTGCAGATAACGGCTCGTGTTTCCTCACCCTCAGTGTGAATTTGTAAAACAAAACAGAGGCGCAAATCTGCGTGCGAAACTGGATACTGTGTGCAGGCTGTTTTTCAAGCCGGTCAACTGGAACCCGGCAGCTTCCAGAGTGATTGATTAACCTCTGCAAGGTACAGTGGGCAGGCCTTATCTGAGTTCACTGGCGATTTGGGACTCATCTGGAACAAACTAAGTTTGACTGTTTTTTTCCCCCAGCTCATTCTGACGTTAACCTGGAGATAAACAGATTTAACATTTAAAAAATGGGATTTATTGTTACCGTTTTGAATGTGTTTGGAGTAAAAAAAAAAAAAAAAGTTGATTTCAAGTTCTTTCCCATTAAGTTTTGTTTTCCTTGCTTCTTCTCCTTGTAACATCCTTTTGTTCATCACAATGACTCAGATTATCTGTTCTTTATTCCCTTCTCTCTCTTTAGGTCAGCAACGACGATAAACTGTCCAGTCGCATTCAGAGCATGCTGGGCAATTACGACGAGATGAAAGAGCCCATCGGTGACACACTTCCAAAGCTTGGGGGCAAACCCTCAAACAGCTCGTCCTCCTCCGAGGAGAAGTCGGGCCCGCCCCTGTTCGTCGGGGACCAGCGCGGCGCCGGTAATGGTGGCAGCAGCCAGAGCAGCAAGTGGACGCCCGTCGGCCCCGCCCCAGTCGGGCCCTCACCTCAGTCCCAGAAGCGCTCCGGACTACAGGGACACAACAGCCAGAGAAGCAACGGCGGCAGCAGCAGCAGCGGCCAGAGAAGCGAGGCGCGAGAGAAGAAATCCAGCAAGCACGGCAGCGGGTCGGAGCACTCGAAGTCGCACACGTCCAGTCCGGCCAAGAGCTCCCTGAGCTCCTCCAACAGCCACTCCCGGAGCTCCCTGTCGGCGGAGCAGCCTATCGGCAAGGAGCGCTACCGCTCCAAGTCCCCGCGGGACCGGGAGGCCAACTGGGACTCGCCCTCGCGGGTGCACACCTCCTTCCCCAGCGGGCAGCACTCGAGCCAGGCCTTCCCCGCGTCCCTGTCCAAGCCGGGCTCCATGCTGCAGAAGCCCACGGCTTACGTGCGGCCCATGGACGGCCAGGAGACGGCGGAACCCAGGAATTCCCAAGCGGAGAGCTACAGCGGCCAGTCGCACAGCAGCACCATGGGAGAGGTGAAGTCCAACGGCAAGGCCTCGCTGTCCAAACTTAAGATCCCGTCCCAGCCTGTAGAAGTGAGTCTGCTGATGCTGGATTTCACCCATTATCTGGCTTTAGAAAAAAGTTTTGAACTATTTGATTGTTTAGTATTGGGTTTGTGTGTCACTGAAAGAGCATCACATTTATTCCGTTTAACTTTTTTATTAGTCTGTCTTAAAGCAGCAGTCAGACGCTCATTAAATCACATCAGTTTCTACTTGTTTTGGCCCAAACTGTCGGATGCATGTTGGAACTGTCCATTTAGTTTATCATCACTTACCTTGAATGCACATTGAAAAACCATCTCATGGTGGTCAGTATAAACAGAAATAATGAGAAACAGGAACCATGGTTCAGTGTGCACATGGTCACTGATCACGTGATCCATAAATTTTTCCAAAGCTGCATTTAAAAATTATATGTAGCCTTTACTGACTCACACCGACTAACTTATTTATTTCTGTTCTTAACAATGTGACCCAGCTAAATAACCTCTCAGGGTTTTACACACTGTCTGAATGAACTTCCAGTTCTCGTTAAATACCTATAGGATGAGTCATGGTCCTCGAAATGGAAGCCACCCCTCACCTGCTGTACTGAGATCATGTTTTTTGGTGAAAACATCTGCTAAGCATGCCGTTTCTGTGTTTAGGGAGCGGGTGACTCCAACTGTGTCGATGAAATCCTCAAGGTATGTACACACTTTGCATTTTTCTAAACGTTCTGTCTGTCAGGCTGCCGGGCTATTCTGATTATCCAGAGGAAAGCTTTTGATGGAAGGAAATGGAGAGAGCTTTCAAATAACTCGCACCGCTTCGCCAGTGTGCACATTTTCCCTTTTGTTCACTTTTTTCTCATGTTTTTTTTTCCCCCCCTCTAAATTCAGGAAATGACTCAGTCATGGCCTCCTCCACTGACAGCCATCCACACTCCCTGCAAAACAGAGCCCTCCAAGTTTCCATTCCCCACAAAGGTCAGCATCACACCTCTGGCATCGCCGACTCCTCCACTGAAGTCATTCTGTGTCTTGATAGATAAATAAAACCATAATGATTCTGATGTGACACACGCAACCAGTCAGAGAAGCTAAACTGGGAAGGCACAGATTGCTTTTCACTTAGTTGTAATTGACTTTAAGAGTTATTTAACACATGTTTTAACAACTTTTTAACCGCTAATAATATAAAGAAAAAGTAACATTCAGTAATAGGAGAATAGAATAAACTGGTTGATTGAAATAACTGAACTTGTTTTGTGTTTATCTTAGGATTCTCATCCTTTTCCAAGTGGACACAGTGAGTATTACAATTCAAACACGCATACAAATACAGAGTGCATTTTTGCATAATTCTTATGTATGTGTTTGTATGTGTGTCTGTGGTTAAATGTACTGCATTCTCATGTAAGTTTTCCGTGTGTGTCTCAGAGCGAGGCAGTTCATCGAAAAGCTCCGGCGGCCACCAGCTCAAGGATTGCAATGACCCTCCGACGTAAGCACCTCATCTCTTGACTTTTTCCTCTTCGTCGTCAATCGACGTTGAGAAAACACGGTCCTAGAGCGTGTTCTTCCACGATTAAGAAAGCCTCGCTGTCTCAGAGAGAGGGAAACAAAAAACACTGATGTGAATAAGACGCAAAAAGTAACGTTTTCATTCCCGTTTCTCAGCATGCTGAAAGAAGACCTGATGATCAGCAGCAGTGAGGACAGTGATGGTGAACAGGAAGCCAAGAATGCCTCAAGGAACACATCAGCAAGGTGAAGCGACAGCGGTTTTCTCATGCCTTAGCCAGCCGTCTTAGTTTTCTCATCATATTGAGCACTTGTAATCTACGGGTGGATGTTTAGAAATGTTCTTGTTACTGGAGGTGTCCGCCTTTCAAGCTAATGGCAACGATGCCGCTCTCTCATCATTTGACTGAGCTGAAAGTATACCGAACGCCGCTTGACTCCCGTTTATTCAACAGCAATAACAGCGAAGCGGCGGAGCAGTCGCGGGAGGACTCGAGCAGCCACAGCGGCTCGGAGAGCAGCTCGGGCTCGGACAGCGAGAGCGAGAGCAGCACCACCGACAGCGAGGCCAACGAGCACCCGCGGCCCGCCTCCCCCATGGTAACCGCCCCACTCGCCCTCTGTTGTGCTTCCGCTCACCGTTCGGTTACGTAGGCCCAGCCTACAGCCATGCGTCTCTCAGTGGACTCATTCTGTTTTTTTTCTTCCGTGCCCCTTAAGCCTGAACAGCCCACGTCCAACAAGTGGCAGCTGGACAACTGGTTCAAGAAGCAAGAGACCAAGCAGCTTTCGCCCGCCTCCCCCGCGGAAAACAACAGCGTGGCCCCCAAGTGCAAGAAAGAGGGCCGGGACAGCAGCCTGGGCCGGGGCTACTCGAGCGCCGGAGGGGGCTCCAAAGACTCGGCGGCCCCGCCCCCGAGCAGGGACCTGCGGGCGCCGCAGAAAGGGGCCGAGGGCGGGCGGGGCCGGCAGAAGTCCCCCGCTCAGAGCGACGGCAGCACCAACCCCCGGGTCCGGGTGGATAAAAAGCAGCCCAAAAAATCAGAGAAGCCCCCCGTGGTGGAGGAGCCCAAGGGGGGCCTGAGAGTGGAGAGCGAGCCCGCTCCGGAACTGCCCCCTCACAGACCCAAAGCCGCCACCAAGGGCTCCCGCAAACCGAGCATCAAGAAGGAGCCAAAGTCCTCCCCTCGGCCCACCGCCCCCACGGTCACCACCACCACAGACAAACGCAAGACCAAGGCCCCCACGAAGACCCCCCAGTCTCGTGAATTTGTCGAAACAGACTCCTCGTCGTCGGACTCCGAGGGCAATGACAGCATCCCGTCCTCCTCCCAGACCCCCAAATACACGGAGAGCATCAGGACCCCCGTGTGCGTTCTGTCTCCGATGGAAGAGAAGGAGTTGCTGTCTCCTCTCAGTGAATCGGAGGTCCGCTACCCTGCTAGGCAGCCTCCGCAGCAGGTTTTACTAGTCAAAATAGGTGAGTTGACATTCCTCGCAGGCCTCGTGTTCCGAGCATTTGCCTCATGCTTCTGCGGCTGAACTGCATTGCTCTGGACCAAACTGAACCTCACCCCACCCATACCCTTCCTTTTTCCTTCCCATGTTCCATAGATCTCAGCTTGCTGTCTAGGATCCCAGGACGATCATACAAGGAGCCCGTAGAGATCAAAGTGGAGAGGGAAAGCTCTCTAGACCGGGAGAGCAAGTTCACCAAGCAAATCAAAACCAAGAGGAAGCACAAGGTACAGCCAGTTTTCCTGTTTGCTGTCTATTGATTACATACTTTTTTTTTCTAGAGTAATTTCCCATTCATCTGCTGGCCAGCCTTTATTCACAGAGCAGAAACTGAATTATCCACAACCAGATTTTGATGTGGATTTCCTGCCATTTGCAAATTGTTCTCTCCTTTTTTAGGGCGGCTATTAAACAACTTTAGACAGAATTGTCATAACACCAAGAGCATTTTATCTGCAAACAGTCTTCAGATGAGTCAGAGGGACACCAGCCAATTACTGCTTTTAACATGTCTGTATCCCGTTTTTCTTGTTTTTCTTGTATTTACCTTTAGAATGACGAGGAAGGGTCAAAAGAGAGTAAGAGATTCAAGCAAGAGAATAAGTCGCACCATAAAAGCAGCAGTAAAGAGTGAGTGTTATTATTATTGTTATTCTTCTTCTTATTCTTATTATTATGAGACACAACAACCTCTCTAACGCAACAGCGATTCGTACCTCGCCAGGTCTAAGAGGTCTTTGGAGAAGAAGGAGGAGCCGGTCCCCTCTCCTTCCATGTCCAGTCTCCAGAGGACACCAAAGGCAGAGCACCAGAGTCGGAAGAGGACGGTCAGCCAGTCGTCCACCTCGCTGTCCAGCGGGACCGGATCCGGAAAAGAGAGCAGCCGCAGCACAAAGGGCAGCTCCAGCTCCAAGCGCGGTAAAGCCGAGGACAAGGGAAGCAGCTCACACGACGGCAAGGTGTGTGTCAGTAGCCCTGGGGACATCTACATCTGTCCAGTCCTCCATCAAATGTGCCCTTTTTGTTCACACGGGTCAAATAATTACAGGACGTAATTATGCTGCTTTTACAGATCAAAGCTGAAAATTGGCTTTATTGTCAATATGGATCCACATGATTCATAAGTCTAACATTTCTAGAGCGCAATCCATTTCTACCCACAATTTCAGTTTCACTTCTCCTCTTTTTTTTAATAGTACAGAATTACGGGCTTGTTATTTGATTTTCATGTGTCTGAAAGCTTGTGTCCCGCCTGCCTCCTCTGCAGGAGAAATCCTCAAAGAGCTGCGATAACCAGCTGGCTGTGCCTCCTCTCCCCACGGACGGCTCCAAAAGATCCAAGCTGGTGTTTGAGGACAGGTAAGAGGAGCTCTTTCCACTGCAAATAACCTCTCAGTGGGACACAGAAGAAGAAGAAAGAAAAAAAAACTGCCGCGGGGATCTAGGGTTGCCTTTGATGCACAAACCTGCGGGAGGTTGGGGAGGTCATGAATAGATCTGGCTGCGTGCCAGAAAAATTATGCAAATTTCCATTTAAAACGGCCCAGCGCTAGGACTCTGTGTCCTTTTCACGCTGTTATAAAGAAACAACAAGCGACTTCTCAGTCCCTTCTTCTGTTCCTCGCTTTGATTTAATGGAAGAAGAGATCTTTAACTGCGCATACGTAGAAGCCGAGCCACTTCCAATGCTGTTGGTGAATCATTTAGCTTTCATCTGTGACTGATTTTGTTCTGCTGATATTTTTGTTTCAGGGTTCATTCAGCTGATCACTACTTGCAGGAAGCCAAGAAGCTAAAGCACAATGCAGATGCACTGGTAAGGACAATTTGCAGCTGGCTTCTGTCTCAGACGTCGCATGTAGATTAGCGACAGGAGAGGACGGCAAAATGAGTTAAAAGTATCCCGGTTTGTTGGCGTAGTTGCAATATTTTCAGTATTTCATTCCCTGTCTTTGTTCTCAGGGTGTCTGAGCACCAGTTTGATTCAGTTGAGTTCAGTCAAGTGGAAAAGGCCAACCGTAAAATGAAATCCTCACGAGCAGAGAAGAAACAGTTTTGAACTTTCCCGCAGTTTTCACAACAGAACTCTTTCCGTTTGAGCCATTTAGGTGTTCCAAAGGTTGTTGATGCATGTGTTTGAACAAACTTTGGCAGTCACCTGATACCACCCGCAAAAGAACGTGTGAAATTCACGCCACGCGAGCAGCATGTAGCGCAGCAGCGTTGCACGGGATGGAGTGGGACATCCACTCCTCACCTCTAACCCCCATTTCCATTGTGCTCTTTCCATAACAGGTGGACCGTTTCGACAAGGCAGTTTTCTATTTGGATGCAGTAGTGTCCTTTATTGAATGTGGCAACGCTCTAGAAAAGAGTGCCCAAGAGGCCAAGTCACCCTTCCCCATGTATGCCGAAACAGTGGAGCTCATCAAGTGAGTCTCAGCATGGATATTAGCGTTAGCTCCGTTGGTCGTGCGTTAGTTAAATCAAAGAAGAATAAAAGGATTGTATTTGTTGCCCTGTTGGCAGCTAAAATTTTGCTTTGCCTTTGTGTTCAGGTACACTATGAAGTTAAAAAACTACATGGCCCCAGACGCTACTTCAGCAGATAAGAGGCTAGCTGTGCTATGGTAAGTCTGCTGTCTTTTCTACCTTCGTTTGCTAGTTTCAGATGAGTTTTGTTTTGCTTAAAAAGCGCTTCTCTTTCCAGCCTCCGGTGCCAGTCTCTGCTCTACCTTCGGCTGTTCAAGTTGAGGAAAGACAGTGCTCTGAAATACTCCAAAACACTCACTGAACACTTAAAGGTTTGTTTTTCTTGGTAATATTTACTACAAGCTGACATCTGTATATCTTGGCAGATTTTTAGAGCAAAAGATATGCAGCAAGATTCCACATGTACACCTGTGATCCTGCTTCATGTTCCCTCCCTCGTTTCCTTTTGACAGAACTCTCTGAGTAACACCCAGGCTCCCTCTCCTGGAATGGGAAAGTAAGTCGCGTCCTCCTTTTGTTGTTTGCAGAGTCGTTGTCACTGCATGCTAAAGGAGGCCTCGGTTTCCTCTTTAAGTTTCGCACATTTGGTTGAGAGTTTAACAGCTTCACACAAAGACCTGCTGTCTCTTTCTGTTATTCCTCGGCCGTGGCTGTAATTTCTAAATCGCGTCGAGCCGCCGCCACCAAATTCAGTTGTGTGTCTTGTTTGTCTGCTTCCACGTGCAGCAAGGCAGCAGGCATGCCCTCGCCGGTGTCGCCCAAGCTGTCGCCGGGCACGGCGGGCAGCTACTCCTCAGTGGTCAGCAGCAGCAGCGCCAGCACGTCCGTGACCATACCTCAACGGATCCACCAGATGGCCGCCAGCTACGTCCAGGTCACCTCCAACTTCCTGTACGCCACGGAGATCTGGGACCAGGCCGAGCAGCTGTCCAAGGAGCAGAAAGGTACGGCGGGTCTGTTGTTTGGATAGCCGTCCAGTTGTCTCCCATCTTTTATGATACAGAAATGGTTTTATTACAAGTCATAGTGGATGATTTAAACTTTTTTTAAACTTTAAAGGTCAGTTATTCACTTGCCTCTCCCTGCCCCCCCCCCCCCCCTCCCCACAGACTTTTTCTCAGAGTTGGACAAAGTGATGGGTCCTCTGATCTTCAACACCAGCAGCATGACAGAACTGGTGCGTTACACACGTCAGGGCCTCCACTGGCTGCGTCTGGATGCTAAAGCTCTTCCCTAGCGAGCGCTCACCGCTGGCACGCCGGTTCCTCACGCACACAAACACACACACACGCACCTGAGCTTTTCGTACTCTGCAGCCTCTGCTCAAAGACACACACACACACACACACACACACACACACACACACACACACACACACACACACACACAGACCCTCAGAGCGGACAAACACAACTACGTACTGTATGCATACACACACACACACACACACACACACACACACACAGTCCACCTCTGGTCCTCCATGTACGCTAACATGTGACGAGCTTCTCAGACATATCTCCAACACTGTGTCCATTTCTCTGCACCAGCTTGCCAAAAACAAAAAAAACACTGAGCAACTCAGAACTCCTCACACCTGCGGCGGCACCACACAGGGAAGACTCGGAGTCAGAAGTCCAAACACCAATCCAGAGCTTATCGCCTGGCTTCATATTACCGGCATTCTTCTGAAAACCTTGATGGCCATGTTTTTAATCTCTTTGGCATGTCAGCGCTGGGTGAATTTGTTGCTATTGATACACTAAAACTGGGGTTTTATTTATAGGCTACTTTGGCTTTTAACTTTTTATTTCACCTTGTTTCACCAAAGTACCTCCCAGGAAACACCAAAGGTGCTTTAAAAATGAAGGTTTCTCTTTATAATTTCTGTGCCTTGTATGTGAGCTACAGGAAGAAGAAGAAAAGAAAGTCTCCAGTAATATCTGTTTTATTTTCTTTATGTTATGCCACAGTTATCATGTATACTTTAATAGTCTCGCAGTTAATGGAAGCTGGCACCAGCTATATTTAAGTTGCAGCTTCCGAGTAAACTCAAAGGCGACGTCGGTCGTCCCGGATGAAGCTACCGTGTGCTTTCACCTCTCCTCAAGCTCTCTCGGCACAAGAGGACCATCTCAAAGGATGCCCCCCCCTCAAAAAAAAACTTAAGAACTAAAGGAAGGGCTACTGTGCACAGCAGATTAATTCTTCAGCCACAACTATTTATAAGCTTTTTTTTTAAAGCTATAATAATCACTTTAATAGTTTTTAACAGATCATGGGATTCTTTTGTTAAATGTCACAAACCTCCCCTCCTGCTTTTGAATGAAACGTTGATCAATTATTTAATTATTTTGAAATCACTGGGCCCAACGTCGAAAAGCAGGGGCTGTTGGACTCCTGGCCTTAATGAAATGAATCACGTTAACGGTGACCTTTTTCTGGACTTTCAGAGCCTCCAGAATTC
>JABUIW010000024.1:11116682-11146558 GCA_013363375.1 Menidia beryllina
AATAGTTTTTAACAGATCATGGGATTCTTTTGTTAAATGTCACAAACCTCCCCTCCTGCTTTTGAATGAAACGTTGATCAATTATTTAATTATTTTGAAATCACTGGGCCCAACGTCGAGAAGCAGGGGCTGTTGGACTCCTGGCCTTAATGAAATGAATCACGTTAACGGTGACCTTTTTCTGGACTTTCAGAGCCTTCAGGATTCCGCACCTGTTTTTTTTTTTTTTTTTTTGTTATTTTTTTTTTTTTTTTTTTTCCCACTTGTAGCTCCATCGTTTTTTAAATTTCCTCAAGCAGAAGTTTTTTCCACTCAGTGTTAGTCTTTTTTTTTTTTTTTTAGTCCCTTTTTTTGTCTTAGAGTATATTTTTCTAAGGAACAGCAGGGACTGTCATAAGTATTGAAGATTGTGTCCACATAGACATTGCAGTTATTTACGTTGCAGTTTCCGGAAACTGGGCCTGAGCTTCAACTGATTTGGCACAATCAATCAAATTTATTTGAAAGTGAAAAAACCCAGAGGTGGTAGAGAGTAGAAGTGTTGCATTTATATGAGAGTTTTAACCTTTGACTGTATATCTCAAATAAGAAATATAATGACCAATATAAATTCTATTTATATACTACGCAGTTTTTCTTTTTTGTTTTTTCTTCTTTTCTTTATCTTCTAGCCAAGCGAATGCAAAATTTGGAATTGCAACAGGGGTTCTGAGAACAAGTATTTGTAGTGTTATTCTTCCTATTGAGATTCTAAAGCTGAAATCATGCTTGTTTCACAAGAGAGTAAATGGTACAGCAGGCGGAGTAGCATTTACCGAATGTGTACGCCTGCTTTCTAGATTTAATTATTTGTGAATTTTTAACTTAAATGAATTGTCTTTTCTGAGTATTCTAAGCCGACATCTTACTAAAACATGCTGGAAACGCAAAGCCTGGGCCAAACGGCTTCTGTGTCAACTAACACAGCTGGATTTGCCTCAAGTGGACAACAAGATTCCACAAAGTTGAGGGCTTGTCTTTACCTTTGTGGTTCTTGCTTGGATTTACGACCTTAAAAAAAACAAATCCATCGTCGGCCCGGCTTTGCCCATTTCTCACACTGCGTTTCTTCACTGGCTCCCTGGCCTTGACCGCGAGAGGGGATACTGTTATTTCTCTCTTACACTTGAAGAAGAGGAAGTATTATTTTTGATCTATGCAGGATTTTTACAGAATCAAAAACCTCTTTTTTTTCTCTTTCTGTGAAGAAAAAACTTTATTTTTCTTTTGTCAAAGCTTGGATTTGTTTTTCTCCATCTTTCTTTCTCCTTTCTGCCTCAGTGAGAAACCTGTTGAACTCAAGTGTCCAATGCCTTCAGCTTTTGCAATTTTGTGTACTGGTTCAGTATACAAGTGTATATATATATTTTTTTTCTTCTTCTTTTTTTTTGTTTTTTGTGATAACAGATGGCTTTAAGCCATTTTGTACTTAAAGCTGGAGGCAACTTTTCTCATAAGAATTCCTCTTTGGGTTTTGCCAGCCCAGTTCATGTCTTCATACACTGGTACACTTTGTAAGTTGATGTCAGCGCCTTGTGTTCCCTATACACTATCTTCTAGTCATACGTTTAAGAAAAAAAAACAGAAAAAAGAACGAAAAACAATTAGCATTAGAGTAATTTTTAACAGTTTGCTACTCACAGTTATTTATTTTTCTGCCCCTTTGCTTAATGTTTTTTTTCTATTTTGCCTTTTTTAAAGAGCGCCATTTTATGAAATAGGAAGATGTAAATGTTCTGGGATTATTCATGATGAGATTTCATTGTAAGTAGTAATTAATATTAATTCTAACTTGAAAATATCCAGGGTAAGATGAGGTTTTTTTGACATTCAGTAGGAAGGTGTTAACACTTGCATGTTTCTATTTAAATACAGTTGTATAAATTGTAAATATAACATTTCTTTAAGGGTGAATTTCTACTACAGGTTGACATTTTTATTAAATTTAAAAAAAGGCTGTAAATATATTGTGAGATACTTTATGCACATTGGTTTTTCTCTGTGGGCTTTTCTCCTCTCTTCCTCCCTCCCTCCCCCTCCCATATGACGTTACAGATGTTCCAGGTCTGTTAACCCTGTAAATCAAGTTGATTTCCCTGTTCTTTTCTTACGTGCTCGTATACTTTGTCTCCTTCACTTTTTCTCATAGTATCATGGTCGCCACATAATCATTCATGTCTCAGAATCCAAGTGCGAATATTTTTGGCCACTCTGTATTTAATATGGAGCTGTGTACTTCATTAAATGTATATTGTTGAGATCATGGGATGGATGGATGGCATGTACAGTCTGTTGTCTGTTTCTTCCTCAGAGAGATGTGTATTTACTATGTGTCCATTTTGAGCAGCTGGTCCAACATGTCTTTTGAAACAGAGGTATTTCTCCACACTTCAGAACAGTTGTAGCAGTTTATACAGTATGTTGTATAACAGCTTTTTCTAAAAGTTGTCTCCCAAGTGAGACCAGCAGCATACACTATGTACAATAATCTAAATTGGACTAGTTTTAAGAGAACCGATAGAGATACTATATATGATGGATGCAATATGACTCAAGGTACTCGTTGGGTTTGATCTTCAAACTTAGGTGATGTAATTTAAAAGCATTTTTGTGCAGTGAGTATTAATTGTGACTAATGAGTCTGTCCTAAATATTCTTTGTATTTTGCTGTATTGAGAATAAAATATATATGGAATATGTTTGAGTTTTGGGTTATTTTTGCATTTCTGGCATGCGATCCATGTACCGGTAATCCTGTTGGCAAAATACATTTTGTGAATTTCTGAACTTTTGCCTTTGTTTTTCTGTCTTGCAAAAGCACTATAAGAAGGAATTTGACAGCTTTCTTTCCATTAATTACAGCTTTGTTTTTGGGTTACCGTTTCATTTGTTTTGGCTACTGATAGAGGGAGTTTGGAAGTTACTATAGAGATATTCACGTGAACTTCTAAAAGGTTACCAGTTAAACGGGTGAAAGAAAGCTTTAAAGAGTGGATCAGTGGCCCAACAAAAGAAAGATCTAAGCTCATCTAAATCTAGAGGAAAATACTCAGTGCTTTCTAGAACATTTGTGTGGTTCTTTCAGGTTATATATGAACCTGATTTGGATATAGGTAACATTTTATGTTCATAAAAGCACTCATTTCAGTCTTTCCATGTACTCTATGTGCTATGCTGAAACAGATATTACACAACTGACCCATTAACATTGAGATGTTATTTAAACTACAAAAAACAGTTCTTTCTCAGTTGTTTATCTGTGTTAAATAGAAAAAAAGGTGTTCAGTTAATCTTTTTGGACCAAAACACTGTTCAAAGCAGTTTATGTAGGTTTGCACTGCAGAGCTCCTTACAAACGATTAGCTCCCCTCAAGCCTCAGAGCTTTAACTCTTACATATACTTTTTATGTATTTCATCACGACTCTTATCTCTTTGTCATCTTACAATTTGATGACTGTGGCAGTTAAAAGTAGTCTATTTTCCACTAATAGCCATTGCTGTGTCATCAAAGATCATGGACATGTTAAAGGGCATATTCAACAAATACAGGATGTCAATAGTTGCACTGAAAGAGCCAAAGCGACCAGAAAGTACCAACATGGAATGTGTGGGCTTTCTGTGGACTTTGAGGATCATTTATACTAGTTGACAAGCGAAGTGCCATATTTGGATTCACCATTTGATATTTTTCCCCTTCCTTATGATTGTGTTGTGTCATGTATGTGGTAGATTCGTGTCATTTTAGCTTTTTGTGTCTCTATGTTGTCATTTCAAATGGTTTTTGTTGTAACATTTTTTAGGTGTGCTGTGTGTGGGGGTTGTACTGTCTTCATGTGATGCACGCACAAACGCACACACACAAACACGAGTTGTTGTGCGCTTTTGCCGACATCTTAAGCGTCTTCATGGTCATTTCCAGCCACATATTTTCAATCCTCCAAACTAAGTTAACAACTTTTTCTATCACTATTTTGTGTTTTTAATCTAATGATCTATATTTATATTTTTAAGTGCCCCATGACTCAACGGTGTCCAGTAACTGGCAACTCCTCAACATCTAACGCGTTTCCTCTAGTGTACTGTTTGGTTTCCCCTGCTCTCACTGATGTGAAGATCAACAAAACAATGCACGGAAAACTCGCCTTTTTTCTCTGCTCCGCCATTAAAACAAACCCACCAATGACGTGTCGCCAATTCCCAAAGCGCCCGCCTTCATCTACATCTGATTGGTCCAGGCGGAGCTCTGTTACCTTTCATCCGCTTGTCCCTCCAGGGAGTAAGGTAAACTCACTGCGAGGGGAGGAGAAGGAAAGCTTATTACTTGACAATGAAGCACACAGCAAGCATTTACAGAAGAGGGACTTGTTCCCAATAGCTAGTCCCCCGCCCACCGCTATTCGCGACTCCAGAAAAGGGGGCTCGTTCAAGGGGAACGAGGACTACAAGTTGAAAATCTTGGAGCGACCGGGAATTTCCAGGTACGTGAAGGGTTCTCGGGCAGCAGCAGGTGCATTTAGTATCACCTTGGCTGCTCAGTTTCGGTTGTCACTTGTCACTGTCCGGGCTCACAATGACTGCGAAGACGGTAAAGGGATAAGTTTATGAAAACAAACGTGACTTATTTACCGTTAACCCCTGATTTTTGTAGTTTTTTTGTAGTTTTAAAAAAAATGTTTTCGTTCCCCCGTAATGGTTGCAGAATAGCCTGTCCTTGAATGTGCCACGACTGTTTTCAGAACATTTATTTCGGGATTTGCGACAGAAGACAGACGTTGTTTTTATATTCACACGGAGCATATGCAGCCACTTTTGAAAGGTATGGCTATCTTCTATATATATTTGTTTCTGACTGAATGGACATTTTGTATTTATCTCTCAAAACCGTGTGGTTGAGACACTTGTGGCATGATAGCAAACAGTACAACTGAAATGATTAGTCTCCAATTCTAAAGTGGGTGGCGGGGCAAGGAAAAAAACATTTTAACTACTACTTTGGACGTGTTTTTGCAGTGCAGTTGACTGGAGAGCCCAACTTCTGCTCCAACTACTGTTATCACCACATTTTAATAGCTGTCTCCACTCAATGTGATGCCCAGAGGCTGCTGTCCCTGCCTCACCTCATCCCCATCCCTTAGAAATGGATACCTTGGTCTAAATTATGCACATGGGTGCCTTTTTACCAAATGAGTGGACTATGTTTTATTCAAAAGTTTGAACAAAAGGCATGGCCGGAGCAAGGTGGCTCAGGAGAGAGGGAGAGGGGGGGTGAAACCGGACACTGTGGTTTTGTGTCGTGGCTGAATCTGAAGCTGTCATGCGAAGCGCTGGTCAGATGGTGGGTGAAAGGGCAGCACACTGGGCCCTCTGTGCGCCGCTCACGGTTGCTTGATGCCCGTGCTCCGGCCAGGTCGTCCCCATCCGCCCGGAGGCCGCACCTTTGGAGACCTTTGGACAAAAGTTAGCGCCGGACAGATGTTCATTGTGCTTACAGAGACACAATGAACACCATCTGACCCCTCTCATTTATTTGGAGAGATAAAGGAGCCATCACCTACAAGAGGAAAAAGGTCAGAGGTTCGATTCCGGCTTCAGTGTCTATGCATCCTCGGCGCCTAAATGTTTAGTATATCTGCTGACTGCAGAAATGTAAACGCAAACCACTTTATACTGAACCAAAGCATGCGAGCACATGGCAAAACACTCATTTGTTAATTTCGTCCAGGCGTGTGGTGTGTACACAAGCATGAGCGGGTGGATTTTCTGTTGACAGGAAGATTAAAGACAGACGGAAACATTAGATGGAAGTAAACATAAGGGCAGGGCTGTAAAATACAGAAGGATCATAGGGGTCGTGTGTATACACTCAGTCTGGGTGTTAAAACAGGATGCCTTTCCCCATTCTTTTCTTTTTTTGTGTTAAATCTATTGAAATAAAGTCCACAACACAAGATATGCTTTGCGTGGGGCAGTCATTACCCCTGGTAAATCTATGTGTTAGAGTAGGTGGGGATGGTTGTTTTGACCTGTGGAAATTTACTCTCTGTGCGTTTTGAATGTGTGGTTTTGCCCTGGGATGTTTACATTCTTCCTGTGACCTTTCGCACTGCTCACCTCAAGAAGAAGGGACCTAACGGTCTGTTGCGGCAGGTCCAAATCACTTGTGCCACGCTGAGAGGTGGGATTGAGGCAGAGGCACTGCAAACCGAAGGAGTTGGAATTCATTTGTTGATATAAACTGGGATTACTCGTATGAAAGCAGCCACAGGTTAAATCGGTCTTTGTCGGATTATCGGACGCTGCTGGAATTGAGTCATCTTCACTCTGCGTTGCTTTGAATTTCTCTGAAGGTGTCAGACAGCGGCCGGCGAGTCGTTGCCGCAAATCGCAAATTTTGGTTGTTCTTACCTTTTACAGTTCACGCCTTCCCCGTACTAGAATAGTGAGGTGCTAATTCCACCTCTTCCTTTGTAGCCAAGGCTTCACTGGCAGCTGATTTTCAGGAAAGCAGAAATGTCTTCCCTTTTGTTGAGGAAAGAGCAGAAGTTCTGCATGACTCACCCCAGCAGGAAGGGGTATTTTCTGGCATCTTATTTTAAGAGAGAAGTGTTTTTGTAGGCATGAAAAAAGGTGGAGGACAATAACGCATTAGCTGAATCAGATAAGTCGGACTAATTCTATTGTGTTCGGGAAAAAAGTCAAGGTTTCTTTTGTAGGCCAAAGTGCACCAGACATGTTATTATCTATGAAGTAAGAGGTATTTGAAGCCAAAGTCTGGGACCTTATGTCATGTAGAAGTTGTTCTTGAAGCGGGGTGATACTGGGACTTAATAATTCAACTCTAAAAGCAGCATGGTGGTTTTTTAGCGTTCTGTCTGCTGGTTTTGGTAGAACGTCCTTGGAGAGGCTGATAAGACGATCCGGGCACATATTACAGGGGAGGAATCTCTGCACAGGCCTTCAGGTATGCCTCAAAAGATAACCAGAGCCCATCGTTTGATTTTTTTGAGAGGGAGCATAGAAGAGGAAGAGAAAGTTTAAGCATTTATACTGAATTGTCTGCAGATTGTATGGTAAATAACTTGGTATGACTTAAAGTCGCATCTTGTGATCAATAATTGGGGGTCTCCCATTTGATTCTCTGCTTGCAGAGTTAGCCTTCGTCTTCTTTCCTGTGTGCGGTTCGGAGCTATTTTATCACCAGGACGTGAAAGACCCTGCTTGCTTTATTCTTGTCTTTGGTGTTTCTGGGTTTGACCACTCACTCGGTTGTAATTGCGATCTGTTGTGGGACCCTCCCTCTTTTGTCTGAGGAGCAGAAAGGTCTCAAAGAGTCCCACATAACTGAGAGACAGAAAGGAGATAAATAGCTGACAGAAGGTATTAATGGTTAATATGAGACCTCCTGCGGACAGGCTGGAAATTATGGGCCTATTCTAGGTCTCTGACAGGGCCACACCTTCTCTATTGTACGGCCCCATAAGACCCTTATTGTCACACATCAGGGTCAGATGACATGTGTGTGTGTTTAAGACAGATCAACCCATAGGCGCCACACACTCCCGACTCACTAAAACCATCATTTTTCTCCCCCCTGCCTGCCTTTGCTGAACTTTGCAGGTCACTACAAAGAAACGGGCGCAACAAACGGTGAGTTTGGAGACTCCAGCGGTTGCTTTAGCGCTTTAATCTTTGTTGACTTTCAGATTTACGAGAGATCTCAAGAAACGAAAGCGGTGTGTGTCGCCTGCATTCAGACCCCGTCCGTCTGGGCAGCAGGTCGGCCCCTCCGCTTTCACTGTGTCTGACGAGGAGGTGTGTGTGTGTGTGTGTGTGTGGGGAGGTCCCCCAGACCTGAGCCGGACGCCTTAACGTGTCTGCGACGTTGACTAATCAAAGAGGCATTTACAGCCCCCCGACGGGGCTGGAAGGAAAGGCTCATGTCTCCTTGTGTGTTTTTGTTCTGTCTGAGCTGGCATGTGGGTACAGAACCTGTGATGAGTTACAACAAGAATGTTAAGCTAATGCAGGAACTCGTTGATCAGTCCATCGCATTACATTCAGGTTCTTGCTACACTTAAGGGGATCCGACACAAAGTAAATGGATAACATGCCTCAACCATCCACTGTCGTGTTTTATCCAGCTTTTGGTTTATATTTGAGCATATCCTGGTTCTTGAGAGGAAGAGCTACCTGTTGCTAGGGCATGCGGTCGTGTGCTTTAGAGCTTAGTGACGAGAAAACAGAATGATCATCTCCAACTTTTGATATAATGATTAATAAATGTCGGCGACTTCAATCCATATGATTTTTTTTTTTCGTCCCCCTGAGTGGAAATTCTCTCTGGAGTCCAAAGTGTGTTTTCCGGCGAGGTTTAATCTGTATGTGATTTGTTTAGCTCCCCCCTCCTCTAACCCCTCAGAGGTAGGAAACCTGCACTGCCAGTGGTAAAAGGAACCTATTGTAACCGGCTCCTCCACACCGACCAAGCTTGGCAGGCTCGGTGCCGGGAAGCACAATGGAGATTAGAAATCACTTGACTCGTGAGCCCGATGATCAGTCCTATTGGATTACTGTATACCTTTCAAAAGCAGGACAATTAAAAGTTAACAGGCAGTTATTCAGGCTCCTAAAGAATGGAGTGTCACCATCTCTAACCAGAGGTGTCGGTGGTACTGTGTAATTTATCAGCACATTAGAACTCCTGAACATGCTTTCCTGCTTTCAGGTCGTCTCTGGAATAAGAAGATCACATCTTATTGTTATTACAGAGAGTGGCAACAAGTACGATGAATTGGAATGATTTTCTCTTACTGTGAAACGGGGGTGGGGGGCACTAATTAGATTTGATGTCACCGACTCTCCAGTGCCAGAAACGGTGAATGATTTCCTTCTCGTGCTGTAAGCAGCATTTTCCTTCTGGACCTTGTTCAGCGAAGATGCTGAAAGCTCAGATCTCAGCTCTTTTACAATTCAAAGCCCCTGCTCTTTGTTTGTTTTTGTCCTCCAGATCAAATTTGCTCTGCATTTAGACGCGACCTGTGGAACGAGAGAGTGATAACAAGCTGAGAGGATGTAAATATTTGTCACATGCACTGCCATAACTTTCTCCCTGCCTTTAAAGCTGGATTGGAATGTGGACGGCAAAGGCAATATCCGTCCCCTGGTCCGGGGCTGTGCCGTGTAATGGATGTTAGATTCTGATGTCCTATTTTTATTATTATTTTTTACTCATTCAGACGTCTTTGCAAATGGAAGGTTCTGCAGAGCTGGATATCTGGAGAGATGTTATCAAACCATTTGTTAGTTTATGTGCTGGAGGCTTTTAGCCCATATCAAATTGTGCTTCAAAGAGGGGAAAGCCTGAGCTGAGGTCTGATGAGGAACTTAATCAGCCCCTGCCAGGCTGATAGATTTCCCTGATGTCTCATTGCACAACGTCAGCCTGAAAACAGGCAATGCTATGAACAGCAAAGTGGTCTTTGACCACTTGCTGTGATACTTTGTGTGCGCTTTTCACTTAGATTTCACCACTTTCACTCTCAGTTGCCAAAGAAGATGAGGTGCAAGCTTCTCTCTAAAGCTTCTGAAATGCATCTCCCTTCTGGACAGGAGTCTGTAGCCCTCTCCCCCAGCAGACATGGTCTCTGTCAGAGGAATGAGTGGGAGACGAGGGAGTACATAAAGAAGAAATGGGCCGAGCAGAGTTAGACAGCTGGATTTGGAGGGCCAGTTATCACGTTATTTTCTCAGATTAATTTTACTGAAGAAAATCCAAACATTTCAAATGTTTAAACATATTTGATACATACGGTTCTGAGACCTTTTGCATCATTTACTGGTAAAATCTTTGCTCCAAACCCTGTTGTACACAAATGGATATACCTGATAACAGTGGACAGAAGACAATAAGTTTAGCTAATGACACAGTAATAAATGATGAATATTCAAAAGTGATTTTTTTCCTTCTTATTTTGTTAAAAAGGCCAAATAAATACTTCAAACAAACAAACAAAGAAACAAAAACAAATCCTCTGTTTCCCCTCTTTGCTCAGGCTTTAAAGGGTTAAAGTGTTTTAGTGTTTCACGGTGCTGGTGGAGTTGAGCTTCAGAAATTGCCTGGCTTAGAAAAACAAACGCCTTCCCGAAATGGTTTTGACTTCAAAAGTTAAGTGCGTCAGGACGGAGAAGGAAAGCTACCTCTGCTCTGTCCTTCGGGTCAGAAGAAACAGGGCATTCTGTGTCCTGCAGGGCCTCAGTGCAGCGCACGGCAACAACATATTCACAGTGACTCTTGAATATTGGAAAATGATCCACTCATTTTTGTCCAAAGTACAAAAACCTCACTGTCAACAATCCCGCAAGCAGCCAAACCACTTCCTCGGGTTTTCCAGTAAATACATGCTGTTTACTCTGTAAATATGAGCAGGCATCGCGTTAACGTTTGATTTGGATGACCAGTCATTCATCTAATCTGCTCAGACTGTCCCAGAGGTGGGAGATGGGTGCAGGTTCTCCTCAGACCAGGTGGAACTCTGACCGGGCAGCCTCAGTTTGACCCACATCTGCTGCCGACCGGCCCGCCGGCCTCGTTTGAAGGGGACGTGAGTGTTAGCTGCCCGCCCTCACACAGTCCCCCTGTGTGCCCGGCAGCACGTTTTGCAATTCAAATCTGCTGCAACGCCGAGCAAACGTTTCCTCTTTGTCCCTAAAGCCGCAGCTCTACAGGACGGCGTGTCGGTCATCTGGGCTGCTGCCTTTTCATGGCTCCCAACACAATGTGGTGGGTGTCAAAGGAGAGACTGGAAGCACGTCTGTTACTTTCATCACACTACAGCAGAGGAGGAGCGGTGGTCTGTTCCCAGCTGTTTGGCCTCATATTTCTCTTTGTTTTGTTTTTTTTCTGCGGCTTCCATTTATTTAGCAGACATGATGTCACTGACATGTACACGCACTAATAATAAGAGCTCCCTGTGAACGCCCCCCCCCTTCCAGTGGGCCCCCCCCTCCAAGCAGTTTTCTTTTACCGTCGCTCTTTACAGAAAGCGCTCTGTCTCTGAGGGATCTGCTGGCAGACGGGCGTCTTACCCAGAAGTAAACTTTTCAAACTTATTTTGGGGAGCGGCAGCATAGGACAAACACTAATTGGAGAGTCAGAGCCCATCTTGGATGCCTAAAATCTCCTCCCGCTGTCCTCAGACCCGTAGCTTTCGGGGTAATTAATTCACTGATGAACTCCGGAATGTGGCTTTTCTCCTAAAAGTGGCTCATGTTATTCTCCGTGCTCTACAGCTGTCCATCCACTGCTTGTAATCGCCCCCATTTAAGATAGGTCCAGGGGAGCAATAAGTTCAGGTGGGGAATGCATTTGTCTAGGAGCTCCACAGGTCATTTAGTCCTGTAACCCGACTTCAGCCTCTCCAGGAGGTCCGAAAATTACGCCAGGGAACACGGCCGCTCCCGACGGCCCAGTTTGAGCCTCAAAGGGAATCGGATAGCGTGTTGATGTGGGGACTCGGGATCTGCGCGGCAGCAGGAGGAGAGGGGTCGCGTTTTTCCGCCTCCCCCGGAGCCGGCGCGCGTTATCGGTGTAACCCGAGGCTCCGGCGGCAGAGCCTCCACCTGCTGCTCGGGCTGGCCGGTCACGCGGTCATAATCTGTGCCCAGGCATCTCCTCCGAAAAACCAAAACGCTCCTGGTTGTTTATAAAACTGGCCCTTATTCCCCCCACATATTCCTCACACTCCGGTATTAAATATTTAATGGCTTTGCATAACAGGTATTGGAACCAAATCCGCATGATATAACAAAGCTTCACGCTTGGCTGGCTTTGCCATCTAAAAGAGCCAGCAGCTCCTTCAGATGGCCAAACAAAATTGAGTTGCGTTGATGTGTGGGGATGGAAGAAAAAGGTGCTTTACTTTATTAAGCTTGTTATCTTTCAGACGCCTGTCCTGTCGGAACATCTGTAATTAAATAGGAACCTGTGGCTCATACATTCTCTGATCATACTGCTCGAGGATGTTTTTTTTTGTTCCAACAGGAAGTGTCCTGCAGATCGTTCTCTTATCAGCCACGCTCGCCTACCAACAGGCGAACGGAGAGATCATGACACAAGCGGATGTCAGTTTAGCTTGTACAAGGGAAATCTGAGTCCTGTCGTCTAAGCGGAAAAGCAGCTCCGTCTTACAGAATCCGTGCCGAAGAGATACAAAAGATTTTCCCCCATTGGTGTGCGAGCAGGCAAGTCATGGGATTGCGTGGCGCCTTTGCGTAACCACTAACTAATAACCGAACAGTTCAAGTGGCCCTTAAGTCTGGATGTGTTGAGGAAATGGAACAGAATAAGGTATGCCAACATGGGGCGGGAGGTTAAATCTTTGAATAACATTTGGACATGTGGACCTAAACAATCCACCGGAGAGCCGTGTCCCGATCACGACAGACCTCCTCTACCTGCCCGAGGTGCTTATCGAGCACATTCCTCTCCGTGAGCCTCTGCCAGGCGCCCGGCCCTACCGGAGATAGCACAGAAGGGTCAGGTGTTGGGCTGCTGATAGGTGTTGCCACATGGCTCGCTGCTTGCTTACACAGCGTGCACAGTGGACTGTTTGACTTTATGGTCTTTGTGACATTAGATGTTGAAATTGCCCCCCACCTCCCCCTTTTTTTTTGTGTCAAGGACATCTGTTGTGAACGAAGCACAAAACGAACTTGATACGTCGGCGTCTGTGCGGGGAAAGAAGTGTCAGGTACGCGGATGGAAGCTTTTGATGAGTGTTATGTAATAAGTAACACTAGAAGGTGGAAAGGCACAGAAACGCTGGCCTGTAATGGGGCAAAGAACACCACAAACAACTTTTGCCTCGACTTTAACCGGGATTCTATTTTTCTGTGATTAGGAAAAAAATGTGAATTGTTTTGTCATTTGCCCTTTTCTCTACGCTTTTGTCTTTTTAAGTCTAATTTGACGCTGCGTGTGTGTCTGTTGGAAGTGTCGTAAGTGGATTATTGTTGGCTCCTCTGTGTTTACAGCACAGAGCCATCCTCGCACGAAACCCACTCCTCTGATTGGGAAGATCAGACTGCCTGAGCCAGAGTCGTCCTCCGTTCAGGATCCACTCCTCTGCTGCTTTTTGACATTTTTCACCTTTGCCGATCCCCCTCATGCCCGACAGCGGGAGGCTTTTCTGCTCCAGATTCAGTCCCACAGCTTCCGGGTGGAGAGTCTCCGCAATAAGCCCGTAGCCGGTGAGATGGATCAGAAAGTCCAAAGAAAGAGGAGGCTCAAACTGTTCGAATAGCTTTTTAGAATAACTTTCCTGGAAATGAGAAGCCTACAAAACAGCTGGCCGAGTCGGATGCTGGCGTGTAGCCGAGGGGCAGCGCAGGACACCACATGGAAAGGCTCTTAAAGATTAAATGGGACTTTGAAGATCACTTCTCTTCAAATGGTTCCTGTGACAGCATGACTTGTATTTCCTCCTGCGGGCTTTGCGGCGTTCGCTCATGACCTCCAAGTATCCGCGAGATGAATAAGTGAGTGATAGCATGAGGGGCAATGCGTGTTCTGTCTCCTCTCCTCTGAGACGGGGCCCATGTGGCTGTCCCAGTGCGAGCTCAGGGGGCCTCCGGGGGTTGGGGGGGGGTGTTGCCTGTGTTGTGTGTCTGTGATCAGCTGGTCAGGGCTCAGGTCTTCATGCAGCTGGACAGAGAGGGCTGGTGAATCCCGGCTGTGTGCGGGGCGGCGCTGAGCCAGCTGGGGCCGCCGCTTTCGGTCAGAAGAGACGTCATATTGTGTCCAGACTGTACTGCGGGTACCTGGCAAAAAAAGAGACGGAAGTCAGAGAAGCGAGACGTGCCATTGGTTTTTTTTTATGGCTTACGCTAGTCTTCCTTTGTAAAGCAACTTTTGTGTTGAAAGTATATTCAAAACTTTGTTGTTGTTTTTTTTCCTGCTTGTTTAGTTTATATTCTCATCTCATAGCTTATATGGTTCAAATATTGGGGGTGGCAGAACTTAATTCACTACTTTTTCTTTTTATCTTTTTCTTTCTGCAAGACAGGACCAGAATGCTTTTAACAAACATTCCTACAATCTCCCAGACTTGGACGCTGGGAGGTCAGAGAGTGAAGTATTGAAATGAGAAAAGCTAACCGCCGGACTAATCAATTGTGATGATTAGATAATCATTGCTCCATTTGCCGAAAGAAGAAAAAAGCCGGGCATATCGTCTGCCGTTCAGCCTGCCAACAAAGAAATGTGTCCTCAGCGACAGTTGATAGATGAAGGCCGTGCCAAAGCAAACCACAAGGGACTGGAGGACAAAAGGGGCTTTTTCTCCCAAAGAATAAACCTTCCCCATGATGATGGAGTCATTGAGACTTCTAGCTTTTGATAGGAAGTGGGTCAATTTTCATTGTGCCTGTTTAGTTTTTCCTGTTTCCTGCAGGGTAGTGTTCCTTCTCTTTCTGTGTTTTCAAATTTTCTTTTTTTTTTCCCCCTTTCATACATTCCTCCAGCTCCATTTGATATTGGTGTAATACATTTGCTCAGAATTCTGTCATTTCCTACTTTGTCGAAGGACGAGACGCGTGTCTGTGACTGCGGTCAGGTGGTTATTTCTTTAATAGTTAACCATACACATTGCCGCTTTCGGTAATGTTTAATGTATTCCATAAAAAAAAAATTCCATCAGTCCTTCCACAGAGTAGACTACCGGCTCATCTGCAGCAGCCTCCTTCCACAGTCCAGGCCCTCATTCAGCATCTGAGTGCTGGGCCTGATCCGATGTTATCTCCCACGCCAAACTGTTAAAAAAAAATGCTGGGGGGGGGGGGGGAACCCAACAAAAAGCGAATTTGCAAGTCCCACTTTTCAGAGCTCGTAAAAACCACACCTTCCAACGCATAAAACTCAGTGACCCGCAGCGCCGTGCTATTTTAGAGCCCAGGAATTCTAACTGTATCCAGTTAAACTCGCCGGGAAGGGATCATATTGCCAGCCCCCGGGGGGGCTTTAATACAGAGGTAATTGTCTGCGCAGAGGCCAGGTGGAAGTAATAAGTCCTACATTTGCTAACGTCTGAGCAGGGTGCCGTTGTGTCCAGCCTGCTCAGACGGTTGTGGACGGGTCGGTGTTGGTTCCGTTTGCACGGAGCGTGCTGTGTGGATTCTGTAACCCCCGCTGCCGGTGAAAACACCAGCTTTGAATAAAGTAGACTAAAGGCTGATATTTTCAAGTAGGTATTTAGGGCAGATCAGGCCAGGAATGCGGAGCTTATTAGAGTGTGACAGCTTGTCTTGGTCAGCTAGAGATTTCAGGCCCCGATGTGAGCACTGCCCGGCAACACGCGGCCACAGCTTTCTATCCCCCTGCCCGCATGCCGGGGCCGCCGAGACACACACACACACACACACACACACACACACACACACACACACACACGCATGCAGGAGGTGATGCTGCGTCTCCCCCCGTCTCCCACTCCAGGCGTTCTGCTCCTACGGCGTCCACAGCCACTTCCACCTTTTCAAATTGGGCTTCCTGTGAGGCCGCGTTTGATCAGAAAAAACAATAGAAACGGTGGCTTTTCTGTTCCCTCGGAGGCTCGACGTCAGGTGGAAAGTCACAGATGTGTGTGTGCGCGGTGGCTGCGGGGCCTCTTTTATTTGTTTCGGGTTTCGGTTTATCCAGACGGAGCACGGCGTGTTGCTGTGCGTTTAGCAGCACAGGCCGTCCCCCAGCCCTGCCTCTGGACACGTGGACTACCGCTGTTATTACTATATGATTCAATTATCCGAAGGCTTGAAGCTAATGGGTCGCACGACAGAAAATTTATTTTCTTTCTGTCACATAATTTCGCCACTACATCTTTTATAATTGTAACAATATTACGTTGACTCAAACTTAACCTAATTGATATCAGGCAGACAGATTATTATCTTTAAAACCAAAATATCTTTGTTTTAGGTTCAATTAGGCGACTCCAGGAGCCCATTTTCTTTTGATAACACACACACAGTCGAACTATAACAATCAGATTGTCACCTGACTAGTGGAATAGCTCAGTTTGATGAGCAGGAGAAAAGGTTATTTGAACTGTTCTAATCCTACAGATGAGGCGGCTTTAATGTCTTGTGGTGTAAGCGGGCACGGTACACGCTCGCTGTTTTTTGGGTTTATAGAGTTATTATTTTGTTTTTGCTTTCAAGTTAATTTCAATTTTCCAACTTAGGCCAGTCTGATTTCTATCTAAGAACTATAATATACTTAAAACTTGTGTATACGAAAAACAAAAAACTTGTATTGAGTTTTTATGTTGAAATTTTACTCCACAAAATATATTTTTCAGACCTGTACCAGGTAACTGGACCTTTTGAAAGTATTAAATGAGTAAAGATTGGTGCAGTTCCAGCAAACCTCGGGTAAACCAGTACATCCTCAGATTCTGAGTAAGCTGGACTTCCGTTTTTGCTGGAAAACGTAGCTGAGAGGTTCACTTTGCCACACCGTCCAGGCTCACTTTTGCTTTTATGAAATTAAAAGACCACCGGAACATTTCTCTTCTGAATGAGAGCAGATGCATGACAGATTCCTTTTTTTTAAAGTTAGAGTGCCAGAGGTCCTCCAGCCCATCGTGATCCACATCAGCATATTTTTCAGGGTTAGCCGAACCCTATTTTTTTTTTCTTTTTTTTTCCCTCAGAGGCCTGGTGGTCCAGTCTCATGGCTCAAGGTCATGCTGGGACACATAATCACCTATAAAATGGACAAAAAAAAACTGTCAGAAAGAATCTAACACCCTCTTCCCAGCCTTTACTCCCCCCCTTTAGACCAGCCTAATATTGTCCTCCATCTTTCTCATTGGTTGGTTTTTATGAATCCATTTTTTTTTTTGCAGGAAAATATGACCTAGCCTGAGACCCTCCCCTTTGATATTATGTAAACATTTGGTCTGGAAATTCTTGGGGTTCCTCAGGCTTTCTTCTGTCCTTATAGTTTAATGAAGCAGAAGTGAGCGTACCGTTTGTCTGAATGCGGCCGTTAAATGTCACACTTAAACGCTATATGCACTTTTTTTTTTCTCCTCCATCCTCTGCAAAGTGCCGTTAACCATCAGGAACCGTGGGCCATCACCAGGTTTGACGATTTTGTGCCCACAGGCGCAAAACCTTTGCAGGGCTGCTGGCTTAAATGGGGAAAAACAATAATGGAGATAACAAGGGTTCCTGTGTGACACTAACATCCCATTAGGGTTCAGAAAGCCGACCCATGTAACGCACCGATTAGTCATTTTACCCTCTCACCTGTTTAAGGAGTTGAATGGAAGGATGTTAAAAGTACCACGTTAATCACCATAATTAAAGTTGTCAGCATCCTGTTCACGGTCACTTCAACCGTTGGCGGATCGTGACGCGTGCAGCATTTATTAGGATGCGAAGAAGAATAAAAACCACAGTGATGAATCAGTATTTCAGTCAAATATGAGTTCTGTAGAAGATAGTTGGTCTTATGACTTTTTTTTAATTTTTATTATCTTGGAGTGGAGGCTGGGAGGTCCCCACCACCATCACCTCCCCCCCTCCCCTTCCCCGTCCTCCCTCCTGCCTTGGCTAGTCTCCATGCGCTGGGCTCAGGGCCTTGGGAATGAATGGCGCCCCAGCTCTGCTCCGTCTTTGAAGCCAGCCAGGAATGCGAGGCCTCTTTTTTTTTTTTTTTTCCCTTTCCTCCTTTCTCCTTTCTCTGTTGTTCGGGCAGCCGGCAGCAGTAGCAGCTATCTGCAGCAGTGAAATATTCCCTCCGCTGCGCTCATTGTGCACCGGAGAGCCGGACGTCATCGGCTGGCCAATCAGTGGCTCCCACTAGGCTGCCCCGGGTCTCAGTGGGGGGAGAAGGGACCCAGCAGAAGTATTACCTCTAATAACTGGCTCTCCTGGTTACTTGTTCGGCTCACTCTTTAGAGGAGGAACAAAGTCCTGAATAAGAGACAAGAATGGAGATGATTAAGCCAATCCATATTTAAGATTAAAACTTAGGAGATGCATCTCCTTTTCCGCTGGGAATCAGGAAAGTCAGTGACTTAGACTCAAAGTTTGGGTGAGTTGTCTCTCTGTTATTTTTTATTGTTTTTTTTCCTCCAGCCATTACTCTAAAACTTTTAAAGCAGTCTTCAAGTAGCCGGCTCTAAGCAGTGAACTTTTCCTCTGTTAATGGGGTGACCAGTGGTCCAGCCCTGTCCTCCATTTTTCTGCTGTCCTTGTTAACTCCCCTTGTTGTTGTGGTTTGCGTGTGAGAGTATTTGTCTGGCCTGCTCACCCTCTGCCTAACCCTCCCTCCCAGCTTTGCTCCTCTCTGTACATTTTGTTACTGCCTGTCCCCTCCATCACTTCCACTTGAGCGCTCCCCCGTTCGGGAGCCTCTTTCTGTTCTCATAGGAAAAAGGAGGGCTGAAAACGACACACACACACAGGCACAAAGAAGTACACTGCAGATCAGAAGCCCCCTTCATAAATACACAGACCCCCCCCGTAATACTGTAGCTTGAAAAGGCTCTCTGGACGTGGATATGCAAAACGACCACCTAAGGTCATCCACGGTGCGGGTTTTTCTCCGACAGACCTCGCAACACTGGGCTAAATTTCCATCATCGTAATTGATCGGAGGGGATTTTCAGTTGTCAGCGTCCGTTTGGATGCAGCTGGAATAGCAACAGGTCGCCCCGGTTAAAGGGAGAAAGGAGATCCACAGATTCATGATGTGAGCCGGACTTCTTACAGTTCCCATCACTCCTCTTATTCTCTGTTTATTCACCGCTTGTCTTGTCTTTGTTTGAGCAGCAACATTTACCTTTTTTAACGTGCGTGACCAGTGTGTGGCCTGATCAGAAAGTCGGGGGTGAAAGCGTGCGGGTCATGGGAGAGCGCTGCCATTAGAGCCTTAAAGCTGTCATTACCCCGTTAGAGCTGGTTTTGGCAACGACAAATGGTTTCTGAGCTTTTAGGAGAGCTGATCATGACAGAAAGTAATCGCTTTCATTTAACTCCTCTGGGTTGTCCGATTCCGTTTTTTTATTGTTTTGTCAGTGAAAAAAGTGAAACATGACACAGACAATGAAAACGCAATTGCCTCTAATTGGTTTCTCATCAGAAGAACAGTTTAGTGAAGAGCTTTTCAGGATAATTTCGAGAGAAATGACCCAGTGCACCCGTATTCGTTCATTTGTAGAAGAATAGAACGCATCCCCACCTCAACATTTGTCACTTGTTGCACTTTGAAATTGTTGTATAGGTATAGTTAAGGACTAAATGTGCACATTTTTCCAAAGTCTGCAAAGAAAGGAGCGTGTGCCAAAGGTTTAACTGGGATTTCAGTGATGTTCCTCGCTAAGTAAAACAGGTGTGGTTGAAAATCTTTTCACATAATTTTATTTTAAGCTGTTTTTTTTATTGAACCGTCTCCTGAAATGGACTGAACAGCAATCTTATTATGAATGACTGTGGTGAAATTAAGATGAAAGCCTGAAAGAAATCAAATACTTGTCTGACAAGGCCGGGAACGCCAGACCGGCTGCATTACATGGCCTTACATTTGTCATATGACTAATCCTCAGATATTTCATCTGGAATTCCTGGATTCTTTTTTTTCTTTTCCGTGCTGCGGCACCCACCATCCACCTCAGGCCCCTCAGTCGAAGGCCTCGCTGCTGCAAAGCAGCGTGCAGCCTCTTTCAGCAGGTGGTTAACAGCACTGACCTACAAAACAAAGCTGCCCTAAACCCACGTGAGCGGTGACACAGCACAGGAAAAGAGGCACAAAGCCGAGTGTCTGGCTCCAGACTTTGAATCCCCTCATTTCTTACTACGAAATGAGACTCTGGACACCATGATATACTGTATACTAGCTTGAAATGGTCCTGGAACTAAAATATTATGTAAATATCAGGGAATTCGACCTGCGGCCAACAAACCTGATTCACTTTGCAATTTTTTCCCCCAGGAACTCAGCTGCATGGGCATCGGCATTTAAAACCTCCTGCTTAAAGCCTTCAGCTGGAAAAATGAAGAGCTTTCTTTCCAGCATATAGCACACACATTAGTCAGGGAGGGAATTTGACTTCAGACTCTTCAGACATTAGATTATACATATTTAGTGTTTCATTAGAGAGCAGTTGGTTAGTCATTTTTCCCTTGAGAGGATTTGTAGCTGTAAACGTTTATCTCATACAGACAGTATAAATGATGTATGAAGGTGTTTTCCTTTCTCTGAGTGCTGAGAAGCTACAGGCCACCCAGGGCTCGCAGTCAACCACAAACATTTGTGTTTGTGTTCGACTTTCACTCCGGCATGTCTTCTCTTTTTTCCAGTCGCAGTATAAACATGCATTATATGTCAAATCGCTGCACTCTTGTGCGCTCATTTGCCTCAGATGTTTGACCGAAGCCGGGCCTTAGGATAAGATTGCAGCGTGATAACCCGTCTGTGCTGTGTTTGTGTTTTCTCTCCCCAGGACCAGGCCATTTCCGGAGGCTTTGAAATAATCAGGAAAAAAATGACCTAATTAGCAACGAGAGTTGAAGACAACCTGGTGCAGATTTGCTGCTGGTTACTTTCCAAATTCAACTGTAAGGAGGACACATGCATCGGCGCACACGGCAGTTCTCAGTGTTTACCAGCCCGGCCCTTCCCTTCCTGCCTTTCGCCCCAGTCCTCCATGGATTCCTACAGCCTTCATTTTGAGAGAATGAGAAACGTGGAGTTGCATCATCTGAGCCTGCCTGTCAGCCGGCTTTCCCCAGCCAAATCCCACAGCAGCATCGTCGACCAGCTAGCCCACCACCAGCACGGCAAAGGAGATTCTGCCTACAGCTCCTTCTCCGGCGGGTCCACAGCCCCGGACTATCCCTCTCCCTTCCTCCCAGACGACCTTCAGTCCAGCTCCTTTGGCCACTATGCTGATTTCAAGTATGTGAAGTCCATTTACAGCCCAACCCCGGTACTGCAGTCTGACTCAAAGACCATGGACCAGCTCTTCCGCTCTGTGGAGGCCATTTCACAGCAGTACAATAGCAGCGCCGTGGTGAGCCACCACAACGGCAGTGAGGCCTTCCACACCAACAGCAAAGCTCTCAAACAGGAGAGGCATTCGGGGACTCCCTCCCAGAGCCCTCACCCTTCTGTCCATCCTCCCCCAGTCCCAACACGCCTCGACAGTTTTATAGCCACTAAAAACTTGGAGAACAGCAGGGTCCACCACCACGGAACTGAATTCCAAACCCAGCAGCCCCAGCCTCAACAGCAGGCCAGACCCCACAGTCGGCAGCCCTCCGGCAGCCTAAGTCCCTCCAAACCCGACCCGGGAAGCCCGAGCCTCAACTCGGAGCCGGTGTACTCGATATGGAGGGGCTCTCAGCAGCAGCTGGATCAGGCTCCCAACCCGCCGAGCTACAGAACCCACCTGCAGTGTCACGACCAGGCCAGGCTGACGCCCGAGTACGCTTCCGTCGTCGATAACAAAGCCGTGCCCGAACAGCCGAGGTCCGCCAACCCCCTCGGCCGATCGGCCACCCGGGCCCGAAGCCAGTCGGAGCATCTCATGCTGAAACAGAACCACAGCGGCAGCGAGTGCAACGGGGACCCTCACAACAAGGCCGGCGCCGGCGGCCATTATGAATGTCTGCGCAGAAGGACGCGCTCGACCCACAATCAGCGTAGCTCCGAGCCCCCCAGGGCCTCCAGCCCACGCTTCGTCAGCAGCATTCAGCACAAGGGCCAGTTCTACTTCGTCACAGGAGTGTGTGCGCTATCCGAGTCCGGGGTTAGGACACACTCTGCGTCCGTGAGTGGAACTGAGGGTCAAAGCGAGGTCTCCCCCCTGTTAGAGACACACCGGCAAAGAGAAAGGGAGAGATCCCACAGCACAATGGAGAATTTGTTCAGACCTCTTGCCGAGAGTTCTCGATTTTCCGGTAATGTCACTCAAGACGACAGAGGGGCTTTGGCCTACGTGTCCCAAAGAAAGGACAAGAACCCGGACCAGGAAAATCACAGACCGCCCCTCATCGTGATCCAGTCCGCCGAAAGCCTGGAGTCCCTGGAAGAAATCGACATGACGCAGAGTCGAGAGATCGGCCGCCACACTGCTGCTAATCCCATATTCTACTGCGGACCCGACAGAACCTGCCCGCCACAGTCAGCCCCTCACAAAAAGGGGGCCGCGTCGCCGGTCGGCGACCAACTCAAACACAACAAGAGGGAGGATCCGGCCGGCCGGGAGAAGTGGCAGCCCCTGATGGACGTTGCCAACGAGAGAATAAACAAAGAAACAACCCCACTGCTGTATCACCTCACCGGAGCCAGCCGGATGGCACTGCAGCCCAAGAAGGATCTGCGTTACAGTATAACGGGACAGGAAGCCCTCCTAAACAAACCCGCCCAAGGAGATGCCGTAGCAAACGACGAGAGACCTCCCCAATGCGACCCCAGCAAAAGCAGCAGAAGGGACGGGACTTCGTCGGCCTGTAACACTCTGGACGACTCCTTCAAAAAGTACTACAAAGAGAAGCTGAAGGATGTCCAGTGCAAGGTTCTGAGGGAGACCTCGTTCAAAAGGAGGGACCTGCAGCTGTCTCTGCCTCAGTGCATGCAGCAGAAAGCAGAGCCCGGGCCGGCGGCCGCTCACTCCTTCTCCTCCTCACAGGACTCCGAGACCTCCACAGACACCCTCACCCCTTCCCTGACCTCCGACGAGACCAAGAAGGGGAGCCCGAAAGAAGAAGTCAGGGCGAGCCAGAACGAGGCGGATAAAGAGACGGAGAAGGAAAACGGGAGGCCGACAAACGTGGCCCAGCCCCAGGTGGCCCGCATCGGGGGCCGGAAGAGGCTGACCCTGGAGCAGAGGAAGATGTGC
The DNA here is from genome assembly GCA_013363375.1 of Menidia beryllina. NCBI lineage: Eukaryota > Metazoa > Chordata > Actinopteri > Atheriniformes > Atherinopsidae > Menidia > Menidia beryllina. The sequence continues at coordinate 11,139,630 of JABUIW010000024.1, forward strand.
TACTCCGAGCCGGAGAAGCTCCACCAGCTCAGCGGCGGCTTCCACCACGCGGCCTGCTCCTCGCTGGGCAGCGAGAGTGACGGTCCGTTCGCCGGCGAAAGCGACGGAGAGGAGCTGGTGCAGCCGGGGGAGCAGGGGCTGGTGGCGGCGCGGAGGAAGATGTTCGAGAGGAGGGGCCGGGCCCAGTCGGCCTCCAGCGCCTCCAAGACCAACCTGAAGCACCTGCAGCACAAGGCCCTGGTGGAGTACATGGAGCGCAAGACGGGCCAGAAAGTGCCCGAACCCCAGCAGCCGGCACCTCAGCAGCCCCCCCCGCCCAGACAGAGGCACTCCCTGGGGGAGAGGCCCTTCGACTGGGGGCAGCGGCCTTCACCAGGAAGTCTCGAAGGCAAAAATGCCAAGAAGAAGCTCCACAGACCCCACTCAGCAGGTCGCATCCTGGATTCCTCCAGCAGCTCTGTCAGGTAAAAAATTAAAAAAGTTTTTAATAAAACTGTGTCTGAATTTTGGCTTATGAATAAATCAATCATGTTCCATTTTTATTTTGGCCACGATAGATACAATCAGTTCTTCTCAGCGAAGTCCTGCTCAGCCCAATACGATGGCCATCAGAATTCATCCAGACTGAGGGAGAGTCGTGGTCCATCTCAGGGAAAGGCCGCTTCCGTGGAGAGTCTTTTGGACCAGCCAGAACCACCTACTTTCTTTAGGACCCGATCCACGTCCACGCCACACGCATTTCAGGTACAAATGAAAGGCTCTCACCACGTCCCTCTATCTGATTAAGTATTCCGAACAGGCTTTACGTGGTGAAAATGTTCCTGCAATAGATGTTTCTCATTGGTTTTCCTTTGCTTCTTTTGGGCCCGCAGGCAAATGACTACGTGGAGGATCCTCCTCCACCTAACGCCATGGAAACCTCAAGGTATGTACAAGTGGAGGAAAGTATTACGTCATCAAGGCGTTAGCCTAAACCCGGCCATCAATCCGAACCTGGACCTGAAACGGACTATAAATCTGAACCTGATGCATTGTGGCACTGGAAAGTCAAATTCCTCCACCCACCAGCTAGCTAAATTTTGTTTTTAAATGGGTTAATGCAGAGATCACAGAAGAAATATAGTTCTTTTATTTTTTTATTTATCTAAACTTTGCAATTTTTAAAAATTTTCTAAGATCTATCTGTGAAGGTTATGCATGAGCTTACAGAGGCTGCAGATTTTGCTATCAAAATACTGTACTTCAATTTTCTCTCATATAATGGTTTAAATGAATTATATATCTGTTGCTTCACATTTGAACTCTGACTTTCACTTTCAGCTCCCAGAAGAATGCATCTGATGAATCCTCCGAGGGCCCCCGGTACGTCCGCGTGGTCGCCCAGAGAGGGAAGTCGATGGAGGAGCTCGGAGCATCGAAGCTAACTAAAATATCAGCCTTGAGTAAAAGTTCCGAGCAGCTGGATCAGCTGTGGAGGAATTCAGCCGGGCCCGTCGGACCACGGGCAGATGAGAGGAGCGCTCCAGACTTTGCCGACGTGAGGAAAGCAAAGCAGCAGGAGAGAGGGCGGAGCAAGCAAACGGGAAAAGAACCAGAGACTGTGATTCCGAAGAACGCTCAGGGACAGACTCAAAACCAAACCCCGAAGAAAACCCTCAAGAAGCAGCGCTCCGAGCCAGGGGCGGACGCGGCCAGAGAGCGGAGTTCCGCCAGATCCAACTCCCTCCCCTCCAGCTCCTCTTCCGGTGCCGGCGCTCACTCGGCCTCTCCCGGTTCCCACGGCCCCTCAACAGATGAGATCAGGACCAGAAGAGCACACAGCGAAGGGGCTTCCATCCCACCTTCCCCCAAAGGTCAAGAGATCAGCGAGATGGAGATCAAATTCACCCCGTCCACACCCATCCACACAAAGCCGCCTTGTGAGGACACAGTCTGCGCCAGGTAACTTTTACCCAGACTCTCTTTTTGAGACTGAATTCTTTTGAATGATCATCTTTTTGTGGCAGCTGACAAAGAGTAATGTGTTTTGTTTTTTTTCCCCCACTCTGCAGAGTTGGGACCTCTCCTCCCGTGACCGGATCAGAGGGGGAGCAGACGGCAGCCGAACCGAGCTGTGACGCCCCGCCACCCGACCCCAGCCACGAAGTGCCCCTGAGCTGCGGCGTTACCACCGATCCCTCGCTGTGGAGCCTCCCCCCACAAGAGGAGACCAATGAGGAGGTCCAGTCTCCGCCGCTTACAGACGCTTCCGACGAGCCCGCCGCACCAGCCCCTCCGAAACAGAGGAGCGAGCCCCCCGCGTCTCCCCGGACATTCGTCTCCGATGCAGACGCCAGCCGGCAGGCCGAAGACCCAACAGCCCCAGAAACCGAAGCCGATGAAGGAGGAACGGAGGAGTCGGAGGGCAGGGGAACACCGGGGGGAGAGGCGGGAAGTCCCGATCAGCCCGCGAGGAAACCGCAATGGGAGGAGCTCGTAGAGGCAGTGGTCAAAGCCGACCAATCCCTGGCCAGGGTCCTGTATCCGCTGGCCAATCGCAGGACGGCGCTGATGCTGATGGAGCAGCTGCTGTCGGAGGACACCCTGCTGATGGAGGAGCACTACAAGAAAAAACAGGAGCAGCACGGAGCTGCAGAGAGGTAAACGTGACTCTGAAATGTCCAACAGAGTTTCCACTTTAGCAGAACACGAAGGAGACGTCACACTACTGAGAAGAACAAATCCAATTCCAAAGAAAACTCTGTATTAAATTGCCAGATGTAGAACAATGACTCATTTCCACTCCTTATTGTTCGGAGAGCATTGAGCTCTCCAAGGAAAGGCACAAAGGGGAGAGTTAATAAAGTTTGCCAGTTAAATTGGTTTCCATGAAACCTGACACCGGCTTGGATCTGAGCTCCACCTGGGCCCACGGTTTGTTGCATCACACGCACAGGCTCGCCTGGTTATTTGCTTACAGCTGCACACACAGTCAGATGTCTGGCCCAGCCACCCTCACCCTCACTTTCAAAGTTTTTTTCCCCCAATATCTAAAACCCCCTTGTTCAGCCCCGTCCCAAAGCACCGATTTCTGCCCCGCTAACGGCACAGCCGGAGATGGTTAATGTCTCCGGTGGTGACTGTAAAGATGGCATGGATCAACAAAGCCGTCCTGACATAAACGCACTTGTTCTCGTAGCACTGAAATGGCGGAAGGAGCCGAGCCATCCTCCTGTCCTCCCGCTGCTCCCGACGGCCAGAAGCCTCCGAGCGCTGACCCGCAAAGCAAAGCTGACGTCGCTGAAAAGAAGGTAACGAAGCGTCCGTGAACTCGGCCCAGGGGCCCGTAGATAACGTGTGAATGTGGTGACGGATAACACAGCGGGGAGGAAGATAGAGGCCCAAAGAGCTAACGTTACTGTTTACTGTGTGCTTTTGGTACGGCTCATTCAGAAGCTTTGCTTTGTACACCATCATTTGTCCATTGAGTCACTATTTGATTCTAGAGGAGCGTAAAACCTGGTTGTGATGAAATTTCAGCGTGTTCAACAGAGGTGAAACTGGTTTGCGGCGACATTTTTCAACACCTATAACCTTTATCTATAATACAGATGGTGTAAATATCTAAAATCCGCTCTGTTTGGTTTTCCACTTGTAAAGAAAAGAAAGCTAACAAACAATTTCCCTCGCACAGTTTAGATTCTCCTTTCAGAGTACAAAGGACTGATTTAATCCCGATACGATCGGGTTGTAGTTTGGCCCTGAGCGGAATCGTTTGGAGCAGAGATAGTTCTGTCTCTTATCACGCGATGTCCTGTCTGCCTCTTATCAGTTTCTCTCACTGGTCTGATGTTTGCCTCGGCGAGCAATCGCCTCCTTCCTCCCGGCTGCCCTCTCCCATTCCCTCCCGTGCAAACGATTGCTGAGCATCTCGTGCCCGCGCTCTGCCCGCAGCACCTGTTGGCGTCCCTCATCGAGGAGCGCCTGCGCTCCCTGGAGGAGCGGCGCGGCGCCCTGCAGGCGGAGGTGCAGGAGAACGCGGGCCGCGGCGAGCGGCTGGCGGCGCTGGTCCGCCAGCGCTGCCAGCCCTTGGAGGCGGAGCGCTACGGCCTGTTCATCGGAGACCTGGAGAGGGTGGTCAGCCTGCTGCTGTGCCTGTCGGCCCGCCTGGCCCGGGTGCAGAACGCCCTGAGCACCGTGGACCAGCACACGGACGCCGAGGAGAAGGTGGGGAGCTGGAACCTCAGCATACAAATTATCTTTTTTTTTTTCTAACTATACACTGGCTCATGAAGTTCGAGTTCAGCATTTTCCTTTCAAAAGCGCTTTTGTCTTCCACATAGTTTTTAATTAAAACATTTTTTTTTAAAGTTCTGGATGAGCGCTTTCCTGTTTGGAAGAAGTCACTGATAGGCGGCCCCTTTACTTAAACCGAATTGGAAGATGGATTTTTGACCCATCGTGGGGGTTAAAGATCAGCTGCTTCAGTTAAATGCCTGATAAGAATCTCCTCATGCCCTCTAACGCACCACCGTGTGCTCAGCATATCACCATCCCTTTCACAGCCCCCCCTCCTCCTCCTCTGACCGGTCCTATTTACATATACACACCAATGCATGCGAGCAAAGGCGCACTGTCAGCGAGGGAACGATGCGTCACCCTCTGAGCTTTTCGGCTAAAAGCCGACAGGGTGATGGTTGGACTCCCATGCCACTTGGGGAAAAACTCGATGGGGACACTTTGCTGCTGTGCTTTAGTAATCATATAATGTTAATTATTGACTAATTCCAGTTTGATAATGTTGAACTACCAGGGATTGTTTATCTTTTGAGGCGTATTAACTCCTATTTGCACCCTGATGAGTTTGCTCGGCGAGTGAAATGTCCCACCAACATATTTATGACCCGCTTTGCCCAAACGATGAAGTCCAGCCACAAAGGCCAGCAGAGGCTGTGTAACCCTCTTTGTTCTCCATCCGCGTGCCTCCCAGTATTCCCAGCATCGGTTTATGTTTGCATCGATGCATTACATTTCTAGATTTATCCCTGAAAGAGCTCTTTGTTAGCGCGACGGCCGAGCAGCGCAGCTTACACGGGGCCTGTTAGGAGCTCATTTGTTTTCCTGCTGTTATCAGCAACACTGGTATTTACACTGACTCACCGAAACTCCGGCCCGGTTTCGATGACAGTTGTACTTACCCTGCCCTCTGTTGACTCAGGAACACACTGCACCCACTGTCCTTCTGGCTCTTTAAGAAATGATTATGCAGTACTGGGAGCTCTCTGTATCACTAAGTGTCATATCAGCTTTCAGTTAAAACAAAGCTTCATATTACAGTAGAGACACCTTTGAATCATTTTTGACTAAATCTTTATTTTTTCTTTTTGTTTTGTTTCCTCACAGGAATCTCTGGACAGCCGCCACCGTCTGCTATGCAAACAGAGGGAGGATGCCAAAGACCTGAAGGACAACCTGGACCGCAGGGAGAACCTGGTGGCCTCCTTCCTGTCGCGGCAGCTGTCCCCGGAGCAGCTGCAGGACTACCGGCGCTTCGTGCAGACCAAGGCCTCGCTGCTCATCCGGCTGAAGGACCTGGAGGAGAAGCAGAAGCTGGGAGAGGAGCAGCTGGAGGCGCTCTCCAACAGCCCGTGAGACCAGGAGGAGGAGGAACAGAAGCCTCGGATGTTTGTTTTGTTTTTTTTTCTTGCTCAGATGGAGGATGTCTAGTTTTAAGAGTTCGCTTTTTTTTTCCCAACACTTTTTATTGGCTCAGTTAGCCTGAAAGAATCAGGCCCTTTTGCACCCAATCATGACTTTCAGCCTTTTAAAGAAGAATGAAGCAAAAAGAGCTACAGAATGTCCCTACAACGTTCCTCTGCCCCCCTAAAAAGGCGGGGCAGGAGGTGATCGGGACTGATTAAAAACGTGTTCCGCCCAGCAACCGATGCGAAACAGACACGAACGCTCCCCGTGCCTTGGTGTCCCCCTGGCTGCTGAACGCTTAAAGTTAGAGCTGCTGTGCAGAAAACGTCTAGCAATTCAGAGCATGTCCTTCACTTTTCACTACAGAGTAGTCCTTCAGCCCCGCCCCTGTGGAAACCTACTATAAGCTTTAAGATTGTATCTGAGCAGCGAGGGAGGGCTTCCGGAGTACTGCGTCATGCTAGTAAAATGTACAATAGATGTAGATTTTTTTTGTTGTTTGTTTTCTAATAGTCTTATTTTTAAAATGTATTTCAAATCGAGGCACTAAAACCAAAAAAAAAAGGTGAATGGAAAAAAAAGCACTTTGTGAAGATACATAACTGCACATTTCTTCGAATCAGATTTCAAATAATTTCGAGTCAGAGCCTTTATCCATCCATTTAAGGAGCGTTCCGTTTTCCATTTTTTTGCTTTCCTCCTCTATCTGAAATAGGAAGTCTGTCTTTTACAGCTGGAGCTTCTCCTGCTGCAGACCCGATGAAGCTCTTTCACGCAGATTATTAGTGAGGAAAAACGACATGGGAGTATTCCCTCCCCTCCGGTCCTTTTGCTGCATGAGTGACATGTAATACTTGAAATGTTTTTTTCTTGTTTTTTTTTTTTTTCCTACCTGATTGGAGGAAAGCCCACAGTCTTCACTGAAGGTGTCTTAAACTAAATTTCAGTCTTCTACCTCCACAGCTTAGGCCCTTTAGAAAAGTTGAGGTTTCTTTTCATTTACACAGCTTGTGGGGTTTTTCGTTTTATATCCAAACAAAGAAACGCTCTTCTTGAAAATGCACACTTGAATTAAACACCACCCCCCCCTTCCGCTTTTTTGTATCTTAACAATATTTGTGATTAGAGGTTGTATCTTAGGTCCACTCATTTCCTTTGTAAGACCTGTTGAGGTCTGAATGCTGCACGTGATGTTTACCTATAGGCCATAGGCTGAAGCTCAAAATGTGGCTAGAAATAGGATTTCG
>JABUIW010000024.1:11156558-11203749 GCA_013363375.1 Menidia beryllina
AAACGCGCCATCGTTTTTTTTTTTTGTTGCCCAAACTGCCATGGAAATGTTTTCCAGTGGTGTTTTTTTTTTTTTTTTTTTTTTGACATTTGTTCTGTAGGGGAAAACTTTCCCCCCCGGTGAGGGAGGCGGCTGTGTGAGGCTTCAGGTTTTCTTCATCTTTTTTTCAGCGGCCAAAAACAGAAAGAGACAGAAACGAGCGTGGTTTGTTTTTATCGAGTTCGATTCAGAGGGAATGACGGCTAACTTCAACAATTAGATGCACGCAACATGTCCGACTTTATTCCTCCTGAACGTCCACGCAGGGGTGAAAGGTACAGATACCACACGCACACACACATACGCACGCACACACACTCCTAATTCTAGTCAGCTGAATCACAGCTGTCTGCACAAGTCAGAGGTTGGACCTGAGCCACATTTCCCAGAGGCATGTAGACCCAGTTAAATGATTTATGGGGCACCTGAACACACCTTAATGAATAACACGCTTCTTAGCTTTTTTCAAAGAAGGCTTCAAGTGCGTCAGAAAAATAGCGTGTTTTGTTCTGTGAAGGGTGGTTTGTTTGGTTTCTATTCCAAGCTGCCTTAGTTAGAATGAACGTTTCAATCACATAAACTAAAGGGATGAGCTGTATGGATTTTCTTTACATACTTAAGTATTTCACAGATGTTTTAGTCCACTAATGGACTCACACACACCTCTGGAAATCCCTGTCTTCTTACTGTCTCTGACTCAACACTGACTCCGCATGAGAGCACAAGTCCAATCTTGATCTCTACCTAAAAAACTTCTCTACCTACATTCACCACCAAGAGGAGACTGAAATGAACCAAGCCGAGGAGAAAATAGAATGATTTAATTTATCACAGAAAAATCTGAAAGGTGTAAATGATTGCTTCTCACTATTTGAATCCGCTTCAGACAAAAAGCTACGACTCAGTAAGCAAACTACCGACAATTTGAATCTCTTTCAAAGTGCGATTCAGCTTTGATTTGATGGAAAATTCAGGTTTTTTTTGGCGTGTTGCTAAAATAACTTGATTCTTTTACGCCTCCAACCCCCCCCAGTAGACGTAAGCAAACCAATATAGTCTCTCCTCGTCTGTGTACTAGTCAGAGAAGTGGATTTCAACAGAAAACAAGCAACAGGTTTCCACTCTCGCCTCATTTAAACGGAGTGAGAAAAGCTCGGCTATCGGATAAAGACGTCGGACGCGGCCCTGAGCCTGAAGCTGCCGCCATTGCCCCCGCCGCCGTCTTCCCGCTCGTCTCTGGGGTCGTGGTCACCCAGCGAGAGCAGCCCGGGCCGCTGCTTGGCCTTCTTCCTGTGACCGGTGGCGTTGGGCTGGAAGAGGCGGCCCAGCGAATGCAGGCTCCGGGGGCGCTCCGGGAAGGGGTCCGGGTCCCCCCCCCGCCCGTGCGCCGCCCCGTCCCCGTTCCCGGCCCTTCTCCGGGCCCTGGGCTCCCCCAGCATCTCCCTCAGGGTGTCCGAGGTGCCCCCGTGCAGGTAGTGGTAGGCCTTCTTCCCGCAGTTGTCCCTGATGGCAGCGTCGGCGCCGTACTCCCCCACCAGCGCCGTCATGACGTAGCCCTGGTCGTGGAGGGCGGCGATGTGCAGCGGGGTGTACCCGCCGTGCGCCCGGGCGTTGACGTCCACGTCCACGCCGTCGCGCCGGGCGGCGGCCAGGATCCGGTGGAGCATCTCGCTGTTGCCCCACTTGGCGGCCCAGTGGAGGGCGGTGAAGCCCGACACGAAGTCCTTCTTCTGGGCCAGCTGGCCGTCCCCCAGCAGCAGCCCGTACACGTGGCCCCAGCGGCCCGTGGCGCACTTGACCAGCCACTCGTGCTCCGCCTGCTCCAGGGGCACGGCCGAGGGGCCCCTGGAGTCTGCCGGCTCGCTCCTGGACGGCCTCCTCCTGGGGGCGAGCGGGCTTTTCCCGGCCTCCTCCGGCTCCTCTCTCAGTTTGCGGATCTCCACCTTGGTGGAGGCGGGGGGAATCCTCAAGGGAAGAGCGTAGGGTTTGCTCTCACCGGGGCAGGGTTTGGCTTGACCTGCCTCCCCCTGACGGACGCTAAAGGTCAGCATCCTTTTGAGCATCACCTCCCCACATTTGCTCCTCTGCAGGGCGAGCTGGACCGGAGAAAACCCGCTTGTTTCCGCTTGATCAGTCTCAGAAACGGATGCCCCCCCGACCACCACTTCTTCTTCTCCTTCGGGGCCCTCGGCCTTTCCATCGGGCGTCGCCGGGCGTGGCCGCTCACCTGGACCCGGGGCCTCGCTGTTTCCAGGCTGGGCCGCTCCCACTAAATGCCGGTAGGCTTTCTTCAGGACCACGCGCCGGACGCCGTCGACCTCTCTGACGACGGCGAGGTCGTTGACCAAAGTCCGGAAAAGCTCCCGGTTGCGCTCCCTCTCCGCGGGGTCCACGCAGTCCACGGAAGCCGCGAACCGGCTCACCAGGTCGCCCTTCCTCACGCTGCCGCCCTCGGACACGAGCACGGACAGGACGGACTCCCGCGTCAGGGCCATGTCTCTGGACGCCCGGACCCTGGAAGTCCGAACTCCTGACTCCGCCAGCCCGTGTCGTGGAGCACCTCCTCCTCCTCAGCCTCCGCCTCCACCTGGCCGAGCCACTCTCTCCTACCCTACCTGAGCGCGTCCTTCCGGGAAGTGCGCATGCGTGGGTGCGTGAGCGCAACTGGAATAATACATGCTGGGTCGTTTCATTTAAGAGGAATAATTCAGGGAGAAATTTGGAATGGGAAAATATTTCCCGATCACACAAAGTTACCCAGGTTGGAATATGCGCGCGCGCGCGTCTTGTTCCCGCATAGGAATGCCTTTTAGGTCACGTGGCTCGTTTTAAAATGAATAGCCTACAGTCATTTGAACACGTTCATTCCACAGGTATGACTGATCTGACCCAATTTCGTGGACACATCATTAAAATTAATTAAAAACAACTTGTATTATCGTATTGTAATTATACGTAATAATAATTTCAAACACTTCGAATCTAACTTTTGATTTCAAACTTAAAATGGACTTTTTGGACACAAAACACACATTTAAAAACTTGTTATATTGTTTTATGTATTTATTTATTTTTGTTATTTCTTCCGTGGCATTAAAAACCAGTGTAAAACAACCAAAAAGAGAAATTTAGGTCTCAGTCCAGAGGGATGGATTGATGATCAGCGCCATGACGGTTCGGCCTCTGATTGGCTGAATTGTTTACTCGTAAAATTGGTTTCCGACCTCATTCATGATTTGAATATTACCCATGCCCGGTTTTGACATCATGTCTAGAATGAGGTGAGAACCAGATCTTCGTGTTAAATCAACGTCGGCAGTCTCACTTCTGTCCTACTATCGCTCTGTGGTGCTGTTCCGTCATGTCCTGGCTTGCACCGTGCGTAAGGTGACATTCCTGAACTGAATGGAAGTCCCTGAGAAGAAGTGGCCATATTGAAACGTTTATGTTCCTACCAAAGATCTAAAGTAAAGTCAAGATAGTTCCACTGCATATTTAGCGCGTCTATTGGCGTCGCCTGCTTTGAAACCACCTTAAAACACTTCGAAGCCCATTTTCATTCCATCTCCGGAATGCATCAATTGGGATATTGAAATTCCCATCATACAATCACAAATAAGAAGCAAATAAAATAAAAAAGATGGTTAGTAGTGCACGACGTCGACATTAGTGCGCATGCGCACATCGGTAGAACCGGAGCTACTAGGCTTGTTCTTGTTAGCTTTTTTTGTTTAGCGAACTCGTTTTCTTAGATATTCGTTAGACATTTTATCAGACTATGTAGAAATGCTTTGGGTTTTGCCGATTCCGGGTGGAAGAAAGCCAATTTTAGAGAGCGACTGAGCGAAGAATGAGCGAAGTGGCGGGGAGTCCTCTTGTTTCCTAGCTTGGGATCCTCCCATCCCAGCTACCAACTCCTCTCCGCCTTGCGTTCCTCTTTTCACATCTCTGTCAGCTCGCTCCGGTTAGTTCAGCAGGCTACTACGGAGAGACGAGGGCTGCTCCCCTTTCGCCTCTGCTCAGTCTGCTGCTCAGCACACCGACAACCGTACATTCCCCCACCATGGCTGCCACGGACGTTGACATATTTTCGGTAAGCGAATGCCGCGGCGCACCTTGTTCGCGGTGGTTTTTCGACGGCTGGAAAAAAAAAAACGTTGGAGCCGTTTGACTGTGATTAGCAAAAGTGTGTGTACGCTCGTGTTAGCTGGCGCGCGGTGGTATGTAGCTAAGCCTCCCCCGCGTCGGAAGCCTGTTCTACGGGCTCTGCCCGAGAGGTGGAGGCGAATTTGTGTGGCGGTGACCGGGTTTCTCTCGGTAAAGCAGTTGAGGGAGTCAGTTGAGGGACGCGGCCGTTGGCGACTCGCTCTCGCGATTGAATTCTTACCCGTTTGCGCGTGGCTGGACCCACTGGTGTAACGTATGGCGACATTAATTAAGTTGGTTTCGCACCACACACAGGCTCCTCATGTCCACGCAGGGTGTGTGTGTCACGCCTCTTTTGTGCACGATCGTAATGCTGTGATTAAAATATGAGGATTTGTGCAAATGACCATGGAGACAACTTGTTTGGATGTGTAGAGTAATACAGTTGCAAACTTCAAAACGTTCATAAACAAATCTGGGTTATTTCAAACGTAAAAATTGGACACAACTGCAAAGTCTTGAGTTATAAGGATATTTTTTTTATTAGTCACTCAGTTCAACAGTTTCATTTTCCTTTCCAGATGTTCTGACTGCATCTTTAGATATTTTACCATTGTTACTTTGGTCAAACCTTTGGTGTTTCAGTGTGAAAAGTTGTGATTTCTCTGGGCTGAAAAGGTATAGTTGAGTGGAATTGTTTTTCTTCATCAAACCAAACAGAACAAAAACTGAATCCTGGAGCTGATATGGATGTAAACTAATATGTGGAATAGGGTTTTATTATTACTCAACCATGTACATTACAAAATGGCACCAAATCCAGTTTGAGTCGTGCTTAATCCCCATTGGCAGCCACCCCAAAAATATTTTTCTCACCTCAGGATATATCAGCCAGTTTTGACAGCCAGCTGCTAAATTTAAATCGGAATAAAATTTTCGCTGCAATATCAAAGTTGACATACTTTCAGATTAGAGTGAAATAAATTCCCATTGGAACAAAGCCCACTGTCAGGCAGGTGTAACCCAATAGGGGCCGTAGAGCAGGAAGGTGCTGGCTAAAAAACACAGAAAGCCCAGTCAGTAACCAAAGTATGACAAACTGTGTTTGAGTGCAGCCACAAATGCACAGGAGGGAGTTTTAAAGAGAGTGATTCACTTTTTTGGCAGATGCTTGAAAAGGTCCTTGAAGTGGACAGTAAGCAGCATAAAATGCAAGGATAAGGAGATTAAGAACACTCTCAGAGCTACTCTGACTACTTAGTGGTGCGACACATCTTTAAAGAGAGAAAAGGAGACGGTCTGTTGCTGTTGGTTGTTGGTGTTTTATTTTTTTATTTAGGAACATAATCGCCTGTCACGGGAGTCGGAGGATACTGCAGACAGGTTTTGAAAAATCTCCTTTGGAAAGAAAATGGGATGTCGGATGGATGGGAAATATGCCGAGAATGCAGTGAGACAGGCCAGTGTTAGAGGCAGCACGGCTCCTAAACTTCCTGTCTAACTTTTTAAACTAAGTGAGACCACATTGAACAAACTGTCGCACTCGCCTTGCTGTTTGTGCATGGGGGAGGGGGGATGTGTTAATTATGTCCAGCTATTGATAGAGCCGTGCGGTTGGTTGGACTGGAGGTCCACATCGATCCCGCTCAACAGAGACTGTAGCTTTGGGATACCTCTCTGGACCGGATGCACACCAAGCGGTCAATGCAGTCAACCGGCCAGCAGCCTCAATTGTTTTCACTGGGGGCCTGCAGCCGAGCTCGCACAGGGACACGTGATGTTGATTAAAATGGTTATGTAATGAAGTGCCCTACAACGTATTTAGCATGTACATTGCTTGCTGACCCCGAAGAGCACTGCGTCCGCCTCCGGTGCTACACGACTTCATAAAGCTGAGAGCCCATAAAGCTGGAGCGAAGAATCTCGTGCCAACTTGCATTCACTTTAAAATGGCACACATCAAATTTATTGGGTAAACTCTTGTCTGGAGAACCAAGACCAGGTCTTTTCTGGACGTTGGCCCCATTGTGTAGCGTTCTGACTGCTGTGTGTCATGTGTGTTTTTCGCTGTGTATAGAACGGATGGTATAGAGCTGCCTCGAGGCAGGAGCATCAGCCCCGGTTACATGGATGTATAATGACAGCCACGCAGCTGCTGTGGTGATGAGTCAATACGCCTGCAAAGAATGGAAGAGTTTGTTAAAATGTTGTTGCCGCTACACCTCTTTAGCTTATGTTGAACTCCCATTATTGGGTATGACTTCATTAGACCAAGTAAGGTTATGTCAAACCAGAATTTGCTCAATTTTTTAAAAATATGGTCGCATACTCGGAGTGGTTAATGTGAGGTTTAACTTTTGTCCAGGGAACTTTCCATCTGCTTCACTGATTTGTTGCTGTCTCTAATAATTTGAGACTTTTTCCCCCCCTGTTTTTTTTCCCTTTGGTCGTAGATGTGCGATGAAGCTCAGCGATAATATGGCCATCCAACTGATATGTGCATGACTGTGGGACAAGAGGGAGAGGGAATGGATCTGATGAGATAATAAACGGCAGCCAACTTGTTTTTATCCCTGTGCTCGCGGATTCCTGATGGCCCACGTGACATCCAAATCTCAACCGCCTACATTTTTACCATTACGACATCACTGTCAGCACAAGTAGCTGCAGGAGAATGGCAGTATGCAAGACTAAAAGGTCTTGGTGTGGGCGGGGGGGGGGGGGGGGGGCGCTGTGTTACAGAAATGATTGAGAGTCTTTGGACTAAATGACACTTGATATTGATACAGAAACATCCCAGCATTGTGGGACACTTTCTTTACCATTTCTTGTAGTGGCACACACAGAGACATTTGAAAGGAGATCCAGCTACATTTTGAGTGTTGGCAGCTGTCGTTGGACAGGAAGCACCGCTCAGCAGCCCCTTCATCTAAAGCACGGAGAGCCAACGCGTCGGTTTGTCACTAAGGCTGAGGTTAACGTGTGGTTTCTTTTCCCACGCACTTACAAAGCCCATTCAGGTCCACTGGTGTGTCCAGAGGCCCTTGAACCGACATCTGCACATTTCTTGCAACTCACTCAAATGGCTCATCCTGTAAAGCAACCCTAGAGAAGTTTTTGAATGTTAAAACTGCGGTCTTTCTAAGTGATTTTGACGTAAACTCACCTTTTTGTTACGCACATTCCGAGCCTGAAACATCCACAATTCATGACTTTGGTTTCCTGCCCTGCCGCACAGGGTTTGCCTTACGGTCATTCAGTATTTGTCTTTGCTTCAAATACGTCTCTGCGGCCTGGACGACATGGCAACAGATTAATTTTTCTAGCAATACTTTTGCGAGTGCTCAGGTGGAGGTTTGTTCAAATACCAGCTGGGTTGCATGCCACAGCTGTAGGGGGAGCCAAAGAGCAAACCGACATGGAAATGTGCTATTTAAGGTGAACTAAGTGTTTCTCGAGTTCACCTCAAGTTATTCTGAATATTTTAAGCGTGCCTCAGGATTTTTTTCTTTCCTAAACACGCACACTGGGATGTAGCTTCTGTCTGCTGGGGAGAGGCTCAGCGAGGCAGAAGTGGATGGGGCAGAATACGAGAACAGAGGTGAAAAGAGGATAGCAGCACAGAAAGTGGGGTGTGCAATCTCAGGTCAAACTGTGTCTGGTCTCAATCGTCCCTGTGGGTGCACAAAAAAGAGTAGGCATCAGTTTATGTCATTCAAGCCTGGATGTTTCCTGGCTCCTGTCAGGAAGATAAACCTTTGTAATGTTCGAAGCACATATTTGTTTTATTATGAAAAAGAAAGAAATGAGAAAAAAGAGAGCAAGGATTTGATTTACACAAGCAGCTTGACCTTATCTATACATGGAATTATAGTCGCACTGCTTAAAGTGTTCTAATGTAGCATATTATTGACATTTTAGAAATCCCTTTTCAGCTTCACTGGATGTTTAACTTGGGCTCTGGGACCTTCAGGTGTCCCAGCAAAGCCCAGGGCAGGCCTGGAGACACGGCAGAGTGAAACAGCTTAAAGTCCTCTCACTGCTCGCTTAGCCGCAGGCTTTTTTGTGTTTTTTTTAAAGCAGGCCATATTGTTTCATGGCATTTCATCTGGAGGCACCTGGGGCCCCTCGGCGTGGCCGTTTCCTGTCGGCCCGGTGATGCAGTGGCCCAGGAACTGTGTCCTGTCCTCTCTCTGGGACAGTTAGCCAGAGGCTTACATTCCTGTCATACTTTAATGCTTCTGCTTTGCACTTCTCCAAAATGAGCATTGGGTAATGAAGAGACTAAAGCCTTCGAAATTCCCAGTGTGATCTTGCCTGATGGATAAACATTCTGGTTGTTCTTTTACTGAGCTTGTCAGAACTGTGCATGTAGAAATAATAAGGCAAACAGAATATTTCTTCATCTGCAGCAGTGCAGGACCTCCAGTTAGTTTGGAGCACTTTCATTAGGGAGAAGAATAAGAATAGAAACTTAACTATGCGATCAGTACAAACGACTAAACATGCTCCTCTGTTCGTTGTCTTGGCAGAGTCTTGGCAAACCATCTGACTCTGCATTTTTAAACTTTTCACAGCCTCGCTTTTAACAGTGTTCTCAGTATTTTTAACGGTTTTTCCAAAATTCAATTTTGATCATTACAAAAGAATTCGTCCTTTGACTTGATCTACATTGGAATCCCAGCCTTTGCCCAGAATGCAGTATTTTAACACAGTTGTGTTAAAAACACTGAAGGATCTAAGAAGTTCCTCCACCAGCCAGTGCAGTGCACACACTCGCTTATTGAGCCGGTCAGAGTCTGGGGAGTTGGTGTCCACGTCTGCACTTCAGTGGGATCCTAAATGATAACACTGTTCGGGGTCAGGTTCTGCAGGCTTCTGTTGTGTCAGCCGTCCACACTCACATTTTATGTGCAACCGGCCGCTCAGCCACACAGCTCACCAGTGTGGGACGACCCAGAATTATATCTCGAGTCAGCCATTCTTCTGAGTTGGAGAGCTTTACTGTTGAGGTTTTAAAAGTTTGGAGCTATCGATCTGACTAAAGAAGGAACTCGAGTCGTGATCCCTTTCATCCTGTTTCACATTCCACATGCAAATATGTGTTGATGGAGGAATAAAAGAGCAGGTCAGCCCTTAATCTAATAGATATTCTGAATGAATAAAGGCTCCCAAATGTAGTCACCTTCCCCTATTTAAAACCTCAAGAATCCAGAGTCATTGCACCAGTTTCCCTCTAGACATGATACCAGATCCCACACCCTCCTCCCCGTGGAATCTGACTATCTCAACAAGCTTCAGCCAGGAAGCTAAATACCACAGGGAAGCATTAATGTTGTTAAACAAGCTCTGAGTGTACAGCCACTAACAAAGAAGGGCAGCTCCCCTTTCCTCCCTCTAATCTCTGTAAACGTGAGGGAGGCTTTTTGTGACTGGCAACTAAAGACTGTGGAGCAAAAGCTATATTTAATGGAAACAAGGAAAAATGAAATGGCAAAACAGAGAGCCACAGTGTCCGGCATTTGAATGTCATAAAAGTTCGAAAGACTTCTATCAACAGAGCGTGTGAATAAATGTAGTTTAAAATACTGCTGAACATATTTCATAGCAGGACATAAATGACTGGCTCCGCTCCCGTCAGATCAGTCCGGCTGTGTTGCCGTGCATATTTAGCCTTGCTTTTTCTCTTTTTCTTTTGAAAATTAGACAGAGCTCGTCCTCAGTTGTGCACCTCGGTCAGGCCAGTAGGCGATCTGCTGTGTGCTTGACTTGGGGTTAGCCTCAGTCTTTCAGTTCAGGGTGCCTGAGTGGAGCTGGGCTGAGCTGTGCTCCACGACTGGCTGTCGGGTGACATCAGCCTTCAAGTATGCAGTCCTCTGCGGCTTATCCAGATGAGATCGGATGGCTCCATTCATCTCCAGGTGCCGTCTGCTCCCCCTCTCCACAGCAGTCGTTCTTGGCGTAGGCTAGGACGAGGATGAGGTGAAAATTCCACAATCCTTTGCCAGACACTCTTTTAGTTTGTTGTGTGTCGGTTGTCTTTGCGCTCCGAGTTCCAGGATGCTCCCCTTTTAGTAGCAGATAGATCGCGTGCTTGTGCGCGGTCTCTAAGATTGTGTAGTAATGCTTTGTGGCTGAGGCAAAGTGTTTGGCAACACATAATTCCTTCACATTGTTTAAACTGTTGTCTGAAGAAAAAGATTTAAACCTGCACCATATATATTTTTCTTTGTTGTTGATTTTTCACTTTTTTCCATTTTCGCCATAATTTATTGAACAAAGTCCTTCCATTGGGCCGGTAACATCCCTTTAAGTTCGTCTTCTCTCTGTGTGGAAATGTCTTTAGTCCCTTATGCGTGTGAGGGATTAGTCTTTAAGCTCATCCTCACTGCAGGCTCTGATTACCAAACTCACAATATGTGGAGCTGATGGGTTTTACATCTGCAGATACAAAAAGAGGATCTCTGATGTTTTCTTGCGTGAGAATGTGAGCGTGTCCTCTTACCTCTGCCTTTACCATGTGCGTTTCTCTTCATGTGCAGCAGAATGTGAATGTTTTGTTTTTTGTCGCTCAGAATGAAGAGAAGCGGAGCCTCAGCTTGGGCGGCCATGTTGGATTTGACAGCCTCCCTGACCAACTGGTCAGTAAATCGGTCACACAGGGTTTTTGTTTCAACATTCTGTGTGTAGGTGAGTACCAAGCATAGTTTATTTTTCTATACTCTCTCAAAACAGTATGAAAAAGATCATTTTTAATACTTGCTGTCCTTTTCTCTTCATCATTACCTGATTTGAAATTCCTCTTAGCAGCAGGAAGCCCCCCAAAATGTTGTTCTTCCTCACATGATCCAAATACTCTGGCAGTCCCATTTGAGTGGTTTAACACTCTCCTTTCTCTACTTATGTAAATCCACAGGGGAGACGGGCATCGGAAAATCCACGCTAATGAACACGCTCTTTAACACCATGTTTGAGAACGAAGAGGCGAGCCATTACCAGAACGGCGTGTACCTGCGGCCGAGGACATACGATCTGCAAGAGAGCAACGTCCACCTCAAGCTAACGATCGTCGACACTGTTGGCTTTGGTGATCAGATCAACAAAGAGGACAGGTGAGTTGGACCTGCTGATGGAGCATCCCTGAAAGGCACAGCCATCTGGTGAAGTACAGACCCAAGTAGTAGTCAGCTGGAACTCGAAGCACGCTTCTAAAAACAAACCTAAATGTGGTCTCTGTTTAAATCTTTAGTGGACGAAGAGCATTTCCCCAAATAATTTATATCTATCTTTTTTTAAAAAAATAAAATCACCACACTTGAAGTTTATCCATGTTGTGAGAAATACAAATGAGAGAAACAGACAGCCCCCCACCCCCCCGATTCTGCACATTTTTCTTGTCTCTGTGGAATGGAAATGGAAGGAGGTGGATGAAGGGGAAGTTGTTTTTCTTCTTTTTTTTCTTTCTTTCTTTTTTTTTTAACTTTCAGCTGTGGTATGAATCTTGCTAGCCATGGCTCAGCCAGCAAACTGCACTCTCACGCCCTCTGATAGCGGCTTTCTCTGCTCGCTGTCTAAACCAACATGCTGCAGGACGGGCCCTGCAGCGGGCTGTAAATGTCCACTGACAGAGCTCCAAAGGGTCAGGGCTCGTGCATTCCTCAGAAAAAGGCCGGGGACGGACGCGGAGGTAGAGGACAGATGACTGTAAACACGGTGCCGGCTGAGGGAAGGGAGCAGCTCGCCTCCCCTCTGAGCTTGAGAACGTCATCGAGGTGGTACGACCGGGTGTTGAAAGGCAAACGAGGAGGTGGAATTTTCGCTATTCATCGGCAGAAGTAGCACAGACGCGTTTGTTCTAGTGGTGAAGGTTTACTGGACTATGAGTGATGGCTTGATGGTGAATTGGTACATTTTGATTTGTGTATCTCACAGCTGTAGTTGTGCAGTCGGTTCATTTCCTGTAAACATCTGTAATAAATCTAAGTTATATTTACCTCCCAGGGAAAACGTTGAACTTAAATCCTCACAGCACGGCTTGGAGAGTGTTTCAAATATTTGACAATGCTTGTAAATATCACCAGCGAGGACTGAAAGTGCAGAGATGCATGTTTTGTTTTTTTAATGTGATTTATATATATTTTTGGCATAAACAATTCTGCTGTGAACTCTCAGAAAGACAGCCGGTTTAGTCTGACCCCAACTCTGACTGGGGGACATCTGCGGACTGTTTCTGTCTCAAATGTAGTCACTCGTATCAGGCCAATGGACTTTTGTACTTGGGTTCTCATACTAAATCGGTCGGTTTCCGACGAGAACTGCTCTACAGTCTCATGCTGGGGAATGTCTCAACATATTCACATTATTAACTGTTCTTTAAATTAGAAATATGAGTCATTTTAATCGAGGGCAATTTGCTTTTTGAGGATCTGTGGTGTGGTAGTTCTAGTTTTTGTAACATTCTCTGTTTTTTGTCAGGCTAACCAGTAGATCAAAACCACTGTTCATAAAAGGTAGAGATAGTTTTGTAAGATCTCATTTTATGAATTGCTACTTTACTTTTTATTGGGTCATGTTTAAATCATTGGATGGAGTATAAGCACACTTCAGTGTAGTTAGCTTTGTGAAAGTTGTACCTTTTCATACTAAAGTGTTTTTTGTTATTTTGAAAATAGCCTGTTTTTAGACCCGTTTGGTCGGTTTGAACTAGACTTCAATGAACCAAACTCACTTTTCATGCATAACTGAGTTGTACAGCTCTCAGATCTTGGCATCGAATCAAATCACACAGTAACTAAAACCATAACAAACTCATTTAATTTCCTCCACAGCAAGCCCACATTTCTTTCTATATTCATCACTAATGCATGAATGAGAAGACAAATATTTTGCTTTTGGACATGGACATAAATCCTGCCTCTGTTTGCTTCTCTCCACAGTTACAAGCCCATCGTTGATTACATCGACACGCAGTTTGAAAACTATCTCCAGGAAGAGCTAAAGATCAAGCGCTCGCTGTTTAACTACCACGACACCAGGATCCACATCTGCCTTTATTTCATTGCCCCGACAGGACACTCCCTTAAGTCTCTGGACCTCGTCACAATGAAAAAACTGGACAGCAAGGTATCCACCGGTCACACATACACTTACCCTCTAGCAAAATATGCTGAAATTCAGCCTGCCTGTTTGACTGAGACATGGGGGAGCCCTGCTCTCCCAACAAGTCGGTGGACTCTTTGTTCTGGAAGAACAAAGGTTAGAGATATCGATCTAGTAAATGTGGAAATTTCCTCTTTTGTTGTTGGAACGCTTGGATAATGCTTTTTTTGTTGTAAACAAGTCATTTGGTTTTTCATCTTTGGAAAATGATAGTCGGTTAGATTTTGACAGCCTTGATTTAGTTGAAAACATGTCTTCTCTGTGCAGTTTGTCAATAGAATACAACATGTCACAACCCTGAGTAAGCAAAAAAGATTCACCAAATTCTTCTCCATCCAGCAAGGGTTTTAATTTCAAGATATCTTCTCATAGTGCCCTTTGTTTCTACATTTCTGTTTGATAAATTTTCGGGTTAGTTGCCTAAAGGCATGCATGAGTCAATAATCTCTCAGTAATGCATCGATTGGTGGCTAGTTTCATTACTGTTGTGTGAGTATAACTGCGCACGTTATCGGTACTCGGAATAAGTGGGGGTTTTCGTCATTTGTGCCTCAGCTAGATAACGAAAGGGGAAAAGATTTCCACCACAACAGCACTTGGAGTGTAAAAGAATAGTTAACAACTTGCAGTGCTGTCATGTTCTCTTTATTTGAAGTATTTTAGTCCAAATAATTCCCATTCAAATAGCAGGAGCTTATCTGACCTCAGTTATGATTAATGATCTTTTTCTGAAACATGTGGACAGATGTCAGAGCTCAAAGACGGACTGATGGACGCCTTCAAAGTTTCGTTATAAATGTGTAAGCCTCAAAACTCAGAAAGCCGCTCCTAAGTTAAATGACACGTGAGGTTTTGAGTGCATTTGTGCAATTTAACATCAAGTCACACCTCTGTGCGGTTCAATAATTGGATCTCTGGTACATCATCAAATTGATCCACAGTGTGCTACCCCCGAGGGGTTGTGTTTGCTGTCTCTGCAGTGTTTCTGTGTTCGGAGGACTGCGGGAATGAGAGTAGAAACGAAAACTATTGTGCTGGTAGTTTCTGTTGGTGCAGTGATCTAGTTAATCTACATCAAACCAGATGGTGTAACTCAAATCTTGTAACTCAAAGCTGCCAACTCCCGACCCACGGCTCCACGTTTGCCAGTTGTCTCCTGTTAATCGGATTATTGGATGACACTTTATCTAAATTTTGCTTTTTTATATTTTCATGAAGGTAATTCAGTTTAACCCAGCACATCTAACATGACTGTTTTATTCATTTATTGTTAAGGCAAAGCTAGAATTTCGTTCCAAAGTGAGACAAAACGTACGCAAAGGACAGCGATCCAAATTTAGGACTTGCTGCTGACCGCAGAGCCTCTATCCTGTCTTTACTGGCCAATAGGGCGATCAAAACCTGGCGCACATTGTTAGCAAGCTGTCTCCTGAAACTGTCCAAAGCAAGGCAGCCAAATCTGACTGCCCTGTGCGGAAGCAAGACCAAGTACCGGAGATTTTTTAGTTGTATTTGAGCCACCATTAGGCAGCTGACATGAGTGCATTTCCTTATCTAATGCAGTAGCTGGCAAATTATGCCCTTTCCCTCGAAATGAGTGACAGGAAAGGGGCTTAGCAACAATTAGTGGGCTACGTCCCACTGAGCCCATCTGAATGTTCCTCATGCCACTGCTTGATGTGGCTTTGTGCTTTTCTCCTGGGTGTTGGCGAAGCAAATCAAACGATCATCAGCCGTTGCCAGTTTAGTGTTTTATCTCTCATTTATATCTGGGTGCAGAAATGACCTGCTTTTGTGTCAAAAGTTCAGCCCAACCCAGTTCAAATCCATTTAATCCGTCATTGTTTCATATACTTATTTTACATTTACTGAGTTTTCTTAAAAAAGGAACAAGATTGACCAAAAATAATTTAAATCATATTCATCATTAGATTTTTGTATGTGCTATTTAAATATATACATATCCAGCAACTCTTTGCATTTTTTCCCCTGAAAGCTGAATGATTAATGTGCTGTGAAATGAATGACTATAACAACAACAACAATTTTTATTTATATAGCGCCACATCACAACAACAGTTGTCTCACAGCGCTTTCCAAACAGAGCAGGTCAGACCCTACTCTGAAGTTAACTACAGAAACCCAACAATTCCCACCATGAGCAAGCACTAGGCGACACAGGCAAGGAAAAACTTCCTTTTAACAGGCAGAAACCTTGAGCAGAACCATGGCTCAGGGTGGGTGGCCATCTGCCTCGGCCGGTTGGGGGTGAGGGGAAAGAGAGAGCAAGAGAGAGAGAGAGGGCGAGAGAAGGACAGAGGGAGCAGAGAGAGGCAGCCAACACAGCAACACGTAGAATAGATTAAAAATGGCAATGATATTAATGCTAATGATGAGCAGGAACACGGGGGCAGCAGGAAACTCCCAACCACAGATCCAGACTCCACAGCTCTAGGAACACCTGCAGGAAGTGATAGGAGGAGACTCCGAACCACAGATCCAGACCCCACAGCTCCAGAGCCAGGAATATCTGCAGAAAGTGTTAGGAAGAGAGAGGAGAGAGAAGGGGGACGAGAAAGCACACGACTACGGGGAAGGGAGAGAGTCCAGTTAGTAACATTGTTAATGGAATGAGGTTGCACCGGGAGGGAGAGAGAGAAAGGAAAGGGGAGCTCGGTGCATCATGATGCATCCCCCGGCAGTCTAGGCCTATAGCAGCACAACCAGGGGTGGACTTACTCTAACTATAAGTTCTATCATAAAGGAAAGTCTTAAGCCTACTCTTAAATATAGAGATGGTGTCTGCTTCCCGGACCCAAACTGGAACCTGGTTCCACAAAAGAGGACTCTGATAGCTGAACGCTCTAGCTCCCATTCTAGTTTTCAAGACTCTAGGAACTGCCAGTAACCCTTCATTCTGGGAGTGCAGTTCTCTGGTAGGGCAGTAAGGTACTAAAAGCTCTTTAAGATAAGATGGGGCCTGACCATGAAGAGCTTTATACGTAAGGAGAAGGATTTTAAATTCTATTCTGGATTTAACAGGAAGCCTATACATTTTTTTTAATCACGGAGGCTATATCCTACTTTTTGTAGAGTATAGTTTTCCACATGTGAATAATGACAATACACTTTAAATGATATCCTTATCACTTAAAAAAAAGTTTAGGTGGACACAATCGATAACTAAAGAAAGCTTTTCTAATAGCCAGATGTCCCCATTATGAGAAAAACCATGGAAACGGAGCAGGAACAGCTCTTCCTTCAGCCTCTATGTTTTGCTGTCAGGCCTTAACAATGGTGTTTGTCTTGTTAATGGGGTACAAATCAGCCAGCAGAGGGAGAGTAGGCCTTTATCGGTGATGGCAAGAAGAAAGATAGGAGCCTGAAAGGGGTGTCTTTTTGTTATATGTGAAGATTTGCTTTGAATTTGTAGAAATAATTAGTCCCAAAATATCTAATGTTGGGGTTTTGTCGTGGTCAACGAGTAAACAAACATGGCTTCCCACTAAGCTTTTTAAATGTAAAATAAGATTGTGTTTAGTTGTGTTACAGTTGAATGATGTAAGTGAAGATGTGCTGGTCAGTGCACAGAAATAAAATTTTGTTTTGCTTGTTAGTCATAAATTTCCAGACAGAAGAGGAAGTGAGGAGAGAGACTGGTGACACTGAGCTGATACCAAAAAGAATGGTTAAATGTCAGCATTTTAGAAAGGAATTGAGAATTAGTTATTTTTAATTTGTCATGGAAATAAAAATGTATGCATTTGCCTAGAAACAAGGATTCAGTTAACTCCTTATGATAATAAGTTCTATTTTTGGTTATATTTTCAAGTATCCAGTAAAGACAATCTGTTACGAGGTTAAAAAAAAAAAGACTTGCAGCCTGTTTTGACGTGTGAAAGCATAAACTGTTGGTCTATTTTTTTGTTGTTTTTTTTGCCATTGATCATCCTACATGTGAACCATTCAAATGTGGTTACAGCTGGTGGTCCCCGTCGTTCCCAACAAACACCAAACTATTTTTGGAGTGCGCATTGTTCAGCTGGGAAAAATTCGGAGCTGGGAAGGGAACAAACGACCACCACATCCAGCCGTCCGGCCTCCTCCAGCTCCAGTGGACGCACGGCGGCGATTAGTGAAGGCAGCTTATTAAACAAGACTTTAGAAACATCAGTGTTGCTTCCCCGCTGTCGATTAATGATCCAGTGCAGAATGATGAGGCTGTAATTTGACTCCCAAGGAGCGCTGACGTTTGTCCCGAGGCATTCTGTGGAAGCGCAGGGGGAATCTGTGGGTTCCTTCCCATGGACCCCGTCAGTGATTTGGGGAAAGCAGCTGTATTTAGGAATGCAGACAAGCTGTTTGTTTATTTTTGCACATCTGTTGCCGATTTCGGATGGAGCCTTGTTTGTTTTCCTCGTCGCTTTGTTTTATGTATGTATTTGATTTCTGACTGACCTTATTCACTGTTGATCTATGCTTCATATGTTCTTCATATGTCAGCTTCTCTAAAGAAGAGCCTCACAAACCAAATCGCTCTGTTTTTAATATATATAGACACAAAACATCTTTACATTTGATTTTTTTTTCTTAATTTCTTTCTCGTAGGTCAACATCATTCCAATAATTGCCAAAGCAGACACCATCTCCAAGAGTGAGCTCCATAAATTCAAAATAAAGATCATGAGTGAGCTGGTGAGCAACGGCGTGCAGATATATCAGTTCCCAACAGACGATGAAGCCGTCAGTGAGATCAATTCCTCCATGAACGTAAGTCACATCTTTCCCTCCGTTTTTCTTTTTTCTTTTTTACCCCAAACTTCTCAGCTTGCAATGCAGGAGTTTACATATGCCGAAATAGTTTAAATGTTGAAGAAAATCCCAAATGTGTGTTCCCTCTGACTTAATTTCACTCGCAGGTCACTTCAGTTACACATCTGGCAGCAGCAGTGTTTAGACCACTTTATTTGCGTTTAACACAAGATAAGAATTGGTTTCCTTTATGGAGAGTTTGCAGTCCCACAGATTTATAGGAGATATGTGCAGACCCGTTAATATTTAATAGTTTTAGACATTTCAAAGCTGTTAAACCCATTGCTGGCTCTTTAGTGTTCATACTCAATAGTATTATGGTATAAATCTAAAGACCATGGCCTTTTTTTCTCATTTTTTTCCACTTCTGCAGACTTTACATGACGGGTTTCACATTTGTATACCATAAACCCAAAAGCAGAAAACAAGGATAAGCAAATCGTGAGCCAGAAGCTCTGAAGCACAAAAAGAAGCTGTAGCTGTTCCTTGTTTCTCACAGTGATGTGTAATCATAAAGCACAGACACACACACCCCCTGATATACAAATGCCCAAATGACATTTAATTCTCTCTGGCACCATCCCTGTACAGTATCCTCATCTATTCATAGTCCGTTACATCAGTGCCCACACTCACCAGCTTGTTCCCCTCTGCTTCAAACAGCCAGCTGGTTTCAACTCCCTCTCTGATCTTTGAGGGAGCGTATCAGGCATGTTTTCCACATGACGCACTACTGTCAGTTCTAATGAGGCGCAGTAGCTCCGCGAGCAGTAATAAAGTGTACGTTTAAGCACTTTGACAAAGCGGGCCTCTCAGCCCCATCTAAGCCACATACGAAGTTTAATATGGCTCCAATTCAGCCGTGTGAGCATTGTTAAATTCTATGTGGTGTGGTTGTGAAAGGTGCACGAGGCTCCAAACGGGATAGCTTTTATTTGGCATTATTAATTTGTTGTTCTATTAAACACCAAACCGCCACAAGCTAGTTAAATTAAGTTGCAAAAGTCTTTCTGTGCTGGGAGGAATGACGAGAGCAGGAAATTCAAAATGAAAGTTGGAGAGGGTCAGGAGAAAGCCACCCATCGAGCAGCAATTGGCCCTCTTGGCCCTCTTTTAACACTTGTAACCTCTCTTCCTGTTGCAGGCCCATCTGCCTTTCGCTGTGGTCGGAAGCGTTGAAGAGGTCAAAGTGGGGAACAAAACAGTGAGGGCCCGACAGTACCCCTGGGGTGTTGTGCAAGGTAGGAACCGTAACAGTGAAACTCAGTTGGGATGTTTGTGTTTGTTTGTTTTTTACAAACATACGTTACAGGCGTGCACGCGACGGGCCTGCTGTTCTGATTATTTTCCGCAGGCCGTTTCAAAATGAAAGCACACGGCGTGCCGAGCTGTTTGCCTAAATGATGTCTGTGGCTATTGTAGCTCATATTCCCACAGTTCTCTGCAGTGGAAGAGCCAGTCGTGCAGAACAATAGCTGTTATATTCAACAGTCATTCTGCTGCTTGCCACAGATCTCTAATCAGATACACCCCTCACTTCTCTTTTTAGCAGCAAAATGGTTATGAAGTAGTTACCTGTGGCCACCATCATTGGCTCAAACCTCCACCTGCACACACAAAAACAACAATTACACTGACAACAGTAGTGCATGCACGTAGTGGTTGTGTTTTGTTTTTTGGAGCCATCTGTGACACACACAGTCACTTGCCTGCTTCCAGTCAGCTATGTGCCAACATTTTCAACATTTTGAGATGCAAAGGCGTGGTCAGTAGAGAAAAGATCAGGTCTGGTCCAAAGGAAAGTCTCTTTGAAGCTGAAAGATTCGTTTAGGATATGAACAAGTAATACAGCACAAGAATGTGTTTGAATGGATTTAAGTAGGAAGTTGAGCCGACACAAAGGAATTTGATCAAAAATAGTGTCATTTCTTGGATATCCTCTTCTGACGTATGACTCATAATTTTATTAGAGTCCATATTTCCATGTGTCTGTTTTAGAGTAAGGGCAGATGTGAGATTATATTGAGTTACGCTTGCATGTAAAGGATAGTAAAAGTTTGTTCTTAGTGGTGAATGAATAAATGTGATGAAATGGGTTAGGGTTTTTTTCTTTTTTTTCTTTATTTTTTTGAGGAAGAACACGACTTCCTCGACTGTCTTTCTGTTCCTCTTCCATAATCACCTCCAATGCTGTATTAAGTAAGAGCCATTGCAAGCTGTGACTCGTCCACAACTGTTGAATGTAAGGACGCGTTATTAGGACATGTTCTGTCTTTAACGTTAACATGTTTTGCCCTTGAAAATAGAACAATAAATAAATGGATAGTTTCCTTTGAAATCTCCCCTGCTTGTCCACGGTGGACTCTGGATTGTACCAAGCAGCTCAAGAACATGGATGGAGTGTTTGCTCAGCCCGGCCTCTCCTCAGTGAGAGAGAGAGCTGTTTTCTGCCTGTGGCACGGAGACGGTTGGGCCCCCACTGTTTGCCTGTTTATTTATACACACCCTGTTAAAGCTGTGTGACTTCCTGCGGAGTGACACTAGAATGAAGGCCGAGACTTTTATGGGGTTTCCAGCGTGCAGCAGTGTTCACTCGCGAGACGTGTAAAGTAGTTTTATGTTGGATCGATGAAATTCTCCCCCTTGTTCTCGTGTGTGCCGCCGCCATTGGACGTATCCCCGCACGCCCATCGCCTTTCCCGCTGAGATGTCGGCCCCTGTGTCGGCCGTCTGGGGGAGTTTTGTTTCCCACAACTCATTCGTCTTTGTTTGTCTGTGGCGGTAAACAATTTAATTCAATAACGTGACACAGAGATGTGCTGTGAGAATATTATTGCTCACGCGGGAGTTATCCTCCCAGACAAGCTGCCTCCCTTCCTTCCTCCCAGGTTTGCTTCTCTTTATGGCTGACCGGCTCTCCCTTTGCCCCCCCCCCCCCCCCATCGCAAACTCTCATTCCCCAACCCTCAGAGGACTCTGGTTATTTATGAAGCCTGCCCCCTGTCTCCCAAGGGACATTTCAACTCTCTAGTCACTATGAGGCAACACTCCAATCCAGTAACAGATTAATGCTGTCTATAAAATGTTATCACAGATTTACTCTAAGCTGCTCAGAGGTTTTTCTCCACAGAAGATTTTATTTCTTATTTGTCTTGAGCAGCAGTTGACAGTTATGACTGAAGCACAGCCTGATAATGATGATGCTTGACTTGTTGCTGATTGTATAGGTGTAGTCGAGTTATTTTATTTCCATTCTGTTTGCTTTAATAAACAATACAAATGCCCTTCAATCTGCACACAACTACGCTATGCGTTTGTATTAGCGCTGGGGACTGAATCTAGAAGGAAATGGGCTCTTTTTCAGATCACAGCACAGCTTGTTACTCGATCCACATACGCTTTTTTTTTTGTTTTTTGCTTGTTTTGTTCAGCGTAGCATAAAACAGAGCAAATGGTTAAAATAATTACATCCGCTGTAGAGAAATGGATCAAGTTGGCCCCAGAAAGAGGTCTGTTTTTGGAACACTTGTTGTTATTTTCGTGCAATTATCTTATCACCAGCACCCATCTCTGCGTAGCAATAAATGCCCAGACGGATGAGTCAGGGCGTCCACCTCCCTCTCCACGCTCCATCACTGTGTCAAGAGCTGCGAGGATGGCGGTCCTTGTGCTGCACGGTCTTTAGCGGACGGAAAGGAGAACCTCGATCTGTGGAAACGGTTTTACGTGCCAGATGTCATGTTGACGGGTTATGGTAACCGCTCGCAGGGCCTTGAGAAGTTTCAATCTGCTCAGGGAAGATAGAAGAAGGACTGTGCCCTGAAAAAAAGGCAGTAATTCAAAGGGGCTGAGCGAGTGTGCGTGCCTATCGTCCCTCTGGATCGCTTGGCTCTCTTATCTCCAAACCCCTGCCATCTGCGACATACAACAGATGCTTGGTATTTCTTCTCTAAAACATTGCAGTAGATGGTTGAACATGGAGGCCATTAAGCGCCAGCTTGCGTGGCGCTTTGGTTCATTTGTTTGTATTGTCAGGAAGAAAGCAGAAGACCACAACAAAACTCAGAATAAGCATTAAACTTAAACTCGTCCATCATCCTGTTGCTTTGGGATGCATGAATGCAACAGTGCCACCGAAACAGAGGATCAGCTGACAAACGGATCAATGTGTTTACCTCATGTGTGATAACTGATAGTTGTTTTTCTTTTTGCTTCCCTTTCTCCGCTCTGTTCTGATTGTGTGTTTGTGTTTGTATGCAGTGCGTTTCTCGCTGTGTGTCAGCAGCTCTTAGCGTTTGGTCATTCTGAGGGTTTCATACTGCAGTCAGTCAGAGGGTTGGCACTCATTCAGCCCCCCAGCAGGGGGGGTGCGGTACTGAGGGGCTATTAGAAGCCAAATAAGCAGGCAGTTCCAGTAGGCTGGAGGTAGTCTCACAGAGCCATGTGTTCCTTTTTTAATGATGAAAATGAGAGCATATATTCAAGCAACCTGATATTACACTTGTTCTTGTTCTTGTTTTTGCAGGATTTAAAGTAATAAGTGTGTGAAACCTTTTTGTTTAGCCTCATCAGTAAGCCTGCCACTGCATTATTTTATTTATTACACCCTTTTAATTTGAACACTGTCAGAGCCTGCAGTGCATAATAGCCACTATCCAGAGAATGCTTTGTCATTTCCCAGCATTCAAACTGAAAGGCTGTTTGAATGTCACCGTCACCATTTAACTCTCAGAGCTTGCAGAGCTTTTTTTGTCTTAAAAAAACAAACAGTGTGCAGTACACCTATTATTCCATATTTAGCCCTATGAACACTTCGAGGTGCGCTCATCAATTGGCCCCCTTTTTATACATTTTCTATTTTCTCGTACAGGGCAGAGCAATGCAGTTTGTAAGCCCAGAACAAATGGCAATGCTGTATAAAATGGCTTTGTTTGCAAAGTTCCTCAGTTAAATAAAATTAATACAAATGTTTCATCATTAACAGCCCTTCAACCAACACTCGAATAAAACCTTAGAGGACCTAAACTTTTTTTAGTTGTTTTTTTTAGCATCTCTGTTAAAATGATTGTTACAGACATGCATATATAGACACGCACACACACACACACATACACACACACACACACACTTTAGATAAGACTGGATGTTAGCTCATTTTAAAATACCAAGGAATAAAGACACCAAATCATTTCGTAGTTTTCCAGGTTTCCACACAAACTCTTAAAAGTATTCTGAAGTTCTTAAAAAGGCAAACATAAGAGGAAAGGCTCCAAAGGTCTCAAAGAAGGCAGGTATTTTTCTGGAGCCAACAGAAGAGATTCTTTCTGCAAGAATATCTTTTATTTTCAGTCATTAAAAAAAAACAGTGGATTCAGTTTCATCCCAAAGGTCTTAGAAGGCTTTAGATATTTTTCTTATCCAGCCACAGGCAAGGGTGTAAGTTCTAATGGAGCTTTTTACTTCTGATTGCAGACTTTTGCGCGAGGCTAAGCACTCGGATAATATGAGCCGAAAAAGGGATTGCTAGCATTTTTATGGAATATCTGTTGACAACATCTGCATCATTTTATTTTATTTTCGATTTTCAAGTCAAGGACCCATTTCAGTAAAACTTAGCTCAATGAAACCTTTTTCTATGAGTATCTTTTCTCACACCGTAAAGATTATTAAGCTCGTCTTGAAAGGGGATAAGTTTAACTTACCGACCAAAGCCCGCCCGTCCGGCATTGCCATATTCTTTCCCTCTTCTTGCAGAATAAAACAGCCGGCAGTTCATGTTGTTGTGGTGGGTTGAGATGACCCATGGGAAATGGCCCCAGTAGAATGGAGATGATGCTCAGGGCACCAGCTCCTCCTCAGCTGTCAGTCTGTCGGCCAGGACACGCTTCCTGCCCCCTTTTTCCACCATCAAGTCATTTAACTGTGAGGCTCACTGAGACGTGAAACCAAACCCAAGTTGTTAAAAGAAAGGGAAAAAAAGCAGTCCAGTCTGGATTTTCTTTTTTTTCATTCAATTTCAACACCCTCGATGGTGCACGTATTCCAAATATGCATCCTCTGGTGCATATTGTGCAGACCTTTTCACATTCCTAAAGCGATGTGGTACGATTTCCTTCTTTGGAGAGAACATCAGTGAATCATTGTAACAGATGTGGTGTCAAAAGGAGTCCGGGCTCGGGGAAAAAAAAAGAAACCCAGGCGGAGGTCTTTGAGAGAAAGGCTTCCGTGCGCGTGTTGTTCTCAGACTATGGTCGGCTATATCCAACAAAAAAAAAAAAACACTGTTTGAGCACACGAAGGTTGTGACGGGCCGATTCCTCCACCCTGCACTGATCCCAATGCTCCTTGCCTTCGCAGTTGAGAACGAGAGCCACTGCGACTTTGTCAAACTCCGAGAGATGCTGATCCGGGTCAACATGGAGGACCTGAGGGAGCAGACGCATGCCCGCCACTACGAGCTGTACAGGCGCTGCAAGCTGGAGGAGATGGGCTTCAAAGACACAGATCCCGACAGCCAGCCGTTCAGGTAGAGAACACCAGTGGATGCGTGTGCTGGAGCATAGAACCACAGAGTTACTCAACTACTGGCTGCCTGGAAAGTCTATTGTTTAAGAACAATGCTTACTTTATTTCTGTCCTTTGACTCCGCCCCCCCCCCCCCCCTCAATCTTGACTTTTATTCCCTGCAGTCTTCAAGAGACATATGAGGCCAAGAGAAAAGAGTTCTTGGGAGACCTGCAACGCAAAGAGGAAGAAATGCGACAAATGTTTGTTAATAAAGTCAAGGAAACTGAAGCAGAACTCAAAGAAAAGGAGAGAGAGGTCAGTCGGAAACGCCCTCTTTCTGCACCCACTGTTCTGAGGAGAGAAAATTGGAGAAATGTCTCCTTCTCTGACAGTGTTGTAAGATCTGTAGTCAGCCCGATAGATACCGCACAGGACGCAGACCCTGCTGATTCTAAAACTTAAAACTAGGCGAACCCATTATCATAATCGGTGAAATAAACTAAATGTAGTACTTCTCTCACCTTTAGAGAGACACAGATTGTAATCGGTGTTATTTGTTTTCTTCCCCCCCTCTGACCATCCCACCTCATCTCAGCTGCACGACAAGTTTGAGCAGCTGAAGCGGATGCACCAGGATGAGAAGAAGAAAGTGGAGGAGAAGAGGCGAGACCTGGAGGAGGAGATGAACGCCTTCAACAGGAAGAAGGTGGCAGCTGAGACGCTGTCCTTATCTCAGCCTCTCAAGAAAGACAAGGACAAGAAAAAGTAAGGCCGCCGCCGCCCTCCATCACTCACTCCCCTCATTCTGCTGTCCATAACAGGATGCTGCTCTTTTCCACCCAGACCCTTCTCCTTGGAAGTAACTCTCTTTCCTTCCATTGTGTGCCTTTTTTAGTGTTTAAATGTGCTCCTTCTGTCAATCCACTCTCGCTCTTCTTGGCCTTTCTCGTTTTGTTAAATGAGATTTTTTAGCTCAGAGCAGATGTGTGTTCTGTATCCGGCGGTCAAGAGCCTGGATAATGAGGCTCTAGGCAGCGTGTCGCGCTGCTCTCCACTTATCTGCAGCACACAAGTGTTTAAGCAGGCACAAAGGGCCTGGCATGCGTTAAGGAAACGTCCTCCCTTTTGTCCTGCCCGAGCCCGACATTTCCGGTACTTTCACTCTTTTCCTTTTCACTTCCCTCAGATGGTTCAGGGCGCTCCAGGATGGGGGGGGGGGGGGGTTTTTAATTGGGGGAGAAAAGAAAAAAACAAAACATAAAAAAAAAAAAAAAAAAAAGGACAATCCACATAATGTCCCCTCATTAGTTTTTGTTATTTCAGTGTAAGGGTAGGACGGCTGGCCGGCCGAGGGTTTTCTTTCCTCCTAAAGCAGTGGATGCGGTTTATAGAGCAATGAAGGCTTCAGGGGGCTGAACAGAGCGTCTGCACCAGTGGCGAGTTGTTGTGGAGGCGCTTCTTCTGTTAAGTCGATCACGAAAGCTTAATAATTTACACACACTCGTGATGAGGGAGGAAATCGCCAGACACGCGCTGTCAAGGCAAATGAAACTCTGCCTCTGCTTTCAAGGAACCTGGAGGCCGACCCGCGCAGACAGTTCTTATCTGGGTCCGTCCCGTTTCCACTCGACAGCGTCCCACTGCACAGAACCAGTTTGCTAGCAGACAAGTTAAAGAAGCCAAAAGAAAAGACTTCTGTTTTTTACAGAAGTTTGCAGCTTTCACTGCCTCTTTTTTAGTTCTTATCTCCAGCTCAGTCCTGAGGGTAGCATAAAATTAGCAAGTTTAAATGTTCTAGAAGTTGTTTGTTTTTTTGGTGGGAATAACTGACGTGAGACTAATGGCTGCCCCAGAGTTTAAGGCAGAAGTTCATGTGGACTGCACATGACTTTAATAGGAGGTTTGAAAGATGGAGAAAGAAAAAAAAAAGCTGACTTCTGGCGCCATCTTGTGACCGTTCAGACGAACTGTTGGCTGTGAAAATCCCATCTTCCATTTTGTGAATTCCTTGGTAGTTTGCTTTTGGTATTTATGTGGCAGTTTAGAGTTACGGTGTAGTAGTAGTGGTAGTCAGAGGTCAGAAAACGTCCAATGCAAAGACTCCCCTCTCTTGTTTCCTTTTCTACTAACTCTGACTTTAGCTGCTGTTTTGATATCCAGATAATTGGATTTGCTTTATTCACTTTATTTTGTTTATTGTTTCATTGTTTTTCAGTTAATTTATGGCCGCAGTACACCCATCCACTCACGACCATGGATTTGTCCTCCATCACCATAGCAGCGACATCATCTGGTTA
Organism: Menidia beryllina; assembly: GCA_013363375.1. Lineage (NCBI taxonomy): Eukaryota > Metazoa > Chordata > Actinopteri > Atheriniformes > Atherinopsidae > Menidia > Menidia beryllina. Next base: position 11,183,519 of record JABUIW010000024.1, read on the forward strand.
CTTATGTTTTTTTTTGTTTGTTTCTTTTTGTCTGGCTTGTTTTTGTTTTGTTTGTTTCTGACATTCCATCTTGACATTGTGCACATGGACCAAAGACACTGAGGATGATGATGATGGTGAAGCCTCGGCAGGGGAAAGAGTGAAAGATGGTGAGAAATAACAAATGAATGACGGAGAAACATCCGCTCTCCACCAGTGGCCATCTCATTAATTCAGGATCTTTCTATCTATGTTGTTTGAAGACTTTTATATATAGATATATAAATATCTGCTTTTTGTTTTCTAAGTCGTGATTTGAATATTTTCTGTTGGTTTTTGAGTGCGTGTGCGTGTGTGTGTGTGCGTGAGTGCGTGCGTGCGTGCGCGTTAGTTACACCATCAACTGCCCACACAGACGAAACATGAAGTCCCTTAAAACATTTTCCTTTCTTGGTACTACAGCATAACACAACTGGGCTTAAAAAAAAAGTGGATTGAAGAAAAGACTAACATTCAAATTCAGGATTTCCAGCTAGTTAAAATTCTCAAATCCGTGGCTCATTTTAAAACATCGTGCAGGAATGATGTGTTTGCTAACGTTTTGTAGTCGAGTAGAATAACCCCCTGTGTAGTTTCAGCCCAAGTAAAACATTTAAGTAGCAGTATTTAAAGCAATAATGGAGTACCCGTGCACATAAGAACATTTACAGAGGTACCGACCACCTAAAACCTAGTCTTAAAAACCTATGCAATCTCCTGGTGCTGCAAGGCGGTAATCGTATGTGAATATTTTAGCTCTTACTAAACTCAATATGCAAAATGTACAAGGTTTTAAGTATAATATTATACTAAGAAGCTCAAATAATGGAGACCATTGTCTGTAAGTGATTTAACGTTATTGTAAACCATGAGTGAAGCCAGTAAACAGGATTCAGGAAGACATTCATGCCTCAGCTCCTTGTAGAAGAGTCACACAGAGAAGAGAGAGCAGCTGTATTTACTGTCTGTTTTTTTTTGTGGAAAATAAATGCCAACCCTCTCCTGTGATGCTCCTTTTCTTGTGTGATTTGTTTTGTCTGTTTTAAAAAAAATTCTTTTGACCCTATTGGGAACGAGGAGGAGCAGAGGCATTTGAGAGATGCTCACCGCTGATCCGGATCCCAAACAGCTGCCAGCCGCCGTTCCCCGTTTCACCATTCCCGACTGAAGAGCCCCGCAAAGTGCCTCCTTGTTTTTTTTCTATTTTTCAGCATATAGTCCTTCCTGCTCATCACTGTGCTGCTCACCTCTTTGGTGTGTGTGTGTGTGCAGGACAGCTAAAGGTGCGAGTTAAAACACAAAAATCTGCATGATTTTATTTCCTTTCAGTGGAGGAGGTGTGTTAGACTTTTTGTTTGTGAGCACAGGCTGCAAGTAGTGGAAATAAACGGTCTTAATTATTTGAAAACGCTATACATTTCAAGTCCCTGGCTCAAATGTTAATGCTCATTCCAAGACTTTATGTTTAAAGTTATAAGTCTTGTTGGAAAAGTGCAGACCTAGCAATCACTGGGCGTAGCATAAAAAAGAGAGGAATTTGGAAAAAAAAGTACTGGGTATAACCTCAGCTCACCGGAATCTTCAGTTATGAACAAATAGAAAGTATCTGTACTTAATTTCCAACATTTGAGTGTTAACATAAATGGTGTTTGATGCTTCAAATGGGATTTTGTGGCTTTCCAACCTCAGATTAGTTTGTAAGAGTGAGTAAATGAGGAGAAAAAGGCCGTCTCCCATTTTTGATGGTTATGATATAACATAAACTAATTATTGCATTTTATCCAGCTTTAAAAAAAAAGCCGGTGTTTTGTTCTTTTAAAATGTTTTACTCTCATCTCAAAATCTAACAGAAGTCGCATATTGATTGATGACCACTGTTGTCTCTAGATAATCAGGAAATGGATTTAAGTGGAACTCAGACGTCCTTATTCTTTCCTGAAGACCATTTAGGAAGCAGCGCACCACCAGTGTAGGTCTATCTGGTTCCTGCACCCGTTTTTTTTTTTGTTTTTTTTTTTTCTTAAACGGCTCTGACAGCAAACAAAGGAAGTCCTGGCATTGAGCGAGCACAGTGTTCTTTTTCCTGCACAGTCTCCACCTGCACTGTTATCATTCCGTCCACCACCTGCAGGGCCCTCTGGATCCCTGCCAGCAGCACAGTGTGTTCAGGGCTGCGTGTGTGTGTGTGTGTGTGTGTTCCGTCTCCCAGCCGAGCGGCACACTGTGCTAACGGAGCTGGGAGATAATCACCGGGACAGGCTGTCCTGTGGCAGCAGCTGCTGCCTGCGTCTGTGGATCACCGTGTTCCAAATGATAGGTGTACAACAAGCTCTTTTTGTTTTTTTTTTATTCATTTTGACTGTTCAGTCAGATGAGATGGAAGTGAAAGTGTCTTATGATTCTGATTCTATTTCTGTCCAGGAACAAAAAGGGGTAGAAATGGGCCTCTAATACCATGGAGGCACCGGGGAGCTTTTATTTCTTAAGTATTAAGGGGAGGAAAAGGAGAACCGTTTGAGCTTTTAAAGAGACGTAAACTCTCTGATAATATATTATCTAAGAGATATATGGGTTGTTAAGTCACACATTCCATTATTTGAAGAGAAAGATGAGAGAATAGTGAATATATCTTCAGATGGCTGCCCTCTTCTGTCCAAATTTTATGAAGGAATCGCCAATCCCAAAAGGTTTTTTTATTGCTGCAAAATGTAAGAAAATGGTGCAGAATTTTTTTGCAACGAGTACCTTTTAGCTGTTAGAGGGAGCAGATATTTAAATACCATTAAAGTGTTCAGCAAGGCTGAAGATTAAACGCAGCGCTTATTGAAAACCCCACAAAACTCATAGTGGACTGCTCCAAATGTAAAAACACAGGGATTTCGTCTGAGGAATTCCTCTCCAGTGGAGCAGTGGAAGGGAAACAGCTCAGATCTACAAACCTCTCAGGAAGAGCCAAATTGGAAAAAAAACTGGGAGTATATATATATTATTTTTTTAAACTGCTGCCACCCTTCATAATTGGGCTTCTGGGACTAATCTATTCACGGCCACAGAAAATTCCAGGCATGGAAAACAAAGACTCTTCCAGAGCAAAGAACTGAAAGCAGAGAGAAGCTGTGCAGACACACTTTGGAGCATGGAGGAGTTCCCATGAACATGGAGCAGATGGAACTGCCATAAAAGTTGGGATTTTCACATCTGAAGGTTTCCCTGGCCTCTTCAAGATGTAAGAACCAAAGAAAGAAAAAAAAAACAAACGGCTGTGAGACTTTTAAAGTCGTAGCTTTATTTCTGTGGTTGACCAAACGGTTGGGTGTAGCTGCCTCAGTATCTGGAGGAACACTGACGGATAGGATAGTACAAACTTCTACATTTGTCACCGGGCTGCTTAGCCCCAGCTTTTGCTGACTGGTTGAGAAAACGGACCATTTCACATTGAAGACCATAATCGCAGAGACCGGGGATCTTTGGCAGTAGAGGTCGGGCCCTGCGGGGGACAACCCATCTCTCGTCTTATTGGCCGACCTTAAACGCATGTTTCACCTCGCCTCATTTTACTGAGACAAGGCAGAACTCCTAGCTCGGAATGAACAAAAACGGGATATTTTTATCCCCAGACTTCAGTTAAAATACTGGAATTGAAACCCTCACTGATGGAACTGCCCCGCTCTGCTGTTGAACTAATCTCCTCAAGGTGCTCTTGCTCGATATGTAATAGGTGCATAATGTTAATTAAAAAACACCAAAAAAGCTTAAAATAAAGACTTGCATCATTAAGTTATTAAAGTAAAGCTTTGGAGTAAATAAAGACGCTTACAAAAATATTTAAGAAACGTGAGATAAAAGTAAAAAAGATTTTTGCGCACAACAGTTTTTAAAAAAAGGTTAAAAAGCGTGTATTAATCTTAAAGTGCTTTGTGGTTCTTGGGGAACCTGAGCACCAAGACACATAGCAATAAAAATATATATATTTTCATAAAAAAAATAAAAAAAGGAATGTGCTCCAGCCTAAATGAACCATTTGTGATCAGTATGAAGGACGGCTTGGCCAAGAGACACTAAACATAACCGATGTTTCACTTAAAAAAAAAAAAAAAAGAATAGAACATTCAAATCTCATTCAGTGATTGACCACAGTTCCTCCTCGGACCCATCGGAATCCTACGCGTCTCCGTCCACGTTGGGAGTGGGCGAGGACAGAGGGAACTGACCTCAGTGGAACTCAGTAACATCTGGATTCGTGCAGCAGCCCAGCTGTGCTGGGCGCCGGCTAGTGGCCGGCGGGGTGCAGCGGCGGGCAGGGGGACACGCCGCTCTGCTGGGGCTCCAACGGGCCGCCGCCGGCCTCCCCCTCAGGCTCCGCCTCCTCGCTGTAGAGGCGCCCGAAGCCGTCGCAGTACTCGTCCACGTCCACGTCCCCCTGCTGGCGGCGGCGGCGGCCGGCCAGGGGCTGCAGATCCTGGACCTGGGTGCTGTCGAAGATGTAGACGGCGTTGGCCGGCAGCGAGAACTCCAGGCTCTGGAGGTACTCGTCCACCGCCTCTTTGCAGTGGATGAACTCGGCGCTGTCCACCTGGAGGGAGCCGGACGAGAAGATGAAACGCTACCCCCTGGCGTCCTGTCGGCCCTCAGTCTTTCAGAGGGGATCAGAAATCGCTTTATAGGCCCAACGTACAACATACACAGGAATTTAACCTGGAACCCCAGCATCACCCAACAATTCAAATAAATTAGAATAACAAAAAAAGTACAATAAGTAAGTACAATATATACAATTGAGCAGTGATATGCATAGGATGAAGTGAGAAATAGAAAATATCTGTAGTTAAGTTATATGTCCAGAGGTATATAAGATGGCAGGGGGAAAAAAATGTAATCAGGTGTTTTTTAAGTGGCTGGGGGGGGGGCTGACATGCCCCTATTTAAGAGGGTAGTAGCTTGGCGAAAAAACTGGGGGAATCACTTGTTGTGAGGGATTAACTCGTCCTCATGCAGAGTTTGAGGGGCTGACATGCAAGTTAAGGTTTACAACTGTGTGCCAGAGCTCTGTGGTTGGACTTGGAAAAAAGAACCAACCCAACATTTGCATTTTGGCTTTTGGGAAGAAGAAAAACAAACAAAAAACTCAAACAAACATGGATATGAATGTACCGACACGTGTCTTAAACGAGCCATCCTTTCTCAGACTCCAATCCTGTAGAGCAGGTAATGTTGGAACGCATTCCCAATAATGGACGGGTCGTAAAGAGTGACACAGCCCCCCGCCCCCTTTCCCTCACCTGTGCTCTCTTCAACAGGTCGGTGAGCGCCGAGAACCAGTCGGGCGTGAGCGCCTCCAGCTCCAAGGTGATGATGGCCAAGGCCAGCGTGGAGCCCCTGAACTGCCAGAGCTGGTGGCAGGCCATGCAGTGCTGCACCTGCCTGGTCCACAGCGCCGCCTGGAAGCCCGAGGGCCTCTTCTGACCGCCCCCCCGCTGGGCGGGCGGCGCCCCGGGGCCCCGGCCGGTGGAGGGGACGAGGTGCGGGTGGCTGCAGGCCAGCAGGGCGTGGAACTGGGACGAGCAGAGACACGAGGGGTCCGAACGTTAGCGGTCACTTCCTGTCCCGTGCATCCCCCCCCCTCTAACCCCCCGACCCCCCCCTATAGGTGGCGTCCTACTCTGTTAAGTGTTTACCGCCGCCTCCACAGATACCGTGGAGGTCCAGGGCCTGGGGCCCCCCCCCCCCCCCCGTTGGCTCTTTGTGTCTTTGTCGTTTGTCGTTTGGGCGGAAACTATCAATGTGTGGTCAAAAACATTTGATTCTCTGGTCAGACAGTGAGTTAGAAGAAGAAAAAAAAAAGGGGAAAAAATGGCTGTGAACAAGGTGCGGTTACCCTTAAATGGCTGGAAAAGAAAAATCACAAAAAGTACATTCCTCAGTTCACATTAGTCTCGTGCCTCCCCCCATATTCATGCTGTTGTTTAGTATTTTAGAAAATACAGGCCACGGTTTTGGGAGGTAGAGTCAGATTCTGATTCTTGTGGCGCCCGGGTCAGAGTCATTCATAAAACCTCCCCGAATCGCTCGACTCCAAACGCATTTAGTCAAAGATGAGCCCACCCCACGTTCGAGCCTCCCGACGGGGGGGGGGAACTGACCGCACCGAGAGCCAAACGCCGGCGACTCTGTAAAATCCGATTATTTATTCATCTCCACGTGTCATGGTGACGAGTCTGTGGCCGTTTTTTGCTGTTTTGTAGCTACAGGAGAAAAAAAGCACTATTCGTTTGAAAAAGGCATTTCAGGGCAAGGGGGAATGTAACGGGGAGATATTTACAGTATAGTAAAGTATTTATTTGATATATATTTATTTGAAAAAAAGGATAAAAGAGAGAAAATGTCTTTATTTTGTTATAGTTTTTAAATTCTTAAATCATGTCTTTATTTTGGACGTCTTGGATTTTGTATATTTACAGTGAAGCTGGACTGATAGAGACACAAATATCAGAAGCGATAGAGGGAAGGTGCCAGCTTAAGGCTGTTTTTATGGTTTGTGGCTTTAAAAAAAAAAAAAGAAAAGTTGAAATCCTCCACTGACTCAGTACAGGACGTTTATTTACTGAAGGTAATTCACAGGTCACTTCATTTTGGACTTTTACCCAAGAAATCCATTTCATTGGATGTTTTGGAACTACGGGCTGTTTTCATAAAAAAATCCACTTACACTTTGTGTTTTTTGCTTTTAAAGCTGGCTCACAGTCTACTCTCTGCCTGTCAGGTAGGAGCTCATCCGATGTGAAGGAGCTTTTGTAACAAACACTCTCCTCTTCATCTCTTACATCCTCTGTGGAACGTCTTTCAGATTAAATAGTCTCGTTTAAATGATGACCCCCCCCCACTGAGAGCGTTATGAATACAGGCCCCAGGTTCCGCTTTGGTCCACACGACCAAGTTTTGAACTCAAAAACAAAAAGCAGAGGGTTCAATTATAGAAAGTCACCACTCCAATTAAAAAAATCCGCAGAACATTCCTTTAAGTTTGACTGACATTAGGCTTCAGACTGAAGTGCCTTCGGCCCCACGTGCAGCACGCTCCTTACATTTGCAAATGCAGTCGCGTGTTGTTGGTTATCTCCGTTTGTTGATTTTTTGCCCACATGAGCAACATTTGCATAGTTGGGCCGAGTGCTTCTCAGTAAGATGCAGCCTGTTTGCTCTCTGAGAATTTTACAGAGCAACATCTAAGCTGCTGCAGAGACTTGATGAGACCGGCTGATTAAACTTTGTTCAACAACATTAGGCCGGCCCGTAATTAATACAATCTGGATTTCCTTACTTGGGAACTTTCTGGAAATAGTGAAAACGCCTAGAAATGGTCAAACTGTCCTGCGACTTTCCTTTGGCTGAACTTTAAAACGTATTCAGTTTTTGCTTGGCAACGTAAATCAAAACCTTGCAAATACCAGCAAACGCTTTGTAGTTTAACCTAATAAACAGCTATCCAATGATCTAATGGATCTAAATAAAAAAGTAATGTATTAAGATAACAAAACATGGTCGACTTATGTCAGATAGTGTCTAAATGCCAAACGCCCTCTAGGCAGCCTTGAGGTTTTACATGGAAACTACTAAGAAGTAGGATGTGGAAGGAGACCAAATTGTGTTTGGAAACTTAATCATTTTAAGCACATTGAGTTTTATCAGATAAATGCACTTTTTTTTGTGTCTTGGACCAATTCTCTTACTGGGGTGGGGGGGTTGCGAAAGCCATCATGATGCAGGTATGCTCGTTTACAATGCGTGCTTTTTGTACTGCTCGTGTTTTATGCAAGACATGGGCCTGAACTCCAGCGTTTCACTCTGAAATGCTCAGGTCCAGTAAAAAAAACAAAACAAAAAAAAGGGTTCCGTTTTGTCTGTTTGTCTCCCGATCTCTGACTTACGATGTGAACGAAGTCGACGGGCGTGGCTGCGTACAGGTCCCAGTGCAGCTTGTCCAGAATGATCCGCTCCATGCGAAGAATCTCCGCCGTCGAAAAGCTGCATCCACTCTGCACAACCAGGTCTTTAACCGATCCAATAACCTGTCGCAAACAAGACACCGACAAAATGCAGATTAAAGTACTGTTCGGAAAAATACACTGAGGTGGGTTGTTTTTGTTGTTGTTGTTTCCTCTATCGACTTTTCGGTCTCCCGAACCTTTAAAAAGAGGACATTTACCTCGTCTTCTTCGTTGATTTTGGCGGCCAGGACCAGTGAGGTAAAAGCAATGCATTTCAGATATTTTGGCTGAGCCTTAAAAAAAAAGGAACACATCTGAGAGTTAATCTCAAACACTAAAACAAATTCTGAACCAAATTTGTGCCCCCTGTATTTGAGTTCAGGCTGGGAGGCAAGGTAAAAACACCAGTAAAATGACAGAACATTAAGAAAGTTGCAAGTCAATCAAAGTAAAGGTGAGTTTGTGCCCTTTCAGAAAACTACAGAGCAGAAAGCTGGAGAACATTCCGGGATGGAGTGGTGTACCTTAACGGTGGACAGCAGGCGGTTTAGGACGCACACTGCCAGGGCGAAGGTCTCTGGACAGAACTGAAACAGCCTGCTCATTTCTCCCAGCCACAGGATCATTTGCTGATGTTGAGATGAGGAGATGTCAGCGCCCTGCGGGGTCCAAACAGACAAGGGCCGATTGTTAGAAAACAAAAACAAACAAAGGACGCACGCAAGAGGAATCGTGCAACACAAGGCCATGGTTCTGCTTTACCTCTCCACTTAATGTCCCACCAGACCAATTATATCATCAGACCCAAAATTTAAAGTTAATTAGTTTGTTCATGTAAGTTAAAATGTTTTTCCTCTCATGTTATTGTATTTTATTTGATTTTAGGTTGGTTAGTGGCTGATTTACCACCATTGGGACATGACCCGGGCGTGTTTTTAACAGGCTGGAGCCGTTTCCCCCTTAAACCCGCTCACCTGAATGCACCCGTTCTTGAAGACGGGCACCTTCCAGAGACGAGCCTCCCGGAGCAGGGCGGCCTCCAGCAGGCCCGCCAGCCGCCGGGCCTCCGCTGCCCCCGGGTTCTTCATGGCCACCCCCCCTACGCCGGCCAGGCTGCACCCGGAGCACACACACCTGAAGGGGACAGGAGATATTCAATCTCCTTAAGGTTCCACTGACTTTGAACTACACTTTATGGACACACTTTATTCATCTCCACTCCCTCACTGAAATGTTAAGGGGCTTGAACAAATACATTGATTCAAAAAGAGGCTTTTTCAAAGTTTGGCACATAATAAAGCTGCGTTCAGGGCCCCTGGTACTTCAGCCTTCACAACAAGTTTTACGCATCATCGTACCCCAACAAAAAGAAGCCCATCCATCCACCGTGTGATGCTTGAGGACTGTTAACTTGGTTAAAAGCGCAGAGGAGCGCAGCAGGAAGTGAAGTGCGCGTCCGACTTCCACAACAACAACAAACAGCGCCATTTTCAGGCGGACTACGGCAGAAGTCAGAAAAGTGTGCAGATTTAAGGTTTGATCCGATCTGCTGCGGATGCAACGCCGAGCGCGCATAACACACACACGTGCACACATGCATATGACCACGCACGCGCACGCACACACACACACACACCCTGGATCCAGGCAGCTGCTGCAGCCTCTCGTCGCCCCTGCAAGACAAAAGCGTTTGGCGCTTACCTCTCGGATTTCGAAAGCAGAGGACTCCCCCGACAGCAAGTGCATTTATACGGTTAATAAATCAGTCCGCGTTCACCAGAAAAAAAAAACTAAACAAAAACACACGCGAACAAACGGGCGGAGAGGGGATGCTGCTGGGGAGGGAAGAAAAAAAAACAATCTCGGAGCTAAACGCGCGTCGCGAGTCATTTAAGGAGGGAGACCGCATTATATGAAAGATAGGAGCAAGAAAAAAGGGCTGCCAGGCGAGAAAAATGGAGGAAAAAAGGTAGTCGTGCGAAAAATAAAAAAGGGAATTAAAGAAAAAGGAGAAAAAACAAGGGCAGGAAGCAGGAGATCAGGCAGTTGTCGGGGACAGGCTGTGTTTTGAACGCCTCTGGCTCCGCCCCCACCCCGTGACGTCATCCCGTCTAACGCGCAGAATTGTGTTAGTGGGTCAGACGTGCGGTGAGACACACACAAAATGGTCGAGCTCGCCCTGGAAATGGGAGATTTGAGATTTGTGTGTGTGTATTCTTTGAGCTGTGTGTGCGTTCTTTGTACTGTGTTTGTGTGTGTGTTCTTTGATTTGTGTGTGTTTGTGTTCTTTGAGCTGTGTGTGTGTATGTGTGTTCTTTGAGCTGTGTGTGTGTTTGTGTGTGTTCTTTGCAGATGTTTGTCCAGGTGCTGAAACACAATCAGATGCTCTCTGTGAATCACGTCCATCAGCAGCTCCCCCTGTCAGTGCACCCCCAAACACACACACACACACTCCACTATGTTTGTACAAATGTATCACCAGGACATTTCAGCCTCCTTGTGTCTGTTGGTTTTTAATCTGGGACGATGTCATCAGGGGAACTCTTGTCTAAATGAAACGTCCACTTCTTGATACTGTTATCCGGACTAAAACAAGTTTGAAACACACAGGAAAGAGAAGATCTAAATGCAAGCGTGAATAATTCCGACCCCTTTGGAAAAGTGGTGCAGACATGTTGAATCTGTGATGCGTTTGGGGACTGGAAAAGCTTGGCACCACAGTTTAAAAAGAGAGGGAAAACCAGTGGACTTACTGGGGTGATTACAGGCCCATGACAGAAATGTCTCCAAGCGGAGGGATAAAATATAAAGGCAGTTAGTTGGGCCCTGATGTGTCATTATATATAAAGACTTAGTTCATTTTTTAAAAAGAATCAAATCTAGTTTTATCCCTGAACTAGAGAGAGAGAGAGAGATCAACAAATAAAAGAAAGGGAATTTTGATCATTGGACTACAAAACTAGAAATGTTCTGTCAGGTGACATGTTTGCCCTGCTCACCTCCACCGTCCTGTGTAGTTTCTGCTCTCGATTAACAGTTCCATGTGGATAAGGGAACTGGGGGTGGGTCAGCAGAAGCCGGTGGCTCAGTATTTGATCCTGGGCCCCCGTTAATCTGCCTCCACTCCCAGCTCAGGCTAATGGGAGCTGAGTGTGACCGTGTCCAGCTGAAGCCCAACGCTAAGATAATGGAATTTTGAGCGAAGCACTCTGGTTATTGTGGGCTTTTGCTAATCCCTCATTTTCTGGGCTTTATCTGCTTCTCAGGGATCCCAAAACTGATGGAAGTCAAAGTTCAGCGCGGACTCCGTGTCTTCCGTTACAAGACGTGACGCCTGAAGATTGACTATAGGTGTTAGTAATCCAGCAAGAGGTTATTTACAACTCAGATTTTAAGATTATGACCTTTTAATTAGAAGTCGCATACTTTGAAGTGCAGTGAAACTGGTGAGTAAAGCTGCATTTCCACTGCAGGAACCAGGGTTTTTCCAGGGTTCCAGGGGTCTTTCCCACTGCAATTATGGTATGTACCGGTACCATACCAATCTGCATCACTAGAGGTTTGGGGATTTAAGGAGCTGAAATATGTCTCTAGGTTTATAGCGGTATAGCAGCAGGTCATCATAGGAGGGACGATACTTCCAATAGAGTTGGCTGGAAACAACCTACCTCAACCCTAATCACTCATCACATCCTTCCTGTTCTTATCCCTCCGGTTGATCCAATTTGCTGTATCGCGGTTAGGAACGAGGCCACTGTGGCCCAGGCTGTTAACTACAGCAACCCTGACACATATTTGTTCCTCAAACAAGATTATTGCACAGTAGACAGTGGATTCTGTCTGTAGCTATTCCATATTTAGTCGTGGCCGAGACCTGATATTCTCCTTTCCTAATTCACAGCCATATGACATTTTTTCCACCATTACCGCCAGGGAACTCCAGACAAATGACAAATTTGGTGATCTCAAATTCTCGGAAGTTGATTTATTATTCATTTTTTGACACCAGATTAGGATTCAGACTGCAATTTCTGCAACGGTCTTGTGACAATATTAGAAATTTTATTCAATATTCTATCATCGCCAGGGGAGTCACACGCTATTGACTGTAAAAGAGAATGCTGTTCCCACCAGGAAACATCAGAATTAGCTTAAAGGCATTCTGATCCCTCAATTTCTACATAAACATTTCTCAAACTTTGCCTCCCACCAGATGGGTATACAGTATTGACTTCCTACTCTCAGTCTTCTCACAGCTGACAGAAAGGGAAAGGGGGGAAAATAACAGAGAATCCCAGTGTGTGAGAATGGAGGTCATGACAGGGATGTTGATAAGAAACGAAGGTCCCGGCCAGCGTATCTGCATGTTGACAGAGGGTGTAGAGCTGTGAGAACACAGTGGTTATGAACTGCGTGAGGTCGGCTCGTGTCAGACAGAAATACATCTTGTTTGTTCGGACTGTGCTGAGACGAGGATAAAGAGTTTTAGCGATTAGGGATGGAAAGTTTGATCCCAAATCCAGGATCCTCAGATGTTTTTCCTACCTTTTTATCTCCTCTCTGGGTCTCCGAGGGTAAATTTATTTTTTGCGTCTTTATTTTTCTATCTGAATTGTGATGCAAAACTGGCTGTCCAACGCTTGCCGCCGGCCTCTGCTGATCGGACGTTTCAGATAGGCTTACTCATAATCCTATATCTCATTTGTCATCTTTGTTTCTCAGAAACAAGCGGTGTCTTCACCGTGTCTCCGAGGCGTTTTCTGATTGCTCAGACACAGAAGAGGCCTAAAACGCATATGTAGGTTTAAAGGGTAAAGACAGGAATTAGGAGTTAAGAGATTAGGTGGTTGGGGGTGAGGGTATACAACACCCTGATAGATTGGTGGCAGAAGATTAAATCATTTTAGGTTTGAAGCAAAAAGCAAAAGCAATGAGATCCATTTCAAATCTGTTGCATCCAGAGACGTGTCTTTGGCTGAAAATGTCCAAACCGGTACCTGTTTGCTTTGTTCAGCTGAGCTCCTCTGTCTTTTGGAAACAAAGAACCCTTGCTTTCTCTAATCTTCCTTTGGGGATTAATAAACAGACCTGTCCAGGGTGTAGACTGGTCCTAGCCACTGACAGCTGGGATGGCCTCCAGACAGAAAAAAAACCCCAACAAACTGACACAGCTACACATTGCTTTCTTCCACCCCGCCGGTCACATCAGTGAGAACAATGTAATGTACGACATCCAGCGGGCCTCCCTTCAATCCCCGGGAGGATACAAGGATTTCATATCATGCCCACTGAAGGCAAGGTGGAATTTCTGCAGTGGCTCAGATATGAAACTCAATTTTTTTGTCATCTTGTTTTGTGCAAATTGAACACTATTGGAGGGATACTATTGCTTTTTAACTGAGACCCACCAAAGTGGTGAGAAACAATTTGTTGACAGGTGTGTCCCACTCAGTCGACCGAGAAACCAGTGAAGACGGCTTCATCAGGTCTCCTGCCACGGGGGTAGCAACAGGCTGGCCGGCAGCTTAGCAACGGTTGACACCCCTATGGGAGTCAGGGTTTCTAAAGGAATAGCAGCATACTGTAAAGCCTCCACGTAGATTCTCGAGACTGAAAACAGACACATTACTTCCCTGTCCTGAATTACCAGTCAGCTGTAAACTGCAGACACATGAGGAGTCCCAGGACACGACTCTGAAACATGGCATAGGCCTTATTTTATACTTATTTACAATCAAAGTAAATGACAGGACAGGGAAATACAAGAATCAAAGTAACGGCATGTGTTTCTTAGATCTTAAATGCGTTGTTAGATGAGACTTAAACTTGGAAAACCAGAACTAAATGTAATTTAAAAAAGGCACGGAAGTCCTTTGAATTTCACAAATCAAAAACTGTTGATGTCTGAGGTTCTTCACTCCCTACGACTGCATAAGGGAACTGACACAAAGGAGTCTTTCGACGCTCACTCACAGCACCCCTGTGGTTGAGGATGTTGACGTCTTCAGCTAATGCTCCAGGGAGTCAACCTGGAAGTAAAAGAGGCACCAAAACAGCGATTTAGACAAATCTCAAATCTTGAACCGGCTTTGAAACGGATTTAGATAAACAATATTGTAATCAAATATGATTGATAAATACTGACACGTTTTTGTGGTCCATGCGTGACAGGAAGTCACGTCTGCAAAGTCATACTGGGTTTATTTTAGTCTTGTAATGTTCTATATTATTTTGACATTTACCTTTTCTCTTGTTTTCGGTTACTTACTCTTCCTCGTGTGTTCCACCCTGTTGTGTGCCACCTGTTCCCCATCCTTTTGTGTATACATAGCCAGTCTTTCCCTTTGTCCTGTGCTAATTCGTCAGATGAGTCAAACGAAATAAGCCTTGTTCCATGCAAAATTCCAGGTCTTGTCCAATTTTAGTGAAATAGTCTGCACTGTTATTTACAGTTTTCCTCAACAGGCTGAATTTGAGTTTTTCATTAGGATCGAATTTCCGTTGGTTCGTTGTTTTCCTCGTAGGGAGTGATTATAAGTTTAACCTTTGTAGTTTTCCTGTAGTCGTGATCCCTAACTTTATTATTTGCCTGTCCCGAAATAGAGATTTCTGGTTTTGCTTTTTTCATTAAAGATCGTTCTTCGATGCTTTGTTTAGAGTCATGCTTCGGGGTTCAGGTCCTAGTTTGGGAGCATAATTCTACAATAGATCAAAAAATAAATCCCACCTATTTCTTGACCAAACCAATGAAATCTAAGCTACTTTTTATGTCTTTATTGTGAAGTGCCATTCTTTTTCGCAGTTCAAACTCTTTCCTTCCTTATTTAGGACGGAAGAAAACCCAGATGAGGAACACGTGTGACTGTGAGAAACTGTCTCAATAGGAACACCGTGTTGTACCTTCTCTGTAGTACATTCCATATTCCATATACTGTACTATCCCGTAAAGTTTCAATCAGTGACCAAACACTGCATAAAAATGAGAAACAGCATGTGGCCACACAAAGTTACATCAGACGGAACGAGCAAGGTGAGCTTTTAGCTGGCTGAGCTGCGGGTTTGTTAACATAAACGAGTCCCTGAGGACACCCTCTGTGTAGTATGAAATAAAAAGTCAGCATTCCAATTTTCAGTCTGGCTAAACTTGACCTTAAGTTTTTCTAAATCTGCAATAGGGGTTCATCTCGGTAGTCTACTGCCTGACCTTGCACTCGATAGGCGGGACATTTTTCCACATGCAGATTTATGCCACCAGACATGAATCAGATCAAGAGCAGGTGGGTTTAACCAAGAACTTTCACTCAGATGTTAAAAACTGAGTCTTGCTGAAAAAACCTGACATCACTCTTAGCATTTAACATTAAGAGGCACCACACAGGAGTGTTGATTAACAATTTAAAATAGACGGTTGACAACACAGTGGTCCATTTTTTATTCAAACCAGGGACATTTTTCAAACAAACCACTTTAACTTACCGTGGGAAATGCATATGAAAAATCTACTTGAACAATTTTGACATATCTTTATAACACGGAACACAACATTTCATCTTTTAAAGATGGCCCCCATAAAGAAGTGGCTATACAATCTTGGTTAGAGTTCTACAGAGCTTTTTTTTTTTAGATTTCAGGCAGAACCCGCCGCACAGAATGAAAACACTTACAGGGCCTCGGCTGCTGCATGCTGACCTCAGCTTCTTTGATGATCAGTGTGAAACTCAGAGGGAGACTCAACGTGTTGATCATCACGTCTGAGCGATGGCTGGAGCACAGCGTGCTCCCATCACCGTTTTAATCGAGAGTGTCGGCAAACCTCATGTGCCTCCTCTGTTCACTGGTAGCCAAAGTATGCTCCAGATCCCCGCTGCAAATTAATGTCAGCCCAGAGCCAGCGCCGCCCTGTCAGGAACGTTTTGCGCACTCGGCCGAGCGCATTATACTCTTAAAATCACATCTGATCCCTGACTTTGATCGTGGCCCGGACGGCCGAACTGAAACGGGTTTCTCTTCCTTTTCATCTTTTGAAGCTCCTGTCAACCACTGCATTACTGTTCAAGGGAGGGGAGGGGGGGGGGCTGCTGAGATTTGGAGGAGTTCACAGCCTATGTAGAACCCGTCCTTGTAAAAACTGCTGAAAACATGGAAACTCGTCCCATGTTGTAAGATTACACCCAAGAGCATTTCACGGGGGTCAACACATTTGCTAAAAAAAAAAGCCAAAACATGGATTCTCTTTAGCTGGGCAAGCAGGCTCCAAAGTGGCAATATTACTTAGTCAGGGAACCTCAGGATTTAAATGCCATGATCCCTTGAGGATGAATTATACAGACTTTGGTTAACTCGCTGACTTTTTAATGCCATCATTACGCCAGTGTAGACAGTGTTGGTTTAGCCCGGTCCTTTTGAAGATAAATTGAAATGATGGTGATCCCATAAAATGCTCCTGGATTCTAATGTGTGTGACCTTTCGCATCAGCTTGAACCTGTTTTTTTTTGTGTGAGTTTAGTCAACCAACAAACAGCTGGATCAGTTGATTCATTTCAGATTTGAGGGCATGCATTCATTTTTTTCTTAGTAAAGGGCTAAAGATGGCTTTTTTAATGGAGTATTTTGAAAAAATGTACCTGTAAAACATACATTTCCCATCTGCAGTGTGAGTTCTTGTGAGCTTGGGTGTTTATAGGTTTATTTCCACAGATCTGAGGATGTTAAAAGAGGCAACAATATAAAGTTTTTTTCATCCAGCTGATGCAGCCACAGACTCCTGAACTAAAGTGAAAACATTTCCCATCCCCATCCAATCTTCATTTAAATAGTTTGAGGCAAGCTTATGATTGTGGGTCTCCAATTTGTAAAAGAAGCATCGCTCAGTTTGAGATTTCTCGTGCAAGTCTCCTGTTAAAAATCCCTGGAACATGCCCTGCTGTTAGTATTTACTGTGCACGTACAGGAAAGCCTTTCCTACAGATTGGCAGATGGTTCCCGGAACACAGCCCTGGTGGAGTACTCTGCTCTTACCCATATGAGAAGACTGATGGGAAGCTGGCCATCAAAAGAGTGTCTCCATTACAACAGAGGCTGAAAAGCTCCCATCCTATCTAACCCGGCGTGGGAAGCGTGATAAAAATCTTGTTACATCCATTAGCGACCACTGGATGGAGACAGAGGCCAGATCATGACCGTCCAGAGAGGTTTGACCACTAACCGGCGTCCTTTAACTCCGGTCATGTTTTGCCCGCTGTCATCTTCATTGACCCCCGTATTTGTCGGAATATTACCATCTTCCTCTCATTTTTCTTTCCTCTTCCAAAGCACCCCTCTGAGGCTTCCTGTGAGATGACAGCTTTCGCCTTGAAAAGCCTCAGTGCATCATTTCCTGTGGGAGAGAGTTCACATTACTGAAGATGAAAGAAAGTGCTGAGGAGGTGAGTGCAGGGGCGAGTATCCCCGAGCTTGACCATCTGCATGAGGCGCGAGCGAACAACCCAGCAACAGAAAAGGTGGCTTTGTTTTTTGGCACTCAAAGCCCCCTGATGTGATGAAAATGGATGGAGATTTACCAGTGGGAAGGTTACATCACCGGCCCAGTGTTTTTTTTTAGAAAGTCCCTGGCATAAAGGGATTTCAATGGAAATAAAACCTCATAAATGTGTCATTTATGCAACACCAAAATGTAGAGATGGAGACACAGTTTGTCATTTCTGTGGTGTAATACATCCAAAAAGCAGTCTCTGTGATGGATGTGAAACCAAACATCTGAGCCTGAGCTGCATACTTATAACCTTTCAGACACGGTGCTACTTCTGTGCGTGACCTTGCATGCATTCAGGTCTTTCATACATCCATAATGGCTTCATCCTTTTTTTTATGTGTGTGTTAAATTTATAGTGTGAGGAAACGGTGAAATGGGCTTCAGAGATCAATTCGTCAGGCGGCAGCAGCTTTTTCAACAGGGGGCAGTGTTGTTTCACGGGAGCCGCGCCAGTTCCAATAAAGCGTTATTGAACAAAGCTCACTTGAGTAAAAAAGACGGGGAAATATTATATAATGATCTTGGAAGCAGTTGCCTAAGAATTTCTGGAACTCAATATCTCTCATCGTCCGATTGAGTGTTTCTATCTGTTGCCTCTTGCCTTTCAGCCTCAAAGAAGAAGGATCTTGATGGTGCAAAACAGTGTCATTTTTATCATAGTTATTAAGTTTCGTTTGTGTTTGCTGTCTCACCAAATATCTGATTCTGTAATCAGTGCACAGACTTTCGATTTAAATCCTTCCTACTTTTATTGTACTTTTGTCTCCACTGTGCTTTGCCGTACATCTGGCTGCTCGAAAGCAATAATTCAATGATGTCCTTTATTCAAGAGTTTAATTATCCAAACCATCCACAGCCACTGTTTTAATTTTTGCACTTCCAGCAGAAAAAAAGATTTGGTTTTGGTTTTATTTCTGTTTGACTGTATCACAAGAGGAGCTTTAGCTTTTTCCTTTTTTTTCTTTTTTTTTTTTGTGGAAGTACCTGTTAACTTTGAAATTAAATTCCACCACCATTCTCATGCATAAAATGCAATAAGCAAATTTCCATTTAAATCGCTTCTCTGTTGTATAACACCTCAGGTGAAGAATTAAATTTAGGCCTAATCAGTATTGAGTGCAGGTTTACTTCAGGCATTAAACAAATTAAAATTTATGGCATAAGATTGCTTGGCAGAAGCCACCCACTGTATAATAATCATTATTGCACAGTTAATTGTCCACCACTGTACACATCATTATGGAAGTAATACCTGTTAGGGCATTCTGCTCTTCTATCCTCAGTTCACTGCAGATTTAAAGTGGAATTTCTATTCATTATGGGAATTATTAGCATTTTCATAATTCACCCTTAACAATGCAATTGTGTGGCCTAAATGGCTTATTAATAAATGAAATCTGCATTGTTGCTGAGCCACGTAGATGCCCTTTTATGAAATAAGCTCTACATCCATCTTTAAATATCAAAGAACTTTCTGATCTAATTTCACCCAGGTGAAGGAGGGGCTGCAGCTGCTGACTGTTCAAGCTGCACGGCAAATCCCTCCAACTGTTTCTGGTCGTGCCTTGCCTCATTATCTTATATAAGCATCCGACTGCACTGATTTAGAATGCGGAAAATGGGAGACACTGCTCTTGTGAAGGTTAGATTTTAGCCAGGGTTCCGTCGATCTGTTGCTCGTTTCTCTTTCTTCCTGATGGAAATATCTCAGCTATCTAATGAGCTGTAATCCTCTTATTGTTTTTTTTGTTACTTCTACTGCAAAAAGGAAATTCAAGTTTGCATATTTTCCATTTTCTATCCCCATTTCCTACTGTCGAGGGGTCTGTATCCTGTCTCAGTTGTCAAAGGGAAAGATTGGCGACTTTTTTTGTGTAAAAAATGACCGGTTTGGTGCTCACATCCTGCCTGAGATATGGTGGCATATAAAAGCCTGATCCAGATTTCTGTCAGTGTGAGAGGAAGTTTGTTTGGATCTCACTTGAAAAAAGACTGACTGTTTTAATTCAGACAAAACCGGACTTTTGAGATATGTGAATTTGTCGAAGAGAACCAAATCATGGATTCAAATCCGGACTAGCACACTCTGATAAAGCATGCATGTATATGCTCAACTAAAGTCATTATCACTCACCTTTTAAGACAATAACGCATCAACTTTAATCTGATTTCCAAGTAAAGCTTGTCTAGCTCACATTTTTCTTTGTGAGACTGAAAATCAGCCTATTAGGACCATGTGTCTGCTGCTACCTGCTTAAAGTGCCTTTGGACTGTCGCTTTGCTCTGGCAAAATCCTGATTTCATGAATACGGCTTCATCTTAGGTACAATTTACAATTACAAATCACAAACGACAGAATGTCACGGACGTTTTCTGCCACCGTTCACATCATCGCTCCGTTGGACGTTTCGTCAGACTGTTAACTTAAACCTAAGGAAGAGATGAGAGAACTCAGCGGAGGAACAAAAAAGCATGCAGCCCACGTGTTTAGTTCTGGACCAGCTCCTATTTTCTTTCGTTTTATTGGAAAATATGTGGACATTTAATGTTACATGACAAGGGGCCACAACACCTGTTTACGTCTCTGCTTTCAGGTTTGTTAAAAGTATTTCAAACTGTACCATTTTCTTAATCCTTATGCAGTATTAAGTCAGTCAGTCAGTCAGTCAGTCAGTCAGTCAGTCAGTCAGTCAGT